>SJOL01002939.1:257353-314893 GCA_004794785.1 Opisthorchis felineus | reverse complement strand
CAATAGAAAAGGACTTGTTAGTGCTCGCAGACGCAAACGATTGGAATTGTTGAAAATATTTACATAGACTGAAATCATTTGAGGCACCTTAAGTTGACGTTGAGTCATCCCCAAATTTCAAACGGCACGTTTAGCAGTCCTATAAGGAATTCCTATGGAATTTTATCGAGGCTTCACGAAGCCGATAAAGCTGGGACATTTAGTGTCAACCACTGTGTTGCTGGAATTACCAACTAGATTCCTCCTTTAGGGAATATGGGCCGTCCAAAAGCAATCAGTCCATAAGCCTCGTAATGAACTAATGCCTTTCCGACTTTTCAGTGAAATCGACAGCAATTTTTGCAATTATGCTGCGGAACGACTTACGAAACACAGGAATGCCCATACTGTGACGAGAACACCGGTAATTCCGCGCAACACCTCGCTATTCCTTCAATTGCGTGTCTCCTCACAATTCTATGTTGAAATGCACCTAGCAGGCTTCACATGAGAGAACGCTACTAAACCTGGAGGAATAGTAGTCGCGTTTTGAATACAGGCTCATCAGGACATGCGCCACTAAAATGGTGTTCAGAATGTGCACAACCGATTGCGGTTCTATCAAACGAGACTCTGAGTTTGGAAACGCGTCATTACACCTGTCGGAAAGCTCTAGATCAGTGACTAAGTTCATAGGGATGCCACGCCTGTCGCAAAATACACTATTAAACAAGGAGCAGTTATTGTCGTTTTTTCGGCTGACCAACGGCATTCCGCGCTTATTTTGTTATTCGTTTTGTCTACTCATCAGTAATGCGATATACGCATTTTGCATTAACGTAATTTGGCTCTCCTGGCTCAATTTCCATGTAATTCCTGTGGTTCCATGCGAATAATGGTGTCCCGCTACTGGCGATCCTCATGGAAAAGAATTCATTTGCTGAATGGAGCATAAGTTGCAATTTCTACAGATATCCTTATGTTGATAAGATTAAAGCTTTTTGGAGAATAGACCCAGAACCAGAAGTCTGACGAGATCTTTTGTGTAATCAGCTTAAGCATTCCAAAATTTTGACGCAGTTACTGCAATTCTGAGTTAAGCGCAATGTACTTTCTGCCTTCTGGATCATTCGTGCGTTATACATTATCCTTCTGGTATTCAATTTTCTCCGGTTGTATCAGATTTATTGTTCTAAGTAGTGATTTCAAGGAATCTGTCTTTTGAGGGTACTCATTTCTTTGAAAATTTTTGCCCGTCAATTCACAGCAAAGAGTGTCGAGTCAAAATTTCCTGCATTTTGATGGCAATATTTGATAAACATTTCTCATGTAGGTAGTTGAATCGCAGGGAATTCCGGAAACTGCCTTTGCATCTTTCGAAATATACTATTATTTAAGTACATATGCATCTCACCCATAGGCTTGCGACTAACTAGCACATAGAAGCAACCAGTCTGTAGTTAGAACTGGTAATGCATTTTTCCATATTGAATTTTGCCATGAAATACACTGTTGGAGAAAAACATCCTAGTTAGGTTTTTTCTTAACCGCTGAAAAAGACCAACTTGGGTAACCTGAAAATACCTACCCGAAGTTTTCTGAGTGTCAAAAAATTCCTGCTAAACTGACCTCTTTTGCTTATAAACTTAAAAAATAGACGCAATCCTCCTAAGAAAAAGCAGATGAAACTAACCAAATCCAGAATAAATAAGCCTGTCTAGGACAAGGGTGGCTCACTAGCTAAGAGTTTTCCTTTCAATGCTGACAAATTATAACTTAGATCCCAAACAAGACCCCTAAATGGGCTATTGAGGAGCTCTAATTGCAGAGAAGCACCTACCCAATGCTCCTATACTCTGATGTGATCCAACCAGATTATTCGCGGTTACTGAATCAGTGTTATGGTTTTATATAAACTATTACTGAATAGGGTAGAGTTGAACAGAAGTATTAAATCCAATGGACTAAGGGGTACAGTAGGTGAAGCATAAATAATTTCGATGGAGCTGAATATGGTGCAACGCGAAAACTCGCGATGTCCATGTAGATCTGAGGGAATAAGGTCGACGAGTAAGCAGTCAAAGGCACCATTTAAATGGAACGGGATAGTCAAAAGTCAAACTAGTAATTGGATGGCTACCGCTTTGGCGACTTATATCGCCCACTGGATTGGTAAGTCACGTGAGTTTGCAGAATTAAATATCACCGCCCGAGCCCCCCGGTCATATGGGTGGATATCATTCGTTTATAGCAGTGCGTTCGTTCAGCTTTCTCAACCGTTCATATAGCAATATATGAATGTTAATAAATAGTCTCTAAGCTTCAATAAGCTATTCATAGTTTTGCTGAAAACACTTCGACAGTCCACGACCGGTTTCGCCACTCTTGAGGCTCATCAGGTAGGCGCAGTCCCCGAGTTTCAGCCAACCTATGAACCCAGATTGCACGAAATTAGCGAAACACACTCATTTGCATAACAATTTGATTTTGACAGGAGATTCACCTGGAATGCAGCTTAATCCCTCGTTTATGATGTTCTTAAGCGAGATGGCTCAGTGGTTAGAGCGCGAATTTACTGACCAGAAGGTCCGTGGATCGAACCCAACATCTGCCCCTCGACTTCCCCTGTCTAGACTTGGGCAACCTGACATTATCCCAGCCCTCGTGCTTCCTCCGGGTGGCACGGCAACTAGGCACCGAAAGGGTGTTACGGCTGAACGATTTTTATTTATTTATTTATTTCTTCAGCATCATCGACGAGAGAATCATCTGGGTTCCAGGTGAGTCTCCCGTCAAAACCAAACTGATATGCAAATGAATGTATTTGTTGAAATCCGTCCTATTTGGGTTCAAATAGAACATAAGGTTGGTGGAAACTACACCTACCTGATGAGCCCCAAGTAAAGCAAAACCGGCCGTGGGCTGTCGAAGAGTTTTCAGCGACCTAATGAGTAGTGTATAACGTCTATATAACGTAACGAGATATCTCGAGTATCGTACGAACTGAAATATGAGGCGGCCTGGTGCTTAGGGGCATCGTAAACGAGATATTCAGCTGGGTTCCAGGTGAGCCTCCCGTCAAAACCAAATTGGTATGCAAATGGGTGTATTTCGGTTCTCTCTAAGCCCTTCACGAACGGGTTTCTTGCTTCCACGTTTGTTTCCTTGTACCTGTTTGTCTATGCTTTGCCAGCCTGACACACTCGTAAAATGGCACTGTCATGCTGTAGTACGACAGGGGAGTTATTCAGGTGTTGACTGGAAATAGGATCAATTTTCAATTGGGCAATTCGCTGGCCTTTACCTGAGGGTTTGGGGTAGGTAGACTGTACTCGACAAAGTCAGACAAGGTGTTTCTTAAGAACATGCAAAACTGCATCGGTAACAGCTCACCAGGTATCTCTGTCAAATGCCGGGATGAAGGTAGTTTGTTTGATTCGAGACGTCCCGAAAATGACGTCAGTTGTGCTGAGAAGTCAAGAAGCATTGCACATTTGTTTCGTATTTGTGGGGAATTATCAGCGGCGCGCCCCTCGTGATCCTCTAGGGCGATCACAACCCGCGGCCTTCTCTCTAGTAGTTGAAGGCTGTACCGTTCAAACACTCACGGCTGATCAGTAGTATGATTCACTCGTCGACGGTCTCTTAACTTTCCACCCACGACACTTTGCCACGTGCTGACCGACCCCTCGGGTGACGACTTCTCAGACGGAAGGAGAGCAACATTGTCCTTTCTGAACAGAGTACTTGAAGTTTAATGCCAGCAGGCGGGTGCTTCGAAGGTTAACTCAACACGCAGCCACTGTATCCTGCCAACACGGAAGTTAATCACAGGTGAGAGGGCAGTCATGGCCGGAGAGTATAGTGTTTAACTACTATACAGGATATCACGAGTTCTAATTCTTCTAGATATTTGTGATCCCCAACGAGAATAAAAAGGCCGTTCAATGCTCCTCTTTTTTCCGCATAAATTTTCTACACTTGCTTGACAAAATTTAGATTAGAATATCAGATATCGTAAGACTGCATATATCCAGAACTGACTGAAGGATGTCGTGTTAATAAAACTTCGGTTATCCTCGGCTTCCATTTCGGTAGTGCCACAAAAGATCTGTTTCGAAATGCGGTTACTGTTTCACATGGTTCAGTCATCGTAGCGGACCTGGTTTCTGTTGGCCTTAGCTAGTTCTTTTAGGGTTGGACCCAGCATTTGGATAAGAAGGATCTTAGCTTGGTAATATAGGTGAAACCCGAAAGCCATTCTAGAGTACAAGCAATAGAATATTCACGTATCCAGGCAGTAGTGAAGAGTTCACAACGGTCCAGTGCAGTCTAAGTTTGGTGTCTAAATACAAACGCACCGTTAAACGACAAGGCAACGCTCTTCTACTGTGCACTGGGGATATCAGCTTGACCGGTGACGTGATGTTTTCAACCAAACTTCCCAACTCCGCGAACCGAAAATGGCCATCTGTACAACCTGATCTACGAGCGATCTTCTCAACAACGGTCACCCAGGTTGTTCTAAGCAGCCTGAAATAATCTTTTTTTGGCCAAAAATTTCTATTCGATTTAGAATTATACATTGTCCTGAGTGGCCAAGTAGATGAGATCAAGAATTAACATCTTGACCGCTCGAGTCTCCGTCGCTCACGTGCGCCTAGAAATTAGTCACCGGACCTCGCCCTTTTACTCCATTTTCCTACTGTCTCAATCTAGTGCTTCCAAGAGGGACATTTTTGAGGCAACTGGCAAAGTTGTCATTCTTTATGACAGATAAGTAAATGTGCGCTCCTCCTCTGTAATTAGTTCCACCTCATCTCGAGGGCTAGTTCTTCTATGGTTTGAAACAAGAGTTTCCTTGTAAAGGGCTTCATCAAAGAATGTTCCTGAGAAGCTGCATAGGGTGGTCAAGAATGTTAGATCTGGAAACTTGTCTGGCTGCATAAACCATCACGCATCAAAAAAACTTTGTTGGATGGTGCGCACACACAGCATTAGTCGTCGTGTACTGTGTCTCCCCGTATCGGTAGCCACCGCCGAATCAGCACAATTTGTTCATCAGTCTCAGGAGGTTTGTCTAAGTGTGTTGTCGTTTCATGGTTCAAGAAACCACCTGGGATAAGAAATGCAACGGCAGGCTGTACTTATCTAAAAGTCGGTCTTATTGGTTGTTGTGGTCGTTTTCTTACCATTGCAGCAGCTGCTGTTGGAATTCGCTCCTATGTGTCCGAAATTCATCCAGACAAACTAGGCATGGTGACGAACACAGTGGCCATCCACACTGGCTCAAGTAACTCATCACAAGCAAGTCACCACGACCAGTTTATCACGAATCCTCCGTACAAGCAGTTCATTGCACATAAATTTCTGAGGCAATAAATTAATCAGACTATTTTCATACAAACCAGGCTACTCCACGGTACGCACAACTTCAGACCCACACGATAATCCATCCGACTGCTTCGCCAAGCTCTTTTAAACTTATTACAACTGTAGCAATGGTTAGGCAATAAGCCGATGAAATCAGTTCTTGTGACCCCATGGAACTTGTTTACCAGGCCACCCATATTCCTCCTTTTAGTCTATCCCCACGAATATCCTACTCCGTTCATCCAGCACCCATCCGACTATTGGCTTTGAATTTCGACTGTTCTTGGTTCTTCGTAATACTCAGTCAGACAGTTAGCTGCGTGAAGGCGCCGTATGCCACTGAATTGTATACTCAGCAAGAATGCAAATAAAAATTGAGGTTGCTTACACTTGTTCGGTGAGTAGACGGTAAGCGGGGATAATAATGTTCATGTGCATTTGAGTCAACACAATCCCGTGTCTCTGAGTGATAGTTGGAGGGAACCACGCTCAAGTGCATCACATTTGGCCGAAACCGGTCATGTCGTTGACAAAGAGCAAGCCTTCACTATCATTTCCCGGGTACCTCTGATCCGATCACGACTGGTACGATCCAGACCACTGTCGATCGCAGAGACGATTGGAATCTGACTGCTGGACCCACAACTTTGCGTCTAAAAGAAACTTGTGCGATCTCTGAACTTGAACTGGCCTGCGAAAAATCCGGTCTAACAAGCCTGGCTGACATTGATGTCACTCACTTGATTCCGTGACCCATTGACAGACCCCTCATTCAACTGCCTCTTCATTTGCTTTCTGTCTCTCTAAAGTGTATGTACTCCCGAATTTAACCTTTTTCATGTGATTTCTGGTACCACATAAAGTTGTGATGTATTAGTCAAGAGGAGCAATAACCTTAAACAAGCTTTGTTTGCTATCTTCTTTTTTATGTCTTCCACGGGTGTATTCAGTCACTTAAAACAAATGAATTTTTTCAAAGTACCAAGACAAGCAGGAGGAGTTTCCTGCACCTATGTATGTATTTTCAACTGTCCAAAACGGTTGAGTGTGAGTACTAAAAGGCTTTTTTTCATTGTGGCTGACTTTGGCTCCACCGAACCCAGTACATTTTCGACTCCAGTTAATTTTTGAAGTTGGTTGCTTGCGAAAAGACTTGGCGTTTGGTGAACTGACTGCGATTTGTTTTATTTTGATTCATAACCAAATGGCATAACCACAATTCGTTTACATATTCACTGCATGAGGGCGACTGGATCAAGACGTGTTATCCAGGTTTTGGGTTTCCACAGCTGTGAGGACCACATAAATGTTTTCCGTGCAATGTTCCAATGTAAGTGTTTTCTGCTAGGTACGTTTGGAGGCATCGTGGCCGCTGCACTTTTTTCAAGCATTGATTGTTATCTAGTGGAGCTTGGCGCTTCGGTTTACTTACACATACCAGGCTGTCACAGCCCTTCGCCCATGGGTCATTTTGCATAACGTGTTTAGATTGCCTGCCGACCAACTGGGCTCTTCATCAACACCTTCAAACTCTAGGTCTGGTAACAAACGCTGGTAGGTGCATACGTTTGAAGCAAGATGTCAGAATGAACCCTTGGCGATCCCAGACTATACGCAAAATCCCAGGCCAATTCATCCTATCATTTGAATGAGGACTACAACGTTATTAAATTATTCAAACCACACGCGGGCAACAAATGTCTTACGATTAGTAAAATTGGCAAAGCATTCCAAACATCTGACTGAGCGCTGTAGAACTGATCGATAACTGTCTGGAAAATTTACAATCCTCCGAAAATGTGTGACTATTTCATTTGATTTATTCGACGGAACCACCTGCATCATCTATAGCGAGACCTGAATCTTTAGCGCACTCAGCGTTGTGTGGTGGTTTTCTCCATCTAACCATTTCGACGGCAAAGTCTACTCGTTTCCCACCATTCCATAAGCCAGTGAATGGAAAAACTCTGGGCTGCTTCCAGGATCAGCATAAGATCATAGACGATCCAAACAATTACTCCCTGATTGAAAGTGTTGTCAACAGAAAAAAATGGAAGGAACAAAATTGAATATCAGAAAGCCTATCGAAGTTATTCTGGTGGTTTGCCAAATTTTCATATTTTTTGACCTTTTGAAAGGTCAAGTACTGAACTTTATTTACTTGGCCGGTTCTTATACAGCAGATGCACTTTTCTCGAAAACCTTTGTGTATCGAATAGAAATGTTCGCACAAAGTGTTACATTTTGCTGTATGTATGCTCAAACCAAAAACCACCATAATCTGATTTACTTTTGTTTTAGTTTGTTTTAATTGATCTCCCTCCTCAATTTTTGGCGCGCGCTCAGTTTTATAGTTTCAGTGCTAGTTTCAGATATGTTTGTTGAGAACCTGGCGGCTATCCGGTTTTCCACCTCCATGGCATCTGAGAAGGCGTCAAATGAACAAGTCAAAGGTAATTCCGTGGTACTTGTGTGTGTAGTAGGTAATAGAAGCACCAAAGCTGTTTTGCGTTACTAGTGGGTGCACTACAAATGTAACAGATGACCACCGAAACCAACAGAATTTCGAGGAATCCGAAGGAACTAGTAAGTTGAGCGCGGTTGGTAATAACAGACAGTACACGAAGCACCGGCTGTCTAGTACGGTTGTCCTAAGGAGACATAAGAACCATGTCTCGGTCACCTATTAATGCCTTGAACACAATCATAAGGTGACCAAGTTTTTGTACCATCGACTTCCCGTAAATCGGCGACTAACCGAAGAGAAGCTTAGCACCTGCATAGCCATGGGCAACTAATGTGTGGCCTGTAAATATAAGCTGAACACGCTCCCGATCACACAACCGGATGTCTGGTTATGTATACCTTTGTGGAGAGCTGTGCGTAAACTGTTTGGTTTGCTCAGGAACATGCAGGGTGAAACTATCAAGTGAAGACTTTCGTCATGGACAAATTAGTGGCACAACTGCTGCCGGCGAGAGTAGCGTTCGGCTACGATGTTATGTTGTGCTATTTCCACTTTAGCAAAACAATCAGGAAGCACGTATGTATCACATAACATGCATGCATTTTGGTCATAGACACTCTTTGCGAATGGCGAATACATATTCCAATGTATGGCTTGCCTAGACAATGCCGCACAGCATGCTTTCTGTTTATCATAATACTAGCACACCGATTGCGGCAAGACCTGCTGGTGTTGCATCGCACGAACCCTAGATTCGTCTCTTGCCTCGCAGCTCATTGGCTCCACATCACCCGCAAGTGCACGCACAATCCTAGATGGCTCACTTTGGCAATGTGACCAGCAACCGTCTGGAGGACACCAACGGTCACCTGAAAAAGCGGGTGCACCACTTAGACACACTCAGACCACCATACAGAAGGTGTCCAGGCAAGCTGGGTGGCTTCTGCAGGAATATGAGATAAGTACGTCGTACCACTGTGACCGAAGCGAAAGCCTGGAGGGCGACGGCTACGTTCTAAACGTGGTCTGTTCAATGACTAAGTATACGTCCTTTCTCGTTTTGAGGCACTTAGAACTGCACCCCCAAGGCCACAGTACCACCGTCTTGGGACTAAGGTGAGTTATATCTATGCAAACTAACGTATGGTTCCTGACGCAAACACCCAAGTGCTCCCAGACATTTGACACCTATGCTGGTAAATGCACGTGCTCCTTCCACCAGGCGGTGTAGCTTCCCCGTATCCATTTTTTCTCGGTATTCAGCGACCAGTCCATCCCAGTTGGTAAGAAACATTATTCGTAGATGTCTTCTTGGGTTACATCCCCATCCACAAACGGTGGTTGTCTTATAACAGCCTACCGGAGCAAGGTATACAGCTTACACTTTTTCCCACGCCACCACCATTACCTTTCGATGGTCCACGTAAACAACTTAAATATGTGGTGGGTAAACTCCAAGGGCTGAAACCCATGAAGGCCACAACCGTCAGAATGCAGTGGATTGTTCAGGGGCGAATACTGCCGCGCCGAGGCTCGACGTCTGTGACGGACGGCCTGTCGTCGGTTGGCGAGAATACTACGCCTTAACCCAGATGGTGGTCTAGGGACACAGAATTTACTTTTTGTGAGCCATGTGACCTGCCGAATAGTCACGCTGACCGCTGGTGTGAAACAGATCGCTTATCATATCGCTTCGACCGTTGAGAGGGTGGAACTTGCCCGCTGTGCGGTGACGATCTTCAGGCTTGTCCCCAAGTTGAGTGCGCATATGGTAAACTTATCTTTTCTGGCTAGCTTCCGACCCGTCCAGAAAGCGCACAGATGTGCTTGCCAAATGGTCTGCAATGCTATAATATTTGCTTGGACCAAAGCACAGAATCCCAGCACAGTGTGTCCGGGAAGTCTGTGTGCGTCCGTATTTTCGGCTCCAGAGAGGAGCCCCAGTCGGAGGAAAGAGACGATGATGATATCATTCCACCTTTCACTTATAAGTGCACCAGTTCCAGTCTGTTCATCCATTACTGGGGCATCATGCATTTCAGGTGAGTCTCGTATTTATTGATGCTCAATACTCAGTAGGCATCAGCTACAAGAAATAACGCAATACGAAACAGGACTTGAAGACTGCATTATGTAAGCGCGGTTCTACGAGACTGCCACCGCTTAAGTGCTCGCTTTATAGAGTATGCACCGGTCCCATTTTGTCAGCTACCTGCCTCATAGTGATATTTCGATACACTAACTTATGTCTTCCTTTCAGTGCAGAATGTCAGTAGCTCGCTTAACACTACGCGCCAAGAAGGCCGTACACTTCCTGCGAAAATATATGTAATAAGCAGAACGCCCAGTAAAATTCGACTTTTCAACTCGTCCAAATTGGACCACTGACTTTTCCCAGCCGAGATGGATGGGCACGTGTAATTCGTTTGCGTCCGCTAGGCTCGTTCAGCCGCCCCCTATGATCGACACCAGTTACATCTAGCCAGTTTATTAGGCATGGTGGACCCCTAGCCACAGGTTAGTCGCATGCGTCAACCAGATTCTCATTGCTGTTTTGCAAGCAACAACAGCCTCCTTCAATTAGGGTGGGATTCAGTGGTTAGCGTTATAATGAGCAGCCGCAAACTGTCTGGCGACTCCGCGGGGCCGGCTATGGAAAGCCTGTTATGTCTCGCCAGTAAACAGGACCTGAATAGTTCCACGCTGATATCAAACAGTGCATCATAAAAATCGACCTATGAGCATAGGTCATCATCATCTACGAGCCTTACTTTCTCCAAACCTAGTATGAGTTATCCTGATATAATTACTCCGTCTATTGCGATGATTACTCAGAACAGTGATTTTCGTGTTCCGAGAATACGGGATTCGGTATCCATCTAGTTGAGCAGAAGATATAAGACAAAATTCAGTTACAGGAGCGATACTCCCACATATTTTGCGCCCACAGGTACAGTGTGGGCTCTAGCAAATTCCATAAACTATTGTAGCTGCGGAACTACTTGCAACCTTCGCCAATTATGAGCGATTCATGTTTTACGCAAGTTGAGATATTTTATTAAGCACTGCTCTCCAATTCGAGGTAATTTTTAACCTTATTAACCTCGTAGTTTAAAAAAAAGTGTTTCCATTCGCCAAATACCGATAGGTATTTACTTAAAAGTGAACTTCTCAGGTGGAAGTTCGTATATGACGTTGAAATGAAATAGACACGGGTGAAGAATACAGAGTGCAAACTTTTTTAAACCTTTGGAATAATTTAATATCAAGTTTGCTTCACATTGTTTTACGGAGATGAGCGTGCATGTCTTTTTAACGATCCAACCTTGCTTATAACCGTTTTTGAGAACGGCCCGGGGGGCATTTCATCATACTTAACACGAACCGCATATGTATACTCTGTACCGGGCGTCAAGTCTTTGAATGTCATTGTTTGCTTATTTTCCACATCAATATCTTGTTTTGCTCCATCAATGGGTCCCTTGCGAATGGTGTATTTCACAGGACACCGTTTGTCAATCCCGTTGGGCCGTTTCCACTGCAAAATGTGACCACGATCTCCGTGTGGAGAAACTCGAACACCTTTAGCTGGTTTTAAAGCTGAGAACAAGAAGCAGAATAAACCGTTAGATAAATATACCATGAGTTGTCACTTATCTGCGCTTTAAAGATACAAATGTCAGTGGCAATGAAAAATACCTTTTAAGGCTTCGAAAAGCGTCTGTAACTGTTTTACTCCGTTAACCAAGACACCACACAGCCTCCATCAAACAAACTTATTGTACCCACTGATAAGCTTTAAACGAAGCATAGTGAACGTTTCTCAGAATAAGTTGGATTCAAACTCCAGAGAATCTGCATGGGTTCTGGGCCTGTAACTAGACTGACAACCCAAAGAAACTAGGAAATTTTCACGTGCTGGGAACATCAGTGGCTGGTTAGGACGAAAGGTTTGACTTGGCACCTATAACGAAATTTACCTTATTTCTTACTTCATACCAAAGATAATTGGTCGAGCGCTGATATCTGGTAGCGAAAACACGCAATTAGGACCATTATGACCATTTTGGAAGCTATTTGTGTTCAAGAATTAACCTGTTCGTTTGTAACAACACACAGTTCCAGTGGGGGCTCAAGTCTGTGCTTAGATCAATTTACAAAAACACTGAAAGTGGAAAGCCCCAACAAGACTTACGCGGTGGCCAGGGTGTACCAATGGCTTCTACTTTCATTCTGGCGCCAGAACTGTGTGGCCATACGAGTGACACTGTGTACTGAAGACATGGAGTCAAACCATTAATTGTAGAGTTATAGTCTCCAAGTTTGACAGGAGTGGCGACATTGCCGTTTAGCAAAATTTCGAAGTACTCTTCCTCTCCAAGATCCAGTGCAGTGATTCGATCCCAATGTACCTGTAGACCGTTGCTCATAGGAGTAATTGATATTTTCTGGGGTAGGGGCCACTCTGAAGCAAAATAAGGTAACAAAGAACAGGCTAAATAAAATCACAATCTCAGGGCAATATTTCACCGTCTAACTGGCACTGTTTAATCCACAATCTTAGAAAAATACAGCCGCAGTTCTCCACAACTTGCGACGGGTGATCACGTCAGAGGGGAAAATTTAAATGACAGAATGATGGGACTTGGGAATTTTTCGATCAAGATTTCGTACTGCAGTCTAAACTGAAAAGCCGACATGTGCGGTGCGGTGTCTCCATCCTTATTGAGAATCTACAAGGAGACTGAAACCAAGATCAAAGTGTTCGGCTAGAAACGGATGACCAGCAGTGTGAGTGGCTTGCACGTGGACAGGTTAAAACACCAGTTCACCTTGTATCACAGGATTCACGTTAAAGCCGATGCAAGCCGGCTCGTTGTACTAACCTGTGTCCAAGGTGGAAAGTTCATCGTGGACGTCGTCGGCTGACTTGCCGTTTGCAGTCAGACACAAAGAATCTCTCAAAAATTTCTCTACATCGAAACTCGGAAAACGAGAATTTGAGCCATTCCAGAGATGGTGGTAGCAATTCAAATTAGACGTTCTTTTTCCAGTGAAGAATTTGTTTGTTCTTGGCCCCAAGCCCACCACGTGTGTACCAAACCCGTCTGAAACCGGTATTTTACGTGTATGATCGGTTCATTAGAACGAATTACTAGGTGGGAGATGATTTCAGTAGAATTTCGCCATTCGCATCAAGCGCGGAACCAGACTGGTATTGTTTCGGTATCTACTGGTTTGGACATAACGGATTGGATTTTACCAAATAAGAAGTCGTAAGTGGCTTATTTTCATGGCACAACGTGAAGAATTCCTTGCATTTTACTAACGTAAGCTGATGAACCATATGTTGCATGAGACAAATGAGAGGATAGCAAAACTAGGTTCAACTACATCTGATCATTTTTTGGAGTTCCAGGCCGAAATAGGCTCGAAGAGTGTTAAAAAGATTGAGCCCTATGTGGTGTATAATATGGAATATCTATTCATGTAAGCGATAGGGATGCGTAAAGACTAATGCGTAAAAACACATACCGTTGGCTTCTATGATGTTTCGGGTCGTTCGTAGTTTTACCATTCTTAACGGGATGTAGAGTATAAAAAGCAAACGTTCGCAAACAACAGCATATAGGCTTTAGACTCCAGAATCGTTGTCATGGCCAGGAAACATTCTACGAATCAAATAAATAGCGATATATATATATATATATATATACCGGTATTTAATTGACTAGTACACATATAGGAACTGGTTACATTTCGCGGCCAGGTATTTGCATTATGAGTCTTCGTATCAACACTACGTGAAACGCGCAGTTGCCGGATCGCTGACGACTCGCATCAAGAAGCTATGCTCGGACGAATCCATACGAGCAGACGAACTGGCGCGACTCATTATGGTATTGCAGTGAAATAAATACCCCATGAGGCTCATTGCCCAACAAATGGGGGGAACGTTACTCGGAACAGTGAGACAGGAAGACAAAAAACCTATGGTCACCGTGGGAATACCCTATAGAGTTGGCACTTCAGACGCCATTCGAAAAATACTTAGGGATTATAATATTAAAATATTTTTCCGAATTGACAACACGTTACAACGACACCTTGTGAGGGCTAAGGACCCAATCGAACTGAAACACCGTACAACCTGCGTCTACCAAATTCCCTGTGCAGAATGTCCAGCCAAATACATAGGCCAGACAGCTAGGCAACTCCATGTGAGGATCGCGGAGCACAGACGACATGCGTGTTTTCCTCCAAGAAACCCAATAGAGCTGAAAAAACTGGAACGCGATTCAGCCATTGCACCCCACGCATTGGAGTCAAACCATCAAATCAATTTCGATGGTACACGTACACTACCGTCAGGATTCAAGTCCCATGTGGAACCGACGTGCGCTGAGGCCCTAGAGATCAGCAAACAGCCGAACTGCATCAACCGGAGTGATGGCGCCAGCATTCCGTCTACCTGGATTGGACTTACTGCACACCTTAGCAGGCATAGTAACCAGAAGTCAAGCCAGGATCTCAAAAAAATGAGGCATCACAACCGGCACAGCAACAAACGGAAGCACATCCTAATCAGAGTACACACACAATCACGTACACACCCACGCACGCTGGCCCAATCTGACTGCCAACTAATCACAGGGCTGCACCAATCAGAAGACGCGGTAGTGGACCCAAATGTCGCTGCGCCTGACTCGTATTCAATTGATTGTAGAAATCCTTGAGAAAGGTCGACCACGGCAACCGAAACGTCGGATTACAACAACCCATTCCACTACGCTGTGTTTTGACTTTATAATTAAAAAATCCCATACATCTGATCATGTTTTACGGCATCATTTTTATGGCTATAGTTTGTGAAAGTAATGCTTTATTGATGGAAATTGTGGCCGTAGTGGGAACCAGATATAAAGCAAGGCACGCACGCCAAGTCTTAAATCTGGAAAATTTGTGTGTGTTTGTTTCTGTAGAAATGCCGTTAAAAAGTGATACCGATCTCAGAGAAGCTGAAGTCAGAACAGCCATTTATAGACAGAGCAGAGGCTTTGAAGAAGCCTTGAAGAACTCACGGAACAATCATACTTGAAAGAATTTGTGTCTCCTGGCAAATATATTGCATCGTTGGCCTCTGACGACGACATTTAAGGGACAGTTTAGCCATCAGGAGATCTTCAGTCACTCAACCACAAATAGCCAGAGCCCAAGGTGAGTCTTCTGTTACACCTATCACAAAGAGGAGCGAATGGTGAAGTTCCAGAGGGGCTGATACAATGCGCTTTTATCGGATTTATACGACTGAGTTACATTATTCCAATTGTTTGAAAAACCCTGCTGACTTGTGTTGTTTATTGTGTCTGCTAGAGACCCGCCAACCTTAAGAACACATTGTTATTCCGGAAACCGCATGAAATATAATAAAAATCTAGCACACACCAATATCCAAACTATTTTTCCAGCAGGAAGACCAGGCGGCCATTGCATAGCAGGTTCCGCTGAAGGATATCCCAAACGCGAGGTTCAGTTGAGATCCAGCCAAACTCTCGCTAGCACCGACTAAATTCCCAAATGAGAGTGTATGCCGTCAGTTACGAAACACCGGCTTGTTCACCAGGCTAGTCGGTCGTTCCAGTATCCAGCTCTGTTAGAGCACTGTCGCATTTGGAGCGATAACGATTTGAATGAAGATTTCATCCGGTAAGTGAAGCGAATCCATGCAGAAAAGTCAAGAAGCACCGTATACCTGTTTCATACTTAATGGAAATCAGGAGCACTGCGCGTCACACAGAACTCCGTGGCTTTCCGAACCCGCAACATCCAGGCTAGTAGTTAAACAATTGACTGGTCAAACGCGAGCTGCTGGTCATCACTCTCTTTATCAGTATTAAGAGCCATGCCTCAGCAGTGCAAACTGTTTCTTAGCTGCCGTACATCCGCGAGAGTAGGAGGTCTTAGTAAAGAGTGGAAAGAAAAGGGAAGGGCAGAGAAGTAGCGTCAAGGGGCCCCAATTCCTTAAGGAAATCTATCAAGAGTACGGCACATTCGTTTGTGAACGGCATTAAAATAGACAAATAAGCAGCATGTCGAAGTAGAGCCATCTCTTGCTGTGCTACGGATACAATAGTGGCCACACTTTTGGAGATGTATAATTTCCCCGGATCGGAGAAGCCAAGTCTCACAACCATTAACTGAGACCGCTCTCACAGTTACCTCGTATGCACAGTTTTTAGCTTTCGCGGTATTCAGTTCTAACACCATGATTGATACAAGTTACCGAACAGTGCTCGTGCCAATATCATCCATGCAGTGACTTTATCTGCTACGGTAAAGTCATAGCTTATGCAGCCTAAAAGATGTGTGAACCAATCAACAAACTCAAGCTCTTCAAGGAAACACGGACAGACGGGACACCTTGAAGTAATACTATATTTTGAAGATGAAAACGCACGCCGAAACATTGGAACACCTCTGATGTTCTCTATAGGGTACTTTGCATGGACAAATAACGGTCAGACAAAGTGTCGTCAGCATAATCCAAGTCCATTAACCTCTCTCCAAGCGTAATTTGGATAACAGGATTCATGGACCCTTAGAGTGTGCACCACATGATAACGTCAATGACAAGATTCCACAAAAAAGCAGGGTGGGGATAAATGTGCTAACTCCACTAGGTATCAGGAGGCACCTGGACAGCTTATTGTACACTGTAATTCGACCAGAGGTATGAAGGCACAGAACACGAAGGGTGTTCACGGCATTCGTGAGAATCTTTATTTGGCCAAGAATATTTAGGATAACTAATCTCACCACAGAATCGAAGGCTAATTCAAAACTGCGATTTTTCATTGGGCTGTATACGAGGCGCTGGTCAAACGTTTGGCGTGAAATAAGAGTATAATAAGCACACCAAGTACCACGTCGAACTCATCTTTGATGTCCTTGTATTCGCCTTTCACGTGATGCGGATAGATTTCGCAGTACAAGGGAAGCCAATAGCCGGGGAACGACGGGTGTGAGACTTATACCGCCTATGGTTGGTATAATCAGTTCGAGTACTCTGCTTAAACATGAACCAAAATAACGATTGGCTCCAATTCTATAGCAGGTTTTTGATCTCAAGTGCGTGGGAATAACCTAGTCAAAGCAGAACACAAAGATACCCCTCCATCTTCGAACAATGCTGGAGGAAGCTGATTCGCCTCAGCAGCCCGATGGTGCTCCAAGGTAGAAAAGCATATTAGTAGTTCAGGAGATCATGGGAGGGGAATATAAATTTACCGACCATGGCTCAAACTGAGCGGGTCGAATGAGAGACATGGGCACGAAGGCAGATGCCTTACTAAACCGTTGAAAATATTTCGCCTAGCGATCTAGATGCTGCTCTTCAGTATGTAGTAGGTTTCCAATATTATCTTTGATAAGCTCACTTAAAGAAAACCTTTTATGTCTTGCTTTCCGGACTGACTCCTTCTGTCTGTCCGGCACTACAGTCTAGCGGAATACTAAGTGTCAGAGCCCACTCCATTTACGACACAAATCCCACTATGTCTCCTCAAGATTGTGGCTATACAGTACAGGTTCGTTATACTGTTGTGACTTGGGCACTCTTAAAGGAGGATGTGATGTTGTGTCCTCATCTTGACTACTTTATATTTCTTCCTATTTGAATTTCCCCTTCCGCAGGCCTCGCAGTTACCCATGTGTTGTTCCTAGTAGGTTGTGCTCACAGGTTTACCCAACTCGATGTTTGGCACCACCTATATTTCAATGTCTGGTCAAACGCCGATGCGTGTTGTGCCCGTGCTTGTAAGCCGCTAATAAACGATTCGCTATTGTCATGACATATTCTGTGTATGGGACACAAGAATTCGTTCTTATGTGGAATGTTCACAGTCTTGGCAACATCATGTTGGGATTAGGTATGGATAGCATTGACCATACACCTGTACTAAACCAACATCGGTACCAATCGCGAAAAGATGAATCGAAATTTGTCGACAGTGTACAGCGGCGAGTTAACTGGCGACTTATTCAGGCCAATATTAAGCGAAAAGCGCAGCAGCTTCACATGCCAAACCAAAATTATATGGCTGCTCGAATAAAGAGTCTAAAGAGTCTAATCAAGAATCCAATAAAGAATCTAATCTAAAGAATCTAACGAAGATCGACGCAATGTGCGCAGATGACTCACAAATGAACCAAATGTGAAAGCAACAAGGTTGCAAAACCCAAAAGCAAGGGGAAATTTCATTGAACAGTAATCAACTAGTAGCTGTTGGTCAAAAGGGTAATGGACTAACGGAAATGGTCGCGACGAAAATAGTCGGAACTCGAATTTTTAATGGACCCGTAAAAGGAGAAGATAAACTGGAAACTGTTATCCGCCACGTGGCAGAATACTTGCCAAATAAGCACACGGTTGTGCATTATAATCTTGATGTTGATTACATTTTTCTCCTAAACATTAAGTGCATGACATATAGCTTAAAAACGAATGTAGGTTTAACTCACTTTTCAAAGTTTCTTTTGTGGCCTTAACAACTCGCGATGTTCCCTTGCTGCCTTCCAACTGCAATTGTACGTAATAGGTGTACTGTGTTGTCGGGTGTAGATTCAGCATCAAATGAGGCCCACCGTGAGCAACATTGATAACGTTTCCAGTAGCTTGATATTGTGCTCTGTACCTCATAAAGAAGCTATAGAGACAATTCCGAGGAATATTTGGCGGCATGTACCAGGTGACCTTCTGGCTGAAATGGGGCAATGTATTTTCCACGCGAAGATTTGTCACTTCGTTTGAAGCTAGTCGGATCGGAGAACAAACGAACAAAATCTAAGTGCATTAGACAATGTACCCATTTCTTATATTGGATGAAACCCAGTAAATCACGTCACTTCACCATCAGTCAAAGCTCAGGGGAAGAATAACTCCGCAAGATGAGTGGGACTTCCTTCTTAGAAGTCGTCTCTCGAGGAGCCCGGTAATAGGTAACCACGTGATGCGGTTTCCGTGATTAAAGGATAACTGGCGCTACGCCCCGTCTAAGTGAGAGCTAATCGCCTGGCTGATCAGTCGCTTGAGGTTGAACGGTTAATTGTTCAGTCACTGGCCGGAAGGTTGCGGGGCCGAAACCCTCTGAGATGCGTACTGCTGATGATACCCAACAAGAATGAAACAGTTGTACAGTCCTTCTCGGCTTTTCAGCATAGACTGGCTCAACCGACAGGACAGAATCTCAACTAGAAATCACTAAATCTCCTCACATCGTCATTAATAATTATTTTACCATCGTGAAGGGATTCGTGTGAGCAGTATAAGACTAGTCTGTAATATCGTTCATTGAACACCAAGCGTACCGCGGGGCTTGTGCTTTTAAATAGATAAAAAAACTCAATCAAATTTACGTCATGACAGGGACGGATATGGACTTGCATTGTGAATGCGGTAACAGAACTTGAGAAAGCGTGCATACCCTCGCATGCGTGAAAGAAATGCACGATGGCTTTTTACCAGTTGTGCCGAAATATCATCATAACCATACTTGTTACTAATACCAACACCGACTTCCTGATAATGCACTATCGTAGTTGCAAGAATAAAATGTATCTAGTAGAAGTCGACCTCTCCGGATCTGATGGAGACGTCCAACTCTGTCTGCGCATCTGTAATGCAGTCCGAATTCTAGCTGCTCCCGCATTTGGAGGTACCAGAAAAATCCGTAATGGCCACTCTTCCTGAGGATGCGCAGTCCACTTTCGGCTGTAAAACGCGGGAGGGAATGCAGAAGTGCACTTTCACACTTGATATTCTCTAATGGATGGTGCTGTTGAAATCTGAAGTAGAACGTCTGATTTGAGACTTTTGTTTAAATCCACTAGAACATGGGGATTGGTAGATTGCTTTGTTTCATATCCGACTCAGGAGTCCCAGAAACCGTCAACAAAAGGGTTTGTGTCATAAATACCTCATTTAAATCATAGAAGATAATGCCGAACGAGTAGCTGATGATCGGGAGGTTTTGCAGCAAATGACTGGATAAGCATTTGATGCTGGTAATAGGGGGTTATTTTGAGACCGCATTTCGTCTTAGTAGGGAAAAAGTTATTCATGGTACCCCCACCTTACAAATCTCCGGTAGACACATCTGAGCACCTATGGTCTGTCTAAAATCGTTTGCTTACTCTTAGAATATTTCCATATGACTCTTGACGTTTCAGAATTTGAAAGCGGAAGGCCGCGAAAGAAGATAGGAGTTGCCTAACAAATGAGGACACCAGTATCAGCATTGTGGATTTTCCAGTATTAGGGGCCATTTTGTATTTGTGTGCGGCAGCTCACCACCCTTTCCGTACCAGCCCGAATCCCACAGGACTAACTGTTGCCCACTTCATCATCAAAGATCAGTGGAATAGACTGGACAAAACACACTTCTGTCGAATGAAACAAAACCTTCTATATTGGAATTCACTTGAACATGATAAATATCTGCTACCTGTGACTTCAATTCATATTTCTGGCTGTTGTTGTACTCTTGGAGAAGGATTTCTCCTATTTGTAGTGGCCGTCCGGCCATTCAGCGACTTGAAGTACTCCACGAAGTAGCGTGCTCTAAGTTGCCAATCACAACCTGACTTACGGACCGTGAAGGTCATCCTAATTTATTACAATCCAGATTCTCTCGAATCTTCCCTCCTTGACGAATGGGGATGATGGGACACATTGAGTGATTGTTTTATCCTGCCGCATTTCAGCACTGCAAAATTGGATCGGATTGACCACTCTTGTGGTTTCTTTCTGAATAGCTATTAATTCCATATTTGACACAATATATTCTTCCAGCAACCTAGAGTTCGGAAATGTTCTGTACCAGTCTTGAACCAGTCCTCGCCCGTCTCAGACCTAGAATCCACCCCCAGTTTAGCTCTTTTGGCTCACACGATCACTTTAGCCCTACGTTTCAACGGTTCGTATGTCCACTGTCCACTTCTACGCGCAAATAGGTCCAATTGTTGACAGGGTCAACTTTGACTCTCTCCGCACCTCTAATTTAAATGCAGATTGGACAGTATCGCCTCATGTGGATATTAATGACGTCTGACGCTCATTCAGACAAAAGTTTACCCACCAACTTGGACCGCTTAATTCCACTCATTTGATGGGGTTAGCTCTCCAGAGGATTCTTCAGGACCGATTCTGAACTAAAGATTCTACTGAAGAGGCTAAAAAATTGTAGGACAAATGTAAAGAGTACACGCCTGAGAAGACTCAGGCTAGAAGCCGGTGAAAGGCATCTGGCGGATGCACCCAACTCCAGTCGCAAGCGCATTTCCGTCCATTTTGCAAATGCACGCTTAGCTCTTGACTCCCATCCACGATCCTGGATAAGAACAAGGAAGTGGTCGAAGAAAATCCATTGAAAGCAGGAACAACTGCAGCGTTTTTTTAGGCGAGAGCGCTTGCTTCTCCCGTTGCATGTATCACAGAGGACCTACACTCTGAGCTGCATGATGCCCAGTGCACACTGATTCTGCATGAGTGTACGAAAGAATTTCATCTTTGGTTCCCCCAAAACTGACCGATTCAATTACCTTTTCTACTTGCCTAACTTTCCTTCTTTCTAACAGCGAATGTCGTCTTCCCAAAAGCTGAGAGATCAAAATAGTCAGATGTGTGTAAGACAGTGGAGGGTCACATTACCCTGAAAATTACCATTTTATTGTGTCACTTCTTTGCTATATAGGACACCTGAGAAGACCGTAAAACAGACCGACGGTGTCATTTTGAGAGGCCAAGGCTTTTCTGTCAACAAAGTACGGTTTCTATAAACATGAATTTCCTCATGTCCTTCTTACTGGCGAGGTACGGCAGAAGCTGCTAATCAAAAACATGGCCCTAATGTTGTATGCGTTGGGTCTGGCAAGGCCAATTAGGAAGCTGAAAACTATTCTACAACCCATGATCTGTTTCAACCTTTTTGTAGCTTATCAGATGGGCGTACTTCCCAAATTTCTATCAACTTTTACTTCTTATAAATGGGTTGACTGTTCACTTCTTACATCCTTTAAAAAAGTGCCCTCAAAGCATAATTTATACTTTTCACGCTCTATTTCGAACCACCCCTTATGCGTATACCTTGAAGGATAGAATCACGGCTCCGTACATCACAACCATGGAAAATTTGTATTCATCCCCACAAGGGAGACGAACATTTGTTCTGTATTGTCTCAAATGTCTGTTCTGAATAACTAATATTGGTCAGTATGTTTGGAAGACGGAGTTGGAAGGTTGACTTGGAAGGTTGATTTCTTTTTGGATGAGTCGCATACCAAGCCATATCTGATCAAAAACGGCGTTTTACACAATCTAAGGGACTTTCCATTTTCTGGGGGCGGTACTCTAGAAGTTTTCACATAAATATACACGATCATTTTTTTGGTTAAAAATATCATTTAAAGCAGACCAGTTTTTCCATGCGTACACAGCTTAGAGAGCAACTAGCCAAAAGTTTGAGAATCAGTATTCTTCACAGACTGATGACAGATAGGCGGTTAAACTTACGCGCTGGCATCGGAGTCCCACATGTTTCCATTTTCCACTTTTTTTCTCCTGACAAGTTTATGGCTTCCAGCACAATGTGGTAGAGCGAACAAGGTTCAAGCCCGTGAATTTTGTAATTCTCACTGTCGGCAGGAATTGTTTTGAATTCAGGTGTTCCCATGGTGTCCCTCAGGATCAGCTTATAGTGTTTTATATCGGAATCTAGGATCCATCCTTTGATGTTCAAACCATTAACCTCTGGGACTGCGGTGAAAGAACCTGTAATCGGAAGGCCGTTTTTGAAATGTCAGCGACAATTTATAAAAGTTCATCTTACATTTGATTCTGCAAAGCATGACACAAGGGTCATAAATTAGCACTCAGAATGAGGATTCATCCTGCGCCCGGTCATTACGCCTAGTCAATGTTGACTGGCTTCTCGAAATATGATATTTTTCTCCTATCTGGCCAGAATACTCCTAGACTTAGTATAAATGGGGGACTTCTGAAATCCCAAGTAAAACTTCAATCACGCTGTTTAAGAATGAGTTAGTCGATCAACTCCTCGTCGTCGAGGGCTCGTCCGAAGCTCGCGATTTTGAATCCCCCTAAGGACTTTGCTGATGAATCAGCTCTACAACAATTCTCGACTTTTCAACATAGGCTGACATCTTGGTTGTTGGTCTGTTTGCCGAGCTCGGCAGTTGGATTGCAAACGTTTCATAACCAATCAAGGTGACATCGTCAGTGCGGGGTTCACGCACGATTGGGTACCAGTTGATTTCCCCGAAGTCAACAGCGGTGGTTCGCGAAGGTTTAGCAGCGAGCTTTCGGTGCTTGTCAGTCAATACTTCTGAGTAGGAAGGGTCACGGACGCACCTGATGAACGTCTCAGCAAATCTAAGGGGCAACTTTTAATTTGTTTACAAAGTCAGATATTTGAATACCAGGGACAAGGGGATGTCTTTAATTGGTCTTGCCTACCTGTCCTTAAAACCACTGATGTGATTTGCATTTTTATTAGAGACAAATCAAACTTTGTTTACCTGTAACTAAGCTGCATGAGTTGGCGTTCCGCCGCATCCCGAATGTTCCGGTCCTTCTGGCTTTTAGTCTCCATAGACAAAAAGATAGTGTGGTACTGAGATCATCGCTTAATCTCTTATTGGCTGATATTTGTAAGTCTGCGTCTGAGTGTCCTTAAGTACAATATTCCATCGGTGATTTAGATCATTCGTGTCGGAGTGCGGACGAAATTTCCTTTATAACCGACAAAGACTTAGCCGGAAGAAGTACTGACGACCATCATTTATTGAACTTCACCAATGGGAAGTAAGTAATTGGTCGACTACCCTCTCTCAGTGTGTTCCCAAACCACTTGTCAGACTGGCCAATGCGACTTATAGAAAGGAAACCTAGAACGGACTGTATACCAACCTTTCCATTTTCGTTCGCGTGAAACAGAAGCGATATTTAGTCAGGTGCCTACCGCCGAAAGCTGGGAGTGTATGTTCAAGCAACGCCTTGAAAAGGGAATTAAAACTCCTGAACAGCCTGCTTCGAGAAAGCTGACACCCCAAGAGTTCTGCGGAGCTAAACCTTGACTAATGATCACAGAGCCCTCAAACAGTGATTTTGGAGATGAGCCTGTTTCTCAAACTGTCATTCAAGGATGACACTGCAATTGAGATTCTAGTACGACGGTTTACTAGGTTCACCGAGGTTACCTTTTGCACTGCTCATCTGAAGGACTTTTTCAGAATTTCTATACCACTTCCGAAGAATAAACAGGGACAAGCTACTGGCCGCTTACTTTCTTCGGTGCGTCTGTGAAGCTTGTATAGCAACAGCACGAGATCAAATAGAGACACCATCACTATCCAACTGATCGACACAAACCATATGGCAGATCAAACACCGTTTTTGAAGTCATATATAGTGTCCCTCAACACACGTATATATGCGCACGTGCCCCAGAAGCAGGTGGATCAGTTTGTATTACGCTGTGCACGCCAAGTTTCTGCAGACGGACAAATCTTACCATAGCTCTCCTGGCAATCTGCCCATATGTTCAGAAAGGAAATAATGGACTCCTAGATGAAGCATCACTAGGACTATGTCAATACTGTGCATGCGCCCTTGTAGGCAGGCACTTGAGTGAAATCGAATGAATTTTTTCCCACTTTATGCTTGTCTGTTAGTGTGTCTGTGGCACACACGTGATTTGTACTGGCCGGTTGATGAGATTCTGAAAATCGCCAGCCTGTGGTGCACAGTGTGATTATTTCATCTAACTCCGCGCTGAAACCTGTTCCATCTTATGCAGTTTCAAAAATGGATCTATATTTTGGTGTTTTAAGCCGTCTGCTCCGATGCTCACTCCTGCCGAACCAATTCATGTGTCATCAGTTAAGGTAACCGTGGCGACTGGAGCCATCCTAAGAACGACACTTGGTTAAAAGCCGATGAGGAGGAGGACGGTGATGATGATTACTGTGATCATGATGGTGACGGCGATGCTGATAATGATTATGGCGATGTTTGCAATGGAAACTTGATGGACACGTATAGACACATTGGTATATGCGGTAAAAAATAGTTGGCTCAACGCAATTCAATCTGTGAGAGAATAATTTAATCCATTCAGCCAGGTTTCTTGATAGAGTGGTGATCTTTCAGGCAAGGTGGAATCGTTTTCGTGACGTTTCTGATACCGAGCACCTGACTGGTAAACCTGAATGGTGATTACCTTGACTGCTATGGCCATGGCTAGGCCACCACGTCTCACCAACTTATCAGATCAAGCCAGTTCATTAGTTCACCATAAGAGAAGGGTACCAAGCTAATTCGTACGAACAGGCTCGCAAAGCCGAGACGATCATCTAGAAATCCTGGTCTCAATTAAAAAAACATGACCACCCTAAACCGTACCGATCAGTTCCCTTGTGGATCAAGTGGCTGTTTACTCAACAACCAGCGAAGTGAATCACCTTTGTGCCAATATTTTCACCGTGTAGGTTATGTAAAACTGCGACTGCCGTCGGGTCTTCATCGAAAATAATCATCCCAAATTCAGATGTTCCACAATAACGCCATCCTGTTCAGCAGAAATGAATATGTTTATCGTTTCGTAGAAGAATCCGGGTGATCAATTAAGTCACCAAATACCTACAAATCGGTCATAGATCAGCATTCAGCATAGACTGTTGCTGTTTGCAGGTGGACCGAATGTATGGTTGGGGCGTAATCCTCCTTAGTTCTATGAATCTTACGAATGATCCGTGATTCCAGAGAACAATGTAAGCAATGGAGCGTGTTAATCACATTGCTGATCGGCCGCCCTTGGCTGAACGGTTTGGCCTCCAACTATTGTCGAGAGTTCGGATCGTCCTAGCAATTCGCAAGGTGTATACCACTGATGGCTCTCAACAAAAATTACATGATGCACGCTGTTCCTCAGCTTTTTGGCACTTAATCGACGAAACTCCGGGTGAAGGAAAAAAGTCACGAACCTATCTTTTTAAGCGAGGTTTTAGCAGTGAGTCATCTGTTTTGTCTAATTCGGACTTCGGCGACCAAAAGTACTTCTAGCTGGGTTAACAGCTTTCCTCTATTTTCAAACAAAAACTGATGTATGTGCGTTTTCGGTTTGTCAGAGTAACTAAATGGCCTTCTCAGCAACTGTCATTCTCGCTGATTTGTCACAACGTGAATGTGTCTGCTGCTAACAAAATGGTAGTAGCCTATTCAATCTGGAAACCCTATTTCGAATTCGAATGAATGTCCTTACAGTAAAACAGTGCTGGAGAAGTTAACAGATGGCTAGAGCAGAAGCATTCGATGAATGCCTCTGAATGTGACCACTGTATCTAATAACGAAAAGTCTAAAGTCTAAAGTCCAGCGAAAAGTCTAAAATAATAATATCTAATAACGAATTTTATGGCTATTGGATTTTAAGGGAAATTAGTTGGAACTCGAAGAAGCATTGTGAAAGTAATCGAATCTACAGCGGAGGCAGCTACGAGAATTAATATCCTGTCAGTAAGCTTACTTATTCCAACGCACGATTAACATTGAACAGAATGTGAATGGCATCCCCCACAAAGCTATTCTAATTAGGTATATTGTAAGGGTTCCTCCAAAATTCTGTAGTTGCACAAAGTTGCCCGAGTTATTTCCCCAGTGTCGACTTTATCGGGCAACATGCCAGATGCAGTCTCTGGTGAAATGATAGATTACTCTGATGATCAACACGCCCTAGTTTTATGCAGCAAACTGGAACTCAGCCTATTTGGATTTCGTGTTACCATCTTTGGCGCTCATCGAATTTAGCAGATCTGGTTATTTTCAAACTAGCGTCAAGCTTGATGAATATGCTTTCCGCAGCTCACGAATGGACAGTAAATTAGGTCGATATTTTCAGACAGTCTCTAATTATGGCGCGAAATTGAATGGAAACTTTAGTAAGCGACCATAGCATATATGCATGGTCACTTAGTACGCAGTATGGCTCTTAACGTTCTACCCCTTAACCTATAGTTAATGTGAAGCTAGTGCGATAAAGTTTAAGTTCCATTTTTCCGAACTCCAATTTGCATTCTTTTCTATAATCCGCCCATTTGTCTGGTACTTTCCTTTCCGCTTAAGTAAGCGTCATTCAGTTAGACGGTTCAATCTACATATGAATGTCTGGCATCCAGATCAGATTTGATGCGAGACAGTCAAACATTGGTCAAACCGCAAAATGCCTGCGCATAATAGGATACGCCCCAAGATATGTGCAGAGTCAAATGTAGTGTTTCACGAAGCTTTCCAGGGTCGATGTAATCTCGAAGGAATAAGATTGGTGGCTGACGTGTTTCATGTGGGTTTCATACCATCAGCAGGCCTAAACACGATAGTATAACAACGGACATTGGCACAAGTTACCTGTTTATCCTCGAGGTGTCGGCGTCACCCGTCAAGTTAGTTAAGTTTCAGAGTAATCGTGTACCACCCGCAGTATAGTACAGTCCAAGTGTAACCGGGGTCAGCCCATCACCACAAGGTCAAGTTTGTAGTGGGTAACCTAGTGATGACACCATCACTGGGACGCCAATATCGAGCAAACAGTCATTAGAAAATAAAACAGACTCACTTGGTTTTCATAAGACTAAGTTTATCAGGTGGAATGTTGAGTACTCTGGTGACCCACAAGGCCGGTCCTACTAAGGCGATTCGTCCGCATATTGTGCAAGTCATTTTAGTCAAGGCTTCATGGAGGCCAGTCACACTCTTCCGGATGGCACATTTTTTGCAGCACTGCCAAACGCCGTGTCTCAAAGCTTCTCAGACCTGAATGGACGACCGCATTCCAGGATATGTCGAGCGCCTGGTCTTCCCACAAACTACGGTAAAAGGTATGGTTTTTCAAATTTACTTGCAGGCTGTCCTAATGCCGGAATTCCAAGTGCCTCCTATTTAGAGCTAGGTTTTTCAAGTTGTTGTGGGATACGGGTAGTGAGGACAGCACAACAGCTTGATATACTACGAGCCTGATGTCATTGCGCAGGGGAGATTGCTCCAGGCGTGTTTCTCAAGGGGATCAAATAGTGTACTGGCCTTTGCGATTCGTGCGCTCCTGTATTAAGTGTTCGATCCGTGAATACTGTGCCGCCAGTATGGCAGCATCCACTTAGCACGCCGTTTCACAACCACTTAAGAGAATACTTGGTGGTTTCCACTGAATCCCTAGTACAGGCCTATAACAGATAAGCGTCATGGAAATACACGCAATACGGCCAAAGCGAGAAGTCACTGAGTTGAGCATCTTAGTCAGTGGCTGTTATTTTGCTTCAGATTGCGCAAATAAAACACAGTTATCTGCAAACAGCAACATAGAGACACTGGGCTCTTACAGCAGTGTTTTGGCCAAGAAGCGCTCCAACTTGAACAAATAACCATTCAAATGGTATCTTCGCAGTAGCAGAACGCTGTGCGCAGGGGGCTATGAAAGGTTTTGGTAAAGTTGCAAATTTGTCCAAACAGCTAACCTTTCGTAGGACGGTCAACCCTGTTGACTGTGCCAAAATCTTTAGTAAAGTCCACAAAAAGTCCAGACAGCAGTTCGGTCCGCCCAGGACTTTTCCCTAGGTAACATTTAGGTTAATTTCACCTCGGTTGCTCCAAAATCCACACTGTTCTTTAATAATCTTTCCCCACAGAATGCTACCAAATAGCCGCCTGAGCAGAAAACGAGCCATAGTCATGCTTGCTGTGTACAAGAGACTGATTCCGCGATAACCACCCGTCTTCCGTTGATTCACTTTCTCTTTATACAAAGAAATCATTGAATCCTTGAATTCTAGTAAAATGCTTTCCAGCTCCCAGGTTGTGCGCAATCGGTGAAGAACTTCGTTCCGCCTTGCCATTCCTCCCAGCTTGAACAGTTCCGCAGGCTAATCGTCTAACCCCACTCATCCGCCGGCAGTTATGCAGCTGTAGACAGGTCAGCTAATTAGGTCATCACTGTGCTTTGAGGTAGATGGGCTATGTGGCTCAGGTCAACATCTCTTGGTCGGTTGAGTAACGTTGTACAGTGACTTTTCCAGACTGCCAGAATTTTGTCTAGCTTGTTAGGTTTTTCACCAACTTAACCGTTCTCATCTGAAGGTGTTAGACTTCCGGCGAGTAGATTTCTTTCAGCCCGATAAAGAATTACTTGTGACGAGGACGATCGGTGTACAGCTGTAGCTCTTCACTCGTCTGGTATACTACTCATTTTTTTGTTTTCCTCAGGTGTTTCCGAATCTCGCTCCAGGAGCTTCTGATATCCTTTCAGGCCTCTGTTTGTCGGATCTTGGAATGTCTTGACGAATGCCAAACTGTTCCCTTGAATCAGAATGGATCTCGATGAATCATTATCATCAAACCAGTCTCGTCTCCTTTCTTGTTTCGGTCCGATTGCGTACACACTAACTACCTGGAGACGTATGGGTTTCGGATCTACTGTCTTTCGGGTGGGTATGAAAGTTGGTTATTCACCTGCCTTTGCCTTGTAGCTTTTTGAAACTTCTGTGCAGTTTCCTCACTTTTCAACTTTCTTACTTCCAACTTGGGTAATCTTTCTGCTGGTGCATGACGTAGTCATTTTCCTGGTACAAAGCACACTGGCATTCAACAGGGATTTATCAGCATTGTATTCAGCTCCACGCAGAAATCTTGTGATCATTACATTACGAAGACCGTTTTGAGACCCTAACATGGTGTTTGTGTCAACCTCCTGGATGAGTCCACTTGGCAGGCAATGCGCACTCCACGTTTGTTACTGAGACCTCGAACGCAGCACACATTATTAGTCTTTCAACTGTATCGTTCGCTGCTTCTATTCCAAATGAGGCCAATATCCTCTTCCAGGTTTCCCAACCCTTGTTAACCCGAGGAACGAAATCGCTCATCTGGAAGGGGTAGTCCCTTGGGGATGCGAATCTGATCAGGTCCGACAGTTGATCATAGAATTCATGCTCACCCTAACCCGAGTGTGAGGTGGTGGCGGTATAAGAGCTGATAAATGTGGCAGACCTTGCCTTCGACAGCCAGAATCATTCTTCAGTTGATCTAGCGTGGCTGATCCATTATGCTCTGATTCATATGATCTGCAACTGCGAATCCGACACCGTGCTCACGTCAACACTCTTGTTTCACTAGAATGAATCCTTGTTCCAGAGTGAACTAGAGACAGCTTCCCGTAGCTTCTGTTGATCGACCAGCCATGGCTTCATGCATGCAGTGAGATATATGTCAAAAGAACAGTTCCCTTGTCGGGCCCAGTTCCCTCATGTTTACCCAGGGCAGTCCTCACATTTCAGGCTTCAGGCAGCAGAACATGTATCTTTCTTCTCTGTACGGTCCCTATAGTGCGCGGAAAGAGCGCTGAGCCTGAAAATGTGGACTTACTCGGGGTACTCCATCCTGGGCTCTTGACTTTATGGTCTGACCTACAAGGTATTGGGATGCTCACCTAAACCTAGGAAGCACGTAGTAGGATATGATGGAGTGACTCCTAATGCCACTGCCCACAACATACACCTTTTAAGCAGAACCGGACTTTTGATTTTCAGGGGTATCTCGACCGTAGTGGTCAATGTTCCGGCCGTCACGGTTCATCGTGGGGTAGTCGAAGGGTGCGGTTTCTAGGGAAGATCTTTTATAGCCCTCTCCTTCAGGGAAAGACAGCATCACTACCTCCGTAAATATGGACAGAAAAAACGTCTTACTGTTCTCACACTCGTATTCAAGGACTCGTAGGACATTAACGCCAGATCACGTCGTAATATGATTTCTCAGGATAGTGGATTTGCTCTAGTTCATCCTTTCTGACATGACTGTACCATAAAGAACTGAGTTACACCCAGTGTAGCCAGAATGATTATTACAAAACTGAGGCTCAACCACCACGTTGGGATGACAGCTTACCGACCTGTTGTTACGTTGTGTGGCACTCAGAATGGTTTCAGGGACTTTCGGTAATATGAAAGCATTTTATCCATCAAAACTCAGGCGTATTTCTTAGGGACTTTAAGTGGCCTTTGCGTAAGCATCGCGCTAGTCTTTATTTTTGCTAACAAAAGTATGGATTGTTTTATGTGTCAAATGAGCTCCTGAGGGAGCAGTCTCTTTCTACTCTAGCTGCCGTACAGGGGAGATCTTTTGTCCCATCGGCAAGACGCAAACAACCATGGTTATACCATGTACTGGTCTGGTATGATGACATTAGCAACAGCGATAAGAAGCTGCATTGCCTCCCTATACAGGAAGGTAGCAAAAGTAGCGAACAGGTTGGACATAATACTGCGGCACAGAATTAACTCTGCCATGGAGTATGAATATTTAGGTGCCGGGGCACTGAAAAATGCAGTAACTGTGAGGCTCAAGTCATTAATACTCAATGGATAGCCATTCAAAATTCTGGAAATCAATCATATGCTGGACTTGCAGGCGGATACCCGCTTATTTAATGGCTCCAAAAAAATAGCGAATGGTTTGACAGTTGTAGCTAGTGTACTGTGCTGTACTATACTCTGTTAGACTTCCGTGACTTTCATGATCTGTTCATTCTTTTGAGATTGTTCTTCAAGCGCCTGTGTTTAAGCATACTCAAATGAAAAGAGAACTACCTGTCTTATGGGATATGTACATTTCAAAGCTTAATTATCGCTTTAATGCTTTAATTGTTATCATTCTGTGCTCAGCACATTCTGACTACTATTTTTTTAAAATAGTTCCTTGTTGTATTCAAGAGAGTTTGGAAACTCACCATTAGTTATTTTGGCTTCAGTAGTTGCACAGCTGAATCCGGACATTCCAACCTGACCACGTTTCCCCAGTGGAGTGACCTCTATCCAGTATGACGTTCCTGTTTTCAATCCGGAAACGTGATGAAACCGTTGCTGGACGCGCGTCCTCGATACCGCGAGATTTTCTTGAAAAATCGCAACCTCATATTGGTTGATTCCAATATTGGTGGGGTCATAAACGTCCCATCGGATAGATAAACCCGTAATTCCATTGTCTTTGTGAGGTTGAACATCTATGTTTACGGGTTTTACGTTGATCTTCACTGAAACGCGAATCGGTGGATGTTGAAGGCCAATGACCAGAGGTTGTAGTTGATATGAGGTATGCAGAAAACCTTCACGAATCTACAGATCAAGCCTTATAAAACTCAACTTCACCTAATAAACATGCCGTGTGTTACCATAGTTTGAGAAACGTCGCGCTCACCTATTAGACCTATTGTCAACTTCAGAGGAAAATATCTCCTAGAATGCAGTCTTAGTGATCCATTTTACTGTTATAATATTTTGGAATATCACCCACCAAGATGATAAAACCCGTAAGACTCGAACTCACAGTCTTTGGTCGTACTTGAGGCAAGCACAGTGAAAAAAGTCCATGCTTTGAATAAGACCAAGCTCATCCACATCGCGTTGAGTCGATAGAGTAGTAACAGTGTCTTCGTAACACTTATTTAAATAGGATAAAAAGGAATGATGGCATTTCTTTTAGTTTACAAGTTTTAGTCGCGGTCATTAGGTAGCGGGACCAATGAACCAGAATTTCAACTTCAGTTTTTAGCATCGTGAGTAATGTTGACCTTCTTTCAAGCAAGAATTTGACACAAATTTCTCGCGCGTCCGTGGCCTGTAGATTTTGGAATGTTGCTGATTTTCTACTTCGAGATCATGCTTGTGTATGGTAAATGACCCTGGTGAGCATAAAAATTTAATGATTACCTAATATATTCATTTGTCTGTTCTGCATGCTTATTTTTTCATATTTTACGCAGGTTTTAGGAACACTTCTAAATGAAACGGATCATTAAAAGCGCCAGAATTGCAACCGGGAAGTTACCAATTTAGATAGGCCCGTTCCTCAGGGTTCCTCTAGGACACAGAGGAACATTCCTATTGATATCATAACACACAGATAACTCATGACAGAACTATAAAACTATAAAACTATAAAAGATAATCGTTCAGCTGTAACACCCTTTTGGTGCCTAATTGCCATGCCACTTGAAGGAAGCACGAGGGCTGGGATAGTGCCAGGTTGTCCAAGCCTAGACAGGGGAAGCCGAGATGCAGAGGTCGGGTTCGAACCACGAACCTTCCGGTCAGTAAATTCGCACTCTAACCACTGAGCCATCTCATTGATGGTAGTTTTTCTCATGGACAACTGAATGATGGTTTTCGGTAAGTAAGTTGTGCTCCCAATCAGAATTCATTGGTTAATGGGACATTGTTCGAAAACATTTCGACTTACGAGGAATAAAGCCAACAATAAGCGCGGCAAAATGTGGGCTTGCCTTTCGTTTACATAACTGTCCGGGCGATTTCGAGCTCTGAGCCCTGACCACGTTCTCTCGAAACGTCCATACATACTTCTAACGCGCGTATGGAGAAAAATCTTCATTACTTTTTGGCCAATCCCGTTTGACAGCATCAATCAACTAAGTTCAGGAATCAGCATCCTTCTGCTTTTTCCATGCTACTATGCCACCGACGTCCCTAGTTCAAATGAAATCTAGCATACCAATAACTTGACGTCACAAAGCAAATGACATCTCCTGTTATGGGATAAGAACTGCGTATCGGTGCTTTTTATTGTTGCAAGACCACATTCTCCTCTGCACTCCCGGCAAAAATTCAAAACCAGTCCATTTGATGTCGTATTCTAGGTAGGTAGTTTGGGGTATCCTAGGGTAGAATTACTCCGCTGATTCCACAGGATAGAGAAGCACTCGAAACCAGCACAAACAGTAATTTTCTCCTTCAACTGAATCTGAGTTAGTTCTTGCGGACGTCATTCCAGGAGTCATTTCACCCACCTGGTTTGTTCACATCAATCTTTGTCATCATTAACAACAACATAAACCAATTAATGATTGCAGCTTGCATGAATTTCCCTACAAGCTATAGAATGAGGTTATGTAGGCCTATCGCACTTTTTTTCATATTCGTATACCTCAAGCCGTACTGCTCCAGCATATACACTGACACCGACTACTACCCTCGGCTCTGATGTAATCGTGGTTGGATTTGAAATAGTAGGAATCATTCATCGTTCGTCTGGTTGCCAGAGAATTGCAGAAAATCCTTTTCATTTTTTATCGCCGTCATACCTCCTCTCCGGAGATGACGTTTTACGATGTCGTCTGTACTGAGATATAATCCATGAAAAAAGAGGTCTCTTCAACTCTTGGTCAAACAGTTGAGGCTTCGGAGCCCAAATTTGGAGACCAGAGTAATGACAAAACTTCTGCAGGTCAAGGATTGTAGATCTAGGTTTTTGGTTATGAAGGAATAAAATGGCAACTGATAATGTGAGCAAAATACAATGAATAATTGTGGGAGGAAATCATTTGGTCTTAGCACACAAAATGGTTATTACAACATATGGACTTATAGTGTGACGGCGGATCAGTTAGTGAGCCACTCACGTCTATCCGCCGCAGCATGGTTATCCGTTAAAACAAGAACTAGAATGAACCAACTTAGAAGCAACTAACAGTTCATATTGCCTTTACTAGGCTTTTTCAACCGCTGGCATATGAAGCTCAGATTATCCGTCCAGGTGATCTTCAGGTTTGAAACTTTTATCAATACGCTAGTAAGTAATAGGCAGTGGGTTCGAATCCCGTCTAGTTACTCCGCCTTTTTTGCATTATGTGTACTTTTGTCTCAATTTAAATTTCGAGCAGTGGTGACCAACTGAATCGACATAAGGTGTGTATGGAGGGAATTTCCTTTCTAAGTGCAACGTGGCTAGTTGCGTTTAGAATCATCTGTTCGACTAGTTTCAGCAAATTATTTGGTGCCCGCAAATTCTTCTGGATGAAATAGCCAAATGGACCTGGCAGCACATTTCACTAGGCCTTTACTTTTGAATTCCTACTGGCACAGAACGAGGTTTCAAACCGACGGACTACATTTCTATTCCAATGTTGAGCGTCACGACACTTTTTGGCGACAGTTTTATTTGAGTAGTTTTGTAGGTCTATCCAACCGATTATCGCGAATGGCGTGTGTCAAAGTCTGAAGCAGGGTCACTCTTCAACGGTAGCCCCATTTATAGAGGGTTCCTGCAAACGGCAGGGTAGTTCGTTATTCCGATGGGTTTCCACACACGATTCTTTACGAAAACAGCTGGCCATGAATGTTTTAAGAATTTACAGGCTCTTTCAGATCTTCTATAACTGTCAATGACTGTGACAATAACATTCCGGTCAACGTTTCGTTGAACTTAGTGTTTTGTGGTGACCCTGTGGTTTGTCTATAGGCATGAACTTCTAGGATACCGTCCGTTTTCTGCATGAGAGTCACAGTGAAGTAAATGAAATTACCTATTTACTACCTTCATCCACGTAAGTTCTAAGGAGAGGTGTGCATTATCCAGTTGTCTGTACTAAATAGTCCCTTTTTTAACGTGGACTTCACCGGATGCGTACACGTAATCTTAATAACGACGGTACTATTCATTAGTGCATTTCTTCTCAAAGATACAGTAGATTCCCATATTCAAGTAGTGCCTTTTATAAGTTTGAATATTTTAATTTATTTGCTCGCCTAATTTTTCATTCACTTGTGTTGTCAGGGAAAGAATGCCGAAGTATTCCCACTTTGGAAGCGTCTCCTCGTCAGAGTGAATGACCGAAATAGATCACATATTCTCTCAGGGTGCAGCGCAATAGGTCTTAATTGACGCATCCGTTCTTTACAAACAGGTTTTAGTAATGAGTCTTGCTCAGCTTCATATAGGCCAATAAATTTGGACGCTCCACTGTAGATTTTTACACACTTGAACAAAATATGTTCTTGATAGTGGACTTGGATATTTTCCAGAAAGTACTTTTTGTCTTGCAGGATGGTATTCTATCATTTGAGTTTGTCCTTTCACAATGACCTGTTAAGTTTGCTCGGGACAAGTTTACACTTCTACGTGCTCTACACGAATTTTAAAAACTTCCATTGAAATTTCGATTGACGATAAACGCTTACACTCATCACAGACGGAAGCAAGCTTATCGCGCTACCATTTTACGAACTACAGGAAGCTTGGAAGCATGTTGTTCATCCATTGATATCCATTCCAGTTGTATGATTTGACAAAATTTCACTGTAGTTAGAGAATCATGGGAATGTGATGGTTTCTGATAATGTTCTCCAAATCACCATAAATTCGGACTTGAAAAATACAAAGTAACCAGCTTTCTTACATAGCGTGGTGTTGTGCCCGGCAGAAAATGTTCTGGTTTTGTGCTTAACTTATATCGCACTTGGTTTTTATGCCATAACTCATAAGTATATACAGATAGGGATTACTGTGAATTAAAATCCACAGGAGTGGATAGGAAGCTTGCATATCTTACTGAACTGAATATTGTTTTTTTTCCGAGGCATGCAGATGCCAGTTATACGCATCCGCCATACAGCCGTACGGGACTAGATACCAAGGAATCCTGGCACGCATCCCCAGTTTAAGTGCATTACAATCCGAATCCTCCTTGCTTAGAGGCTATCGTGCTTAACGGACTGCAATAGAATCTTCCATGAGCACTGGGTAGGTAAGCTTTCAAAGTGATTTCCTGCCGCTTGGGCCACCACACTTACCTAAGTCAGGAGAGCTACTCCTTCCCAGGTGGCCGAGTATGAAGGACCAATTATTTTTTCGAACCGTAAGAACCTGACGTTCGATGTTCAATCATGTCTTCTATTTTTATATATTCAACTGACACCCGGTAAATCACATCGGTAGAGCTCATGTGTTACTCTAATCACGCAGTGCCACACCAGCATGACGACTAGCTTTAAGTTTCACGAGAAAGTAATCAGTAGCTGTTTGTGTGGATGCATTCATTTGACTTCTCAAAGTCTGGGGTGAACCATGTTTTATGAACCGATGTTTGCCGTCGGCCTAACGCATTCGGTTCTCTCGCCGAAAAAAAAGATATTGAAATGTTTACTACACAGGTCTTCAAACGCGGAGAAATTTATCCTTGGAAGATGGGAGTAATGTCATATAAAGTCATAGTGGTATCAAAACTGCTGCTCAGGTCGAAATCAGCAAAGTGGCTGCCGAAGTTAAAGTTCAGGCCGTAGAGAAATCTGTTTACACTCCGATACACCGCTGAGTCGTGACGCGCCGCTATACCATTGCACAATAGTGATGTTGTCCTACTAACAATGGAACGTTCATAACGGAATTTTGAAGCTCAGAGAACAATTCAACTATCGGTCACTTCTGAGGCACGTGTTTTGAACCGTAAGGCACCGACTGACAATGCCCCATGGCCTCACTTGTTTCATTATACAATATGTTTTGGCTTAGGAGCGAGCCTAATTATCAGTGGCCGCGTGGTGGCAAACAGTTTGGTGTCCAACTATTGGCCGGAAGGTCGTAGGTTCTAGGTCCACTGGAGCTCCATGAGACACGCACTGCTGATAATTCCCAATAAGAATGAGACAGCTGTACCTTGCTTCTTGGCTTTTCAGAATGGATTGGCTTCAATTACTGGGCGAAATCTTTTTAAAAATTTCAAATCCTCAGTCTCTTGGCAATTTATACATAGCTTAGAGCGAGAATAAAATTCACTTTGAGTAGCTGACGCTCGAGGAGCCAGTCAACGCATGAGTGCTTGATGTCTACCCTGTTGTTGAAGGATAAGTGGCGCTTTATCCTATCTAAGTGCGAGTTGATCATACATCTAATCAGACGCCCGTGTCAAAATCTCTATTAAAATATATCTGGCTCATTTCACTGAAATCGAATTTTTATTTTCTGAAAAGGAGAGTACCTATGAGGCTGCTGAAGACCTTTCACAGCTTTCACCCTTTCTGAAACTCATCGGGTAGACCTAATTCCGGAATTGCTATCTTTCGTATATTGCACTTGAACACTGATTCTGGTGTATGCACAAACCAACGCTCATTTGTAAATTAAGGTGGTGTTAAAAAGAGAGACTCAGTTGAAGCTCATTTATATTCTTCGGCTGAATGTGCTGCACAAAAACTGTGTCATGATTAAGTTGTTAAGACTTTCGAGATTTCAAAGTAGTTATCTTGATATGATAATGCTTGGGTGTTGATCAAGTACTTGCTTCTCTGCACAAAATTCAATTAGAACGTAATGTTGACATAAAATCAGAGATTACGCTTGTTTGATGGGTCCTAAGAGGGGTAAAACCAGTAGTGGGGTGTCGATGAGTTTCCAACATGAAAATATACTACAATATCTCGAAAAACGTACCAACTAAGACACGAGGCACCGTTTGTGCAATACATTCATTTGAAATTTAGCATAAACGAGAAATTCGCCTGGGGCTCTCACTAACACCGATGCAATTTGCAAGTGAGTGTAGATTGCTACGTGAATGAATGCTTTGATGAACCGTATCGGATTCCGCTCAGACATCTTTGAACGGATTGCTGGTCTGCGTAACAGTGACCGTACATTTGATGACTCCTCAAGGAAGACGGAAAAAGCACTCTCACGAATGCACCAATATTATTGGTTCTGTGTCACAGCTGGTTCTTTTTCAGACAAATTCAGTCCAACGAGGAATTATATGGAACAGCAAGTACTTTGACTGAAAAAATTGACTCGGCTAGGAAAAGATGAAAAGAGTCAAATTTTTCCGGGAGAAAAGTGACGAAGAGTGAATGGCGTGCGCGTTCAATGTATTCTGCACTTCTACGAAATTTCGAGATCCAAAGCTGTAGACGCAAGTGAAAAAATAAGATCTTCTGATGGGTTCAAAACGCTCGTGAATAGGCTGAAAAGAAAGGAAAAAAGATCAAAATGACATATGCGCACTTTTGGGATGTATTCACCAGTTTGCTTTGCGAAGGCTAAAGACTAGCATGTTTTATATTGCGTGAACATTCGAAAAACTTGAGAATAGTGGGAAATGAATTTACTCGATATTTAGGCAACGGTTAGTTGAAGAATTTCCATTGAATTCGAAGTCTGTTGGTAGTACAAGTCGTTAAGTTTCCTGGCGGGTATCCTGGTGGACTATTGGAACTGGATGGAGATTCTCCAACATGTTGTATGTTCAACCAAATCTGCTGCTGAAATGTGGACTTACGTGTGACGTATGAAGCCATTTGTTACTAGTATTTTTATGGTCGGCGTAACTGCACAATTTTCCAAAGATGCAAACAGGGCACTGCTTGTGTGCAGATAAACGCATTAATCAGATAGCCGAGGAGTAACCATGTTGACCCCTTTTGTGGTATTGCAGAGCCATACAAACACTATAGCCAGTACCGTTCCTTGGGCTGGACCGAAACCGCGTCCTTCATATGTTTCAATCGATGGTTTCTAACCCAGGTTATTGTACTGTTTTATTCACGCTCATACCGGGCAAGAGCAACAGACCTATAAGGTGTAAGGTAAAATAATATTCAGCATGATGACCATATTCACTTGAGCCTTTATCTGAGTGTCTGTAATTGGTATAAACATCGAAAAGCTGAACTAAGCCGACAAGCGTTGAGTGTACCAGCTTGTCAACCATAGTGAGTCAATGTCTACGCAGGTTTAAGAAAATGACCAGTTACGAAATAAAACCTGCAGGATCAGTGAACACTTTAAGGAAGCAGTTTTCAAGAGTTCTGGTATTAACTAGGCGTTGTCCATGCTAGTCTATCCAGTTGAACAATGGCCCTTGCCAGAGTACCTAGATATTCAAGCTAAGTTGCTAACCTTGCCTGACTATGATGAAGTCATCTAGGTTTGCTGCTCGAACTTTTGGTCACCGGAGGTGACCTTCTTCAGGAGTGGGATAATCCGAGTTGACAAAAGTACAGAACAAAGCTAAACTGACAGCTACCGCTACAAGAAAGTCATTTGAATAGTCTAAGTAAATTACCCAAATTTGCGGTTTGAGGCTGCAGTCAACACATCACACGTCAAACTGACTCGAGTATTGCTTAATCCTGATAAGGTAGCTGCTACGGACAGGTTGAGTGTCAATCACCGGGGTTTCTGCACAGCACCTCTGCGCATGCATCGAAAACCCGGTTTGAATTTGCTGAGTCACACGGGAGCATGTGAATCCCTGCTAGGGCACGCAGGGATGCATGCATGACCGAATCTCTCTCTAGCTTTTGGGTTTGAGATGAGTTTTGAGGCAGAAAACGACGACGTAGTGTGTAGTATGTGTTCCGCAATCCGTACCCTCAGCAGCCGCTAGTTTCTACCATATAAGTAACACTGTAATCCTCCCAGTGATATATGCGCGCAGTGATTTTGAAAGCTGAGGGACTAGGGCCTTTAGGTTCGACCATGTACAAGTGTAGGTTGTTTATCTGAATAGACCAACAATGAGGTGATCCAATCAAGTATACCGCCTGATATGCACTCGTATCCTTGGTCGAACGGATTTTTTAGTAATTAGCGCATATGTATCCTGTTTACAGCGTCTTTGCGAATGAAAAACGAGCGATAAAATAAAATTTGCCGGGGAATTTTATCCCTCCTGTTCTCTCCGGATGTGTGAATCAGTCAGTTATTTTAGTTAAGTTTCACAAGTCTTGTTGAGGAATGAATTAGCACCATTATCTTCTGAATCGTTCGAACCTTGTGTGACTCCCCAACCGAAATCATACCTTCACAGTCACAATTCTTCAGTTTATTGTTCGTTGACCACCATCTCGAAACCGATTGTCAAAACAAATTTTATCGAAAGATCATCATGGATATCACGAAGGACTGAGTCAGTCCTAATATTTTGGATTAGCAAATTAAGTATTTCGGAACATACTGTACCCACACCTTTCGGCAAATGGTTCTGCAAAATAGAGGTTGAAGAACGGTAGACCAAAGTATCGGCCGTGTAGACGTAATACACTACTCATAAGGTTGCTGAAAATTCTTCAACCTTATAAGTAGTGTATCACTTCTATCTCAAATGTCAAACCAACTGAAACATGAGGCGGCCTGATGCAGCACATTCAGTTGCTTAAAAACATCATAAACCAGGGATTCAGCTGGGTTTCAGGTTAGTCTCCCGCAAAACCAAATTTGTTTGCAAGTGAGTGTGTTTCGCTAATATCGGCCGCATACTTTCGTCTGTCGGCTGGAAGCATATCACGGATCATATGATAATCACTGCCATGCTCAGATCTTGGGGGAATTGCGATGAAGTTTCACAGACTCGCGTTCTCGTAAAAAACAACCTCAAATCTAGGTAAGTCATCTACAAACCAAGTGAGCAACGGGTGGGTACGTATGCACTCACGTGCGTAAGTATGTATGGCATGAAAAGCTGCCTGCTGCGGTGGTCGAGTAGGATAAAATTAGCCTAGACAGCTGCTGTGGTCTAGTTCTTAGACAAGAAGTGACTGAGCCATTATATGGAGAGTCTGACTTGGTAATTCTCACCTATCGACTTTGTACTGGTGTACTCTCATCACATACCTGCAACCATCACTGTTTTGCACCCACCGAGCGAAATTCGTATACCTTGGCCTGCCACCAAGTACTGACTGTTTTCAACAATCAGGTAGATCATGTTGAGTAGAATCGTCCAAATAGAGGTTAATCAACAAACACGGTGTCAGGAATACGATAATAATATTACTACTACTAATAATAATAATAGCAATTTGCAAACCTTAAATCGTAGGGTTACTTCAGCTTCTATACACCGGGTTAGGTACTGCTAATACCCACTGGAATGCCGTACAAATAAAGTAGACAGGAAGCAGTACGCATACCCACAGTTTACATCAAACCAAGACAAAGTGGTCACAGCATGAACCCCACGTGGTTTTATGAAACTGGATACTTACTGACAGGGTCAAGGAGTACTATGTATCCAGGTCAAAAACTGGAAGAATGAATAAGGGCACAAAACGGGGACAGCAAACGGAGGAATTCCGTAGTGCGCAATGAGAATAGAAGAAAAGAACCAACACCAAGTACAGTTAACTATGCATATCATTTCGCCGTATTTTATGGAGGGTGGGTTTACTTCGACACAGCTCATATGAACATGGTTAGTATGGAATGTTGTTTTTTGCGCAGTGCGGTGGTCGGCACACTGTGAAAAACGAAGATGTTTTGCATTCTGAAACCTGAGAACACATTCCAACGAGATTTTACCGAAATCACACCACAATATGCCGCTCCCTTTACCATTGTGGACGGCCAGTGTACAAGTACAGGTGATCTAAGCTTAATCTAATTAATTAGAAAGGGATCACCATGGGTTTGGTTAGGTGACCTTAACATATTCTGGGTAGAATCATATCATACACTGCCGTTTTACCTGCCGATGACACGGCAACGGAGCAGGTAACAGAACAGATGTGAGCTATTTTCACGGAGTAATCCACTGATAAGTTTGATGCAAACTCTTCAACAGCCGAAAAAGAACATCATACAGGAGCTGTTCAGTTGGGATTCAGGTGTCTCCTGTGAAAGCTAAATTTGTATGTAAATGAGTTTGGATGCGAACTATGATGACTCTGAACAATAATTCTAGCTGCAATTACAATTCCGGTTATTTCTTCCAGTTTAATTTCAGTAAATCTCGTTTCTCGAAGACTTCTTTTTGAATGTAAGCTCCGACCATTAATTGATTAAATATTTTTGAAATACTGAAAATTGCGTCACAACTCCCAGCTAATACAGTTGCTCAGTCCCGTTCACACTATGTTACGAGGTTGGAATTTCTCGTGGCGGCCCAAAAGTGCCAAATACAAACCGTTAGCTGGTCTCATCACCATCATCTTCCTCAGCATCATCAACAGCATCGTCATCATGTGTCATCACTCGTGTATAAACCAAGCAATTCATTCTCCCTCGTCCCCTGAGTTCACCGTGATCAAATTCAAGGAGATTTCAACCTATTGATAAGATAAATCGCGCGAATCCGCATCTTCAGGCATGATTACTGAGCATAGTTTGCTCGCAAGTTGATTCTTTGAGTGGCCACCGTAGCTAATTAGAATAGGACTCATTTCTCTGTCACGATGAGGTCCCCTATTTTCTTGACGCGAGGCAGAAAGGCTCGAAAAAGAAATTTACACTTCTGCGCTAACCACCTGAAACCCCTGAAACCGTCGCCTATTTGCAACACCTTGTAGAAGCTAACTGCTTAGCTTTATTCGTATGGTGGTATGCAGCTGAGCGCTTTACGCGAAACATGGTTTTATCTTTGAATGCAGTAGGCTGTCCTGTTCTTGATCCGCGGGATTCACCCACCTGTACCATATCAACCTTGTACCTTGTTCACTGGGGGGTTTGATTGTCGTCTCTTACCTAGAGAACGGCGGGGCTCCTCTTGCTTCAGTTCCCTCGTGTTGATCAAGTTTTTCACTCTAGACCCTCCATCTCAAGATCTCCACAGTGGATGCTGCTGCGAAATGCCTATGAAATAGGTGTTTAAGACTATTAACTGTAATGGCCCAAATTACTTGCACCAAAAACTAATTTCAGTTCATATTCATACGTCTGATGGTTGATAGTTGGGAGGAGGTTTAACCGTTTGTTGTTTGACGCTAGATCATTACGTGTAGTGTGCGCTAACGGACGCCAAGCGCTGAGACTGTGGGTGTCTGTTTAATCAAAGCGCTTTGAAGACAAAAATCAAAAGTCTTCTGGGGGTTCACAATCTGCCATGAAGGGTTTTAGACTTAGTTCTCTGTATCTGTATGAGCATCTTCTCATCCCCATGAATAACCACGTTGGTTGCCGTTGAACTCGCTCCAGGACGTGATGCTGGTTACTGATGGACCGGAAGTATGCAGGCATTCGAGTACAGGTCTGATGGACTTTGGCCCTGTGTTCAGAAGGTCCCCTCAGCACCCAGAGAACTGGGTTTTTCGGCTTGGGCTAGTAATGCGTAAGCTTGGATTTCAATACCTCCGGTTGTAGGCAATTCAGGGTCACACGTGCCTCACATCACAAGGAAGGCCTCGGCTGCGGCGCTCTATGCACTTATCTCAACCATTTTAGATGTGACAAACCCTGATTTGTTTGCGCAGACCTGCAGTTTCTACCGGAACTTCTGAACAGGTTCGTAGGGCTGCAGATAGTTCTCACCCGAACCACATTCATACACAAAGGACCTCTGAATGCAGATGAAAGATTATATAAGAGGATAAAAAATCCGGCAAGAATGTAGAGCAATAAAAATGAGGCGTTCTAATTCAAGTTGCGCATAGCGCCTGTGCTCATTTGGGTAGATGACATTCTTCCGCGGGTCAGCTACCTGGCAGAAATAACAAAGTGATTTATGTTCAGCTCAGAAAAATTAGTGGCACCTGACAACAAAACACCCAGTTAAGGATTATTGCTTGTTTTTAGCCTTCATAATTTTGTGTATTGTAGCCCAAATCGGAGAGGAAGAAACCGGGATGTATTCAGTGATTTGCGCACCTTCGTCCGTTTTCACAATGTAATTGTCACTTAATGCTACACATCCAAAGGTTACAAAATTAGGACTAGGACGGACAGTTTATAAAACGGCCATAGCTAAAGACCCAAGTACATTACTGAAAACACGGTAGGGCCCTGTTGCGCTATTAGAAAACGTTTTTTGTTCATCAGGCACATTTTTTCTTCAGTTTACAATCGAGCCAGGTTGTTTTGCTCCTAAAATTGTTCAAAATGTTGTCACCTTTAGACAGATAACTTTTTTACCCATTTAACCAGCTTCCTAGTTTTTGGCATCCGCTCCGCCATCCTCTTCTTCCATGCATTTGACAGTATTCCCTAAAAGTGCTCCTACTGTGTGTGTAGCCACCATGTAGCCGACGGCTTACGGAGCATAAGCCATCGTGGATAGTATCACGAGTTGCACAAGCCAATGCATGGATCGAGATATTGCATTTCCGGAACCATCCCATTGGCCACTAATTTATGATCTACTTACAGAGCCCCACACACAGGTGCGTAAAAAACAAGCACACTTTGGCTAGGCTCTTAACATCCCTTCTCCAACCACACCCGTGCATCGTCTACCTCACCTTCAACATTGACCCTAGCTTCCATAGCAAAGCCTTCCCGCACAGTTCCTTCTGCCTCTCCCTGAGTCCAAAAGACACTTACCAGCTATTTTTGGACAGAGCAGCCACTTTGCTCTTTGAAGCTCTCGGAACCAATTTCTTCAATTTGCCTTGCTGCCGCAAAAACCGGTCAGCTCACATGACAAACTGCTGCGGCCGCCGATTCTGCCACAGCCGGTTCATCCACACAAATACCCAGACGTCTACACTGTGGCCATTCATGTTCCCGTAAAGTTCATTAAACTTGGCTGGATCCCTCCTAGCGACCCTCTTGCCTCGTTCTACAGAAATGGAATCACAGGCCATCCTCGCATTCATCCAAAAACTACAGGTCGTAAAGGGCACAGCTGCGCCCACTCGACTGCAAAGGCAGCTTACTAAACATTCACCGTCCGAACCCCCAAAGTCGGCTTCTGAGAGCTGTCAAATGGGTCCCTCTTCCCTTCACATATCTACAGTAATCAATACTCTCTGTGTGACTCATTTGCAGACTTCATATGTGACCAACTCCTCGGGCAACTGCGCAACCGAATGGCTGTTGACTCATGTGTGCGTAGCAGCTGAGGAGCACCCGTTTCAAAGAACAGTGTGCTGAGCTTGCCAATCGACCCAGCCTCTTATGAACTCGCATCAAATTCTGTTGGATTCCGACCATCCCCGACAACCAATTCTAAGCCCGTCGGTCCTCCAGCCGGCCCTAATAATGTTGGAGTATACATGTTATACCTAAATTCCTAATACTCCGTCAATGATCCTTTAAGCTCACTATATTGTAACGCTAACTCGTGCCCTTGCGTCACACAGACCTGCCTGTCGGCCTCAGGCCCGCATCCCCCACTCACGACCATGAGTCCTCCACTTCTACATTTGGGCGCTTACCTATATCATCTCTGACCTCGAACACCCCAACAAGATTCACTTCTGATGCAACAAATCTCTTTTTCTAAAAGGCATCTCATCAGCCCCGACGTGAGGATACAGTCGGAATTGGCAGTACAGGTTCTTCCTCCAGACGTCTTGACCTAGTGACATTCCGTGTCTCCCAACCAAAGCGCTTCCTCGGGCCCAATCGCCTGTTGTCAAAGCCTCGTATCGTAACGCCATCTCCCACACTAAATCCCCGATTCCATGCCCATCGTCCTTTGCCTACAAACCTGACCATACCCCAAGTTCTCAATAAACACACTTGTGGCCCCTCAAACCGTGCACCCCCGGGGCCATTGGCAGGATCTCTAATCCACAACTACCATTACCTAATCTTAGTCCCTATCACGTTCCGCCCCCTGGTCACTCGTATATCATTCGTCTTAGATCCCTTTCGGAAATTAACAACTCCACCACGCCTCCGCCTCTTTCGAAGCAAGGCGCAGCCCCACCGCTAAGACCCTTAACTATGACTCGTCTTAATACTAATACTAATGCTAAAAATAATAATAATGTTTATTCCCACATGGTGGGTGGAATACCGTCAGGCATGATCATGATGCTACAGTCAGAATAAAGGCATGACTGGGGGTTGTGGGTACAGGGGGCTGCGTGGAAAAGGGGCAGCGTCACAAGCAGTGGGCATTATTCTATGTAATAATAATAATGATAATAATGGGTTTATTTCCCAACTTCTAGGGAACGTGCCGATCGAGGCATAATCGGGTCGTTACAACCTGAACGCGGCAGGCAACAACACAACGGGCATACTTATTACATGAAAAGTCACCACACTTGCGGGAACCAAAAAAACGAGGACAACGGGCATGAGGTACGACAAGTGCAAAGATGAAGCCTGCTGACCTGAACTAAAACTGAAAACCATTGCTGGCCACGAGTGACCTTGGGTGGTCGAGTAAATGGACACAAAATGCAAAATGGAGATGGAGGTTGAAGAATTCGATCTGGAGACAAATGGCAAGTTTTGTCTCAAAATTATGGTTTAAATTGAAACTGAGTAGACTCACCCAAGGCAGAGGTTTCCTGTTCACCCCCAGCAGAGCCCATTTATCTCCTCAAAGGGCTTGATTACACCACCAGGTTCTTCCCCTGCCTCTCTTATCTTGCATCTCTTACTGTAAGCCTCTTGCACCATCTTCAATCGGCCCAGTTTGGCTGTCCGTCCCCTCCGTCCCCCACCATTCGATGCTGAAGGTACTACAAGGCAGATCCTACTGTCCTCTTATTGCCCCTGCCATACTCTCTAATCTCCTCTTGCTAAAACCCTGCAGCAACCCATGCATCTTGCGTGACCTCAATCCCACTATTTCCTTTCAACTGCCAGATATGATACCATCCTCTGAAGCCGTTGATGCGGCTGTTATAAAGGATTACTCGACCCAGCCTGTAACTCGGTGTCCACGGACCCCCACTATCTGCACTGCCACCGCAACGCTACCTCCAAACCCATCGTGGTACGTCCCAGCATCTTATTCTCACACATCCTTAACTTGATTTACCTCGCCCACCAATCCAAGCACCCCCGATTCCCCTGTCCCTACGACATTCCATATTGACCTCCCTGGGCTTACCAACTTTGTACTAGAAACCTTACCTACCTCCTCTGATCTCTCTAATAATATTTTTGTCCTTCCACTCAACACCCGCTCTCTTTTACCTAAATTGCACTTCATCCAAGCCATCTCCGCTATAGCTTGTTCGAACTTCATATGCATCGCTAAAATGTGGTTCCCTCCTTGCACGCCTGATGTCTTTACCTACCCTGCGGGGTGCACTATCTCCCTTTCCGATTGTTCCCGCGCCGTGGGGTGGCTGCTTCATGTATTCTAGAACCGAAATGGACGTCTACCCCATTGACGATCCACTACTGGCAGACACTGCGGACCCCGTTTGACTTTCTGGCTGCCGGGCTAACCCGCCGTTCATCCTCGAATGTTTACACATACCCTCCACGCTCCACTAACTGGACTACCCAACCACCCACGCTTTTTTCCACACCCAAGCTCTACCTCTCCCAGACAGATTAATTATTGGTGATCGCAAACTTCCTAAGATCTCCTGGTCTCAACACAATTCTTTTATGCGTTTTTTGCCTGTGCCTGATCGGTTCGATGTCGAAGGCTGGTCTCAGTTTGTTAGGCAACCCACATGCGGCCCCACACATTGGACATTGCTCTTGTCAGCGGTTATCTGTGTCCAACTGCCGCGATTGGCCCGAAGATCCCTGATAGTAACAATCCTATTATCACTTACAGCTGGACGAGTACTCACCTTTCTCCTAATTAACCCTCCCTTAACCTCCTTCATCCTTCTCCCTGGCATCCTTGAAGCCTTTGCAATCTCGTTGCGCCACAAATCTTGGGACGATAACTTTCTCTCTCGTGACACCCAAAGCGTAGACAACGTTTTTTACGGCCATGTACTATCGTCCCTATGTCTAGTTGCTCCCATTCGAGCTTCCCGCGTTTTTGGTTGCCGTTTAGCTAGAGGCTAATCTGTTCTAGACCGTAAACTTTGGGAGTATCGTGGGCTCTTTCGTAAAACCCATGACCTTTTCCTCCTTATTCTAATTAACAACCCCATAACTGACATTACCACCAGAAAGCTAGCTCTTGAAAAGCGCGGGAATTCTACCGCCATAGCCCATTTCCTTCAATCTAAGATGCTGGGACGCCTCTTCCATAAGGCTTGCTTCTCTAATTCCTCTGCAATTCTAAGTATTGTGGCCACTGACAGGAAACCTCTTTCTGACCCTGCTGATATCGTAGAACCCCTGAACACTCGATTAGGCATGTGCTCTGTGTCCTCCACATCGAATCTTCTCACGCATTGTCCACCAATTGGTTCCGTATTGACCACATCCGTTGATAAAATAAACCACACCCCCCGCACGCTCTCAATCACTTTACCTGTTTTGACTTCCTCATTCTACAGCCTTAGGGGCTACATTTTCCCAGGCACTAACTCCATCCTTCCACTCATCCTAAAAGCTGGTGGCCCGGACATTCCCACTCACATCCTTCATCTTTTCAATACCTCCCTCATCACCGGCACAGTTCCGAATCAGTGAAAGCGCTCCACCATTGTTCCACACCATGAGTCAGGCCCACGAACTGCTCCAGTTAGCTACCGTGGCATCCATCTTGCTTGCGCTTTCGCACCCTAGAGGGCATTATCAAAATCCCTGTCATGGATTACCTACTACCAAGGCTCTTAACACTCGACAATATGGGTTTATGGCCCGGCGCTCAACTACCACGTGCCAGGTATACTTCTTTAATCATATTCTGTCTGCTTACGATACCAGGCTGTGCATCGTTCATTCGATCTACAGGAATTGGCGGCCCGCTTCTACGTTGGTTCAATCTTACCTCACTGTGAGAACCCAGGTCAGTAAAATCGGGGATCTCTCCTCATCACCAATTCCCAGCACCAGCGGAGTTATCCAGGGTAACGTGCTTGACCCATTGTCATTCTTGCTGTACATCAATAACATCACTGAGTCGATCACCCATGGATCCCATTTTCTGTTTGTTGTCGGTATTAGGATAGCTTACACATTTGGAGCCAGTGACTCTTTCTACTCTAGCTACCATTCAGTCTGATCTGAACCCTCTATCCCGTGGTCTTCTTAGTCCGGTCATTTTTCGCCATTCTCAGATGCCACACTCTCTCGTGTTGTTTCCAGCTCCCTTTTAGGATGCCTATTCTTATTGGACTGCCGATTCTTGCTTTTCTTGAAGTGATCGACCTGGGCCTGAGGCACTCCTGCTCCTGTAGGTTTTCCAAACATGCGTGGAACAAAGTGGCTAAAGCCCGCGGGCTCTGCGCTTTCATTTGCTGATCTTTTTGCAGTAAACCATCTTTAATTGACATATTAAAGGAGTTTTTAAGACTCACTCTGGAATCAATCCCTAAATTCGCCTCACGGTACTCACGGGCATGCCGAACTGCTGTAGAGAACGTGCAGCGCTCTTTCACTAATTCCTTGTTTCCGGCATCATCTGCACTACCATAGCGTCTTCGCTATTTATCGCTTAGGCTGTATACCTTATGGCTAAGGCGCAATGGGCTAAACCTAGGCCTTCTACATCGCCCAAACTACCGACGGGCTTACATAGCTGACTGCTGCTCTGAGTTTTCTTCCTGTCATCCTCATAATGTCCACAACTCTGAATTTTTGCTCTCGTTATCAACCTGTCAAACTGTATTTATACAGACCTATTTCCGCCACCCGTATTCCAGACTATAAAACAAGCTCTCCTCCAATATCCGTAGAATGCTCCCTCACGTAAGCTTTTGAAACACCCTTGGTCCTTACCTTTCTTTTGAGGGAGCCGAGCGACTTTTCGCGCCACAGCTTAAACTAGACAGTCCTGAGAGTCCCTAAGTCCCTCTTAGTTACACTCTTACTCCAAATGTCTTGTTACTTGTTTCTGGAATGTACACTTACCAGCTTGAACCCTTTAGCGTTAACATACACATGGGACAGCTTCCCTCCCAAGTGTTCTGGGCCACTAATTGCTCTCTCACCTATCTCTTATACAGAATTTTCACTTCCCGGGACCGCATATGCACCTGCACTCTTAAGTGCGGATCAGTTACCGAGAGTTCCAAGCGCCTGTTATCTTAATTTTTGAGCCCGTCTCGATTGACCTTGTTATATTTCGTTACAATTGACCCCAAGCTTCTCTGCCCAGACTACATATGTATTGTTCCTTCAAGCAAGATTCCATCCTTTGGTAATTCTGTCAGCTCCGTTTACTGTCCGGTGGTTTGCTTCGCCCAGATCTAATTGAAATAAAACAAACCGAAGCCTTATTTCCTCACTCTTCAGAACCGTTCTGTGTCCTCTAATTACGCGCAGCGCGTGCACATAAATTTTGAGTCTGAAAATACGCAGTGAAGGAAATTCCCGCTCGGTTCAACAGCTCACTCATTTACACACACATAACACTGTGGTGCGCCGCTGCTTGACATGGCGATTTACACCAACGCTTCTTCGTCTTTCAGCTATAGGGCACATGCTCTGAACATCTCTATACTTCTCTCATGGCCCAAATGGTAGCTGTCGTTTCATTCGCCTGTTCAAGTGTCTGTTCGCTGTTTGTTTGGCCTGGCCTGGCTTTCCATCCGACCGGGTAAAATATCTGTGATACCTAGTTTGATAGCATCCCCGCAACTGTTCACTCCCTACTTTGACCGCGCCACTCGCCCTCTCGTTCCCTTGCCTACAACCACAATCAAAGTCTTCATTCGGTCCCAGCCGCCTCCGGGAGGCGTTCATTCCAATCCGCTGAACCTTCCATCGGATCTAAATATCTCGGTGTCTTTTACTCTGTACTGCACACCAAATCAGTCATTTTCCGTGCAGTTCGCGTTCCTTCTTGTGCGTTTACGCGAACTTCTTCTCCCAAGGAACTTCTACACCCGACCCCGCCCCATCATCAGCACTAGCGAGCCTCTCCAGTTTTACTGCACACTGTGATTCTGATTTTCCTGCTACCATTTATCCGTACCACATATTCCCCACTTACGCTTTTCGTGACTCTGGCCATACGCCCAACAGCCCAAGGCTACGATGCCCCAGTAACGATTTTAGGCTTTGGTTCAAATCGGCCGGTCAGATCCTGCCAGTTCTGCTGCCTCTCCTGACCCGTTAGTCCTGCAGGTTGAAGTTTTTCCTTTATTATTTTTATCACGTACCAGGCAGGAAGCCTCTTGCTATGCCCTCCTTCGTATTGTTCCTGCCCGCCACTTTCGAATCTTAACGATCGTACTTTGTCTCATCTGGCATGTTCCCCACAAGAAACAGAGAGCTCTTGTAATTTTGGTTCCCTACCACCTCAGGCTTGACCAAGACCACTTAGGATAATGCCCACTGTTTATGTCGCCGTCCCTTTTCCACGAAGTTCCCAGTACCATTCGGTTTCCACAGGCCAAGCAACCGGCTTGTGTCCTCCACATCGAATCTTCTCACGCACTGTCCACCAACTGGTTCCGTATTGACCACATCCGTTGATAAAATAAACCACACACCCCGCACGCTCTCAATTACTTTGCCCGACTTGACTTCCTCATTCTACAGCCTTAGAGACTACATTTTCCCAGGCACTGACTCCATCCTTCCACTCATCTTAAAAGCTGGTGGCCCGGACATTCCCACTCACATCCTTCATCTTTTCAATACCTCCCTCATCACCGGCACAGTTCCGAATCAGTGAAAGCGCTCCACCATCGTTCCACACCATGGGTCAGGCCCACAAACCGCTCCAGTTAGCTATCGTGGCATCCATCTTCTTGCGCTTCCGCACCCTTGAGGGCACTATCAAAATCCCTGCCATGGATTACCTACTACCAAGGCTCTTAACACTCGACAATATGGGTTTATGGCAAGGCGCTCAACTAACACGTGCCAGATATACTTCTTTAATCATATTCTGTCTGCTTACGATATCAGGCTGTGCATCATTCATTCGATCTACAGGAATTGGTGGCCCGCTTCTACGTTGGTTCAATCTTACCTCACTGTGAGAACCCAGGTCAGTGAAATCGGGGATCTCTTCTCATCACCAGTTCCCAGCACCAGCGGAGTTATCCAGGGTAACGTGCTTGACCCATTGTCATTCTTGCTGTACATCAATAACATCACTGAGTCGATCACCCATGGATCCCATTTTCTGTTTGTTGTCGGTATTAGGATAGCTTACACATTTGGAGCCAGTGACTCTTTCTACTCTAGCTACCATTCAGTCTGATCTGAACCCTCTATCCCGTGGTCTTCTTAGTCCGGTCATTTTTCGCCATTCTCAGATGCCACACTCTCTCGTGTTGTTTCCAGCTCCCTTTTAGGATGCCTATTCTTATTGGACTGCCGATTCTTGCTTTTCTTGAAGTGATCGACCTGGGCCTGAGGCACTCCTGCTCCTGTAGGTTTTCCAAACATGCGTGGAACAAAGTGGCTAAAGCCCGCGGGCTCTGCGCTTTCATTTGCTGATCTTTTTGCAGTAAACCATCTTTAATTGACATATTAAAGGAGTTTTTAAGACTCACTCTGGAATCAATCCCTAAATTCGCCTCACGGTACTCACGGGCATGCCGAACTGCTGTAGAGAACGTGCAGCGCTCTTTCACTAATTCCTTGTTTCCGGCATCATCTGCACTACCATAGCGTCTTCGCTATTTATCGCTTAGGCTGTATACCTTATGGCTAAGGCGCAATGGGCTAAACCTAGGCCTTCTACATCGCCCAAACTACCGACGGGCTTACATAGCTGACTGCTGCTCTGAGTTTTCTTCCTGTCATCCTCATAATGTCCACAACTCTGAATTTTTGCTCTCGTTATCAACCTGTCAAACTGTATTTATACAGACCTATTTCCGCCACCCGTATTCCAGACTATAAAACAAGCTCTCCTCCAATATCCGTAGAATGCTCCCTCACGTAAGCTTTTGAAACACCCTTGGTCCTTACCTTTCTTTTGAGGGAGCCGAGCGACTTTTCGCGCCACAGCTTAAACTAGACAGTCCTGAGAGTCCCTAAGTCCCTCTTAGTTACACTCTTACTCCAAATGTCTTGGTACTTTTTTCTGGAATGTACACTTACCAGCTTGAACCCTTTAGCGTTAACATACACATGGGACAGCTTCCCTCCCAAGTGTTCTGGGCCGCTAATTGCTCTCTCACCTATCTCTTATACAGAAGTTTCACTTCCTGGGACCGCATATGCACCTGCACTCCTAAGTGCAGATCAGTTGCTGAGAGTGCCAAGCGCTTGTCATCTTAATTTTTTAAGCCCATCCCCATTGACCCTGTTATATTTCGTTACAATTGACCTCAAGCTTCTCTGCCCAGACTACATATGTATTGTTCCTCCAAGCAGGATCCCATCCTTGGGTAATTCTGTCAGCTCCGTTTACCGTCCGGTGGTTTGCTTCGCCCAGGTCTAATTGAAATAAAACAAACCGGAGTCTTATTTCCTCACTCTTCAGAACCATTCTGTGTCCTCTAATTACGCGCAGCGCATGCACACAAACATTGAGTCTGAAGATACGCAATGAAGGAAATTCCCGCTTGGTTCAGCAGCCCACTCATTTACACACACATAACATTTTGGTGCGCCGCTGCTTGACATGGCGATTTACACCAACGCTTCTTCGTCTTTCAGCTATAGGGCACATGCTCTGAACATCTCCATTCTTCTCTCATGGCCCAAATGGTAGCTGTCGTTTCATTCGCCTCCATGAATTGCCTGTTCAAGTGCCTGTTTGTTGTTTGTTTGTCCTGACCTGGCTTTCCTCCCGACCGGGTAAAATATCTGTGATACCTAGTTTGGTAGCATACCCGCAACTGTTCACTCCCTACTTTGACCGCGCCCGCTCGCCCTCTCGTTCCCTTACCTACAACCACAATCAAAGGCTTCATCCTGTCCCAGCCGCCTCCATGAGGCGTTCATTCCAATCCGCTGAACCTTTCATCGGATCTAAATATCTCGGTGTCTTTTACTCTGTACTGCACACCAATTCAGTCATTTTCCGTGCAGTTCGCGTTCCTTTTTGTGCGTTTACGCGAACTCCTTCTCCCAAGGAACTTCTACACCCGACCCCGCCCCAGCATCAACACTAGCGAGTCTCTCCAGTTTCACTGCACACTGTGATTCTGAATTTCCTACTAACATTTATCCGTACCGCATATTCCCCCACCTACGCTTTTCGTGACTCTGGCCATACGCCCAACAGCCTAAGGCTACGATGCCTCAGTAACGGTTTTAGGCTTTGGTTCAAATCGGCCGGTCAGATCGTGCCAGTTCTGCTGCCTCTCCTAATCCGTTATTCCTGCAGGTTGAAGTTTTTCTTTTATTATTTTTATAACTTACCAGGCAGGAAGCCTCTTGCCATGCCCTCCTTCGTATTGTTCTTGCCCGCCACTTTCAAATCTTAACGATCGTATCTTGTCTCATCTGACATGTTCCCCATAAGAAGGAGAGAGCTCTTGTAATTTTGGTTCCCTACCGCCTCAGGCTTGACCAAGTCCACTTAGGATAATGCCCACTCTTTATGTCGCCGTCTCTTTTCCACGAAGTTCCCAGTACCATTCGGTTTTCACAGGCCAAGCAACCGGCTACCGTCACGACGTTTATCCGTCCACCGGACAACCTGTCAGTCGTCTTTCTTCCTAGCTTACAGTCTTGTACTGAAAAGCTGCGATTCCTCGCTGCCCAAGAGCCAACAGTTTTACTCTTAGTTGCTCATTGATCCAAAACCTATCGCCTTGAAGCACTAACTTTCATAGTTGACTCAGTGCGTGAATGGGAGCTTCAAACTTCCTCGGCAATTTTTCTATGGGCGTTTCGTAAGTGGTGTCTTCCGAGAGGTACCGCTTAAGCGAAGTGAACATCTCATCGCCCCAAGCACCTGAAAAGCCACATTTGCTTTTGTGGAGGTTTTTTGTGTGTGTACACTATGTATTGCCGTACACGCTATGACCTATGGGTAATACATATGATATACCGGTGTTCATTTTAATTTTCCATAGTATGATGTTCGTAAAGTCAATAAGTTACCTTCACCTTTCTAGAACACGCACGTTTAAGTGCAAGCGATGGAACAGAAAGCCTAAACAGGCACCGCCTTATTCCGGCACGTAGGGTGTACCAGCCATCGCCTGTTCAAAATCAAGTCTCACATTAACGACGAATTGACAGTGATGAGTCACACACAGAAACACAGCATTATTACATGAGCGCTGATACATTTGAACTTGTTCATTTGCTGAAGACCGCGTATAGGTCCATATCAAAGCAGATATTAGTGGTCCTCCTCCTCAAAGTTTTTACGGTTTATCATTAGGGTATTCAATAATGATAGGTAGGTGCTCAACCGTAAAATATTTATGTTTGACACAACGTGATAAAACACGGGTTGAGCGGACTGAAAATTCTTCATTCAAAAAAACTCGCCGTTTCAGATACGTTTGGCTCTAGAACCACCACCGGTTTAATACGCTGCACCGAATATGGTATTTAGATCGTACCTCGTTAGAGTCCGCCACAAAAATCTTCGCGCCGACTAACATGGATCTTTAATTTTTGAAAATTAGTACTTTGTATACCATGAAAGTGGTCGGAGCTGTGTCAGTCGCTTACTTAGGAGCTGTTTAACCGTCGCATATCCTCCAAGTGTTGCCAAATTAAAAGACATTCCGAAAGATAAGGCATTCACTCCATCAGCGTTTATTCAGTGCGTGTCCACTTTCATGGAGCACATGATCGGGGTACCCTCTTTGTCTGTTTGTACCATGTTTTGTTAAACCGCCTATTTTTGTGGCTTCCTCGTCGGACCCAGTGAGTGCGTATTTTACGAATTTGGTACCGACTGTCCCCATAATTAATGCAGCCGTTTTTTTGGACTTCGATTTTCCTATGCAAACAGTGATATACCACTGTTTGAGCGTACTATTTGGCTTCGAGATAGCACGTGAGCTTGACTATTATCGCAGCCTAAAAAACGAGGTAGGTCGTTATCACTGTGATGGTATATGCACTCAACGATGGAAAGCAGAACTCGAACCTTGAGGTAAACTGGCTTTCTCGGACGCATATCCGTTGGTAGAAACCATGTGTTTTGTCACGGTGAACACAAAAGTAACCCACTCGTTATCCGGTGTGAAATCCTTTAGTGTTAGTCTGGGAGGTGGGTTTGGTACTCCTCGTGGTGGTGCACTTGTAACGGTTAACCTTCCGTTTAATTACTCCTCTAAGCAATTTCACACCCGCACCTACTACCTCCATTTTGTTTTGCTCGCCTCGCAATCACGCGTCAACATCGTGCCAATGAATACGATATTTGGCCAACAACAGGTTCCGTGAACTCGTTGATAGCGCAATGTGATCTCACACTGTTGCTTTTCACGGTCCACTAGGCGTATATAAGGACAGAACTCGGTCAACCTAAAGACGTGCTAAACAGTCTCAACAAGCTCGACACTCTCCACACTCTCAACACCCTCGACACACTCAACCCACTCAACACACCACACACACGCATCACACGCATGTCAGAATGCAGACAGTCCCAATACACCAACACACTGCGCCTCAACTGCACGCCGCATCGCCCCTTGGAGCTAGCGTCAACAAACATCAGGCCACGGACAACAAGGAACAAGTGTTGCGATAATGTTGCCATGAGAACACTTTCTGCATCTGGCCTCTCTTCGTTCAATCTCACTAAGGACCCTTCTGACCAAAAAGTGCCTCCAATTTTGTGTGCTTCATTTTTACATTGTATTTGTATCCGTAAGGTGCACCTAACCTTGAAATCTATTAAACGTAATACTCAACCGTTAGTAGTGTCTCTCGCTTTTGATATTCGAGCTCAAAGTCTAATTACCAGAGCACTAATACACCTCTTATGTGCGGTTTTCTAACGGTTGAGTAAAGGGGGCACACTGGAGGGGATCTGGATACATTGTTCTTTTTAGCATTTTAAATAATTTTCAAGTCCCTACCCATCAGCGTGTATCGAGCAGGCATATCCGGGCTCTTCACTGAGTGACACATGCAATTAACTGTGCTGAGATGTGGGTGCCTGTCTGATGGTCGGCATTTGCCGGGTGGATATTCATTTGGACCTCGTTGGCTTCAGTGCTTTGGGATTGAGACACTCAG
>SJOL01002939.1:214112-243441 GCA_004794785.1 Opisthorchis felineus | reverse complement strand
GGTGCTTTGTTGCGCTGAGGCAACGAAATTGCACCCTGGACTTCCTTCGACGATGGCGGACTGATGTCCACGTCCCACTCGGATTCATTTGACACTTCCAGAGGATGCGTTGATGGGACCCGGCTGAACTGTTTTTCGAAGTGTTCAGTCCATCGTTCAAGACAACGATTTTGTGACTACATTGAGGTCCCATCCTTCTCGGGGGCCGTTTCACTAACACCCACCCAACTCAGACCACTTGATCAAGTTATCTGAAACAGGGTGCGATTGTCTTCCGTTGCAAAACCCTTCTCTATTTCCCGGGGGTTTGCGATACCAGAGATCTTTGTCAATCCTTAGGCTCTTCATTATTCACTGTTTGAGGAATCTGCGCTGTCGTTAGTTGCTGGCATAGTTTTTTTAGCTTCAATCAAAGCTGTTGATCGTGACGACATTCAGTTTTCGTTGGGGTGTGCGAGGACAGTTTCAAAGGCTGTGAGCATGACCTCCTTCACCTTTCTCCAGTCGTCTTCCAAATTACGATTGTTCCCGTTGACTTCTGGAGGCTTCTTAGTCAACTCAACTCGATACTGTTGAGCTACATGGACGCTTTACAAGTGGTAAACTGAATGGCTTTTCATCAACTGGTAGGAGACTAGTAGATATGAGTGCCCGCAGAATGCCGTGATCGGGATCAAGTGGTGTATTCCAAAATGAACGATAATCTTGTATCGACTGCGGCTTACTCCAGTATGCTGCTAGTGTATGCATATGTCAATCACATCCGAGGGCACGGATGCCTTGAAAGCTTTTGACCGCTTTTTCTAGGGGTGGGTCTTTTGCAACAAGTCCCTACCTTTCCTCCTTCCCACTCTCCCTCCATGTTTCCGATAATTATTATGTATGGACGGCTGTAGATGTCCTACTGGAGCACCAGTGGCCGTCTAGATACTATAATTGCCATTAACGATTGCAAATTCTAGACCCGAGGTTACCGGCATTGTGGGTGCATCGGGTAAAACGGAGCGTAGGGTAAGACCAATGTCATACAAGCTGACATCGCTCAAACTCGAGAAACCACTCTCCTAACAACCAACAGGGGTTTTCGCCACCACCAGCTAAAGACGAACTCGGGCCTGGGTTATCTAAACAGGAGTGCTGGTTGGTTTTAGTCAATACGACAATTTTAAAACACTGGACGATTTTGAGTTAATAAGGATCGCGGAGCCAATCAGATAGTGGGCCGGTCACGGGTGAGTACAATTTGACATGTGAAGGATGCGGAGGGTTACGAACAATGTTGAAATATTGTAAAAACCTATAATCCCACAATAACAAACTGAGGTTCCCTAAAATTAACGGAGTCTTTGGCCTGTTTGTGGGAGTTTGTTGACCAAGGTTTTCATACTTCGTTTCCAGGCGGGACACTTTCAGCTCCCCTCCATCCTGCAGATGTCTAGGCGAAATAAACTATGGAAGTAAACCGGTTTTCCAACTTTATCAGTTCGGTATAAGCCGTATGGTATGATTAAAGCGTCTGCCGAGAATAATTCCCTTCTTCCGAAAATCACCCTGTATTCACGCCAGACGCAGACAACTCCTCAGGTGTATTGATGATCCGGTGCTGATGACTTTTTTATCTATTACTCGGGTTGGCCTTGGTTCCGTTGTTCATAGGTGTCCGGAGGCCAGCCGCTGCTAATAACCGAGCATCACATTAATTGGACGGATGTGTCACGTGCGGGCTACGGACTAAACGAAGGCGTGTTTTGATTGGTCAGAATGTCAGCCACTCTGGATCGAGGATCTATAGCTCGACGCTTCTCGACCCCTCACGAAGATTCTAGCGCGACCTTGTGGAACATTCTGTGATTACCCAAAAAATATGGTTGTAATAATCTTCCTTCGTCTCCATAAAGGGATGTCTGAAGTTACCATACCTTCTGATATACCGTAGGGGCAGGAAGCCAAGGACCGACACAGGACCCCACCACCGTTCAGCAAGTCACAATAATACGATCGGATGCGCCAAAACATTGTTAACTTAGCCGTTGACAGACACGTTGATAGCAGAGTGGCTTCGATGACATTGGAAGTTTACTTGATCCTCGTCGGCTTTTCTGGTTCGGGAGGTGATGTTTTTCTAGGTCACCGAAACCAGCACAAAGCCCTAAGCATGCAATTTTTCGGTCATATTGACTGGTTACGTCGCAATAACCGGGTTCGGATCTAGTTCCATCCTTCTGAGGTTTTCAACGTACGTGTGTGAAACCCACGTCAAATCTCTTGGCCGACCTAGAACTAAGCCAAGTTAAGCTATGGTATCACACATGCTTACCAGTACCTTGATGGCTCTTGTTCGTCCTGCTCGCGTCTTGCGGTCAGGAAAGCCACGATGAGTGACGTTCAAGACGGAAATTTCCAAGTAGATGCCTACAAATTTGTTTTGACAAATAACCATAACAAAAAAGTGCGTACCTGATACCATGGGACTAATACGGCTGTTTTACACTGGGTCAACTGCTCGAGTCCAAAGTTATTCTAAACAGATTAGTTAGACGATAAACTACGAGCCTTTTCAACGTTCACACTAAGTCATCATTCGTTTTAAGATTTGTGAGTGACTTAATGCACGTGAATGTGTTAAACCAGGCATGTAATACAAAGGTGAAAAGTCGATTTATGGGTTGATCAAACAGTAGTTAATGATTTAATTACAGGTAAAAATAAAAGGGTGTAGGCGCAGCACAGAATTAAGAAGACGTAAACATTACGGTGCACAATGAGAGTGAACGCCCTCTGACCTAGTCCTTTCCGCCTCCCCCAGATTCCCAGACAAATGTACTCGCATTCTTGCGTTCACCAGCCATGAGTTTGATGATGTCCATACTGTTGGTATGTTCTCATCAACGCAATCGATCGGTTTGAGTAATGTAGTGTCTGTTCAAGTCCCAACATGTTGACTCGTCCCATGTGCTGTTCATCATTCACATTGTTCTTCCCCTTTAGTTGGCATGGAATTCTGGAGACAGCTTTGCACAGAGCACGGTATAAGTCCTGAAGGTCTGTTAGAAGACTATGCTACTGATGGTTCCGACAGAAAGGATGTGTTTTTCTATCAGGTCAGTGCAGCTTCACCATTTTTCGTAACGGTTCAACTGAAGTAATGTTTCTTCTCAGGATGTTTTATTCGTCCACATAAGACTCCAACATTGGTGTTATCGGAGTGTATTCTTTGTTCGGAGATTTTTGTTTGTTGTCTGATTTCGTGCATATTTGCCTTTTCGTTCTCATAGGCTGGTGTGTTATCAAAATGGTCGATATTGGTTCTTCAGATTGAGGACACTGCTATCACAATACCACATGTGGCACTTACGCACATATTGTTGTCGCTATGTCGCTCTGTGTACTGTCATTTTCAACAATAATAATTACATAAGGGTGAACTGTGATAGAACTGTTTCTCCAAGTTGGAGCATATACTACCTGATTACAGGTGGCAAACAGGTAGACTCTACTTAGCCGACAAAGTTAGGTTTGCGCTGATACCGCTGTGTACCAAGAGCCGTTCTCCGACTTTTTAGCACCGGTCCATTACTTATTTGAAAACAATGTTGTATCGGTATGTTACCGATATCCTTGCCAACATATTCTACAATACCAGTTACTGTTTGGGCCGCCTAGTCACTTTGCGTCGGCTGGCTTTGCCCGGTGATAAAAAAACAAGAATATATGGAAAAGAACCAAACTACTCGAAGTCCCTTATCACTTGAAATATTCATCCAAAGAGGACATGATATCCTGTGCAACATATGTCATTTCATAACTTTAGTGTTTGCTGCATGCTTTTGCTCTCAAAAAGACGCAGACATTATATCAAATCAATACTAGGTTGGTGCTCCTGCGGGGAGGAATTTTCGGTGGTCGCATCTTTATAAGGTGTAGTGTGTTCAACAAACAACACAATGCAGAATACACTAGCGATACAAGCATGGCGTTGCAATGAAAGATTCACTTGAAGGTCGAATTATGATGCACAGGTGGGTTAAATGTGGTCCAAGTTCATCAAAAGCATACTTAAACCCGGAAAGATTTTGCGTCAACTTGACTTGTGGATGCTTTAAGGAGATGAATTTGAAAATCTGGTTATCAGCTGTAACGCTTTGGAAGGAATTGAGTTGTTTGATAACAGCTACGGGATAAAATGCCAAATGAGGCGTCCAGGCACTCTGGCACGTTTGAAATAAGGGATCGGAAGGTCAGCCTGTAAAGTAAATTAAAGTTATCTTGAATATGAAGCCGGAATAAGAACAACCAGTGACCATATCATCTATGTACTTGAGCCGCACTACGGACAGTTGTAGGGGGAGGTCCTTACTGTTGTTATCTTTGACGGAAAGCATCGAACCTTTGCCCATTAGGAGTTATCAGCTACATACTACGTCGAAAGCGACTCAGCAAAATAACTGTGTTGGCGACAAGTTAGTCGAGTATCGCTCCTACCTCCAAGCTATAGTCCAAGAATAGTAGTATTACCGCATCCTAATTACTACCATTCCGTGAGGCAAGAGCATGAACGGTTATGGTCACGCCGTGAAGCAGCAAGCAAGCGAATTTGATGGATTCGGACGACTATAAACTTTCGTTTCAACAGAAAATCATCAAATATCTCATGGAGATAGGTAGTACGAGTTATCGGATGGGACTTATTCGTATCTTGCTTAAGGAGTGGGGTTACGTAGATAGATCGCCAACTGTGAGGTAACTTTCCTGAACGAATCAAACGTGTTAGTCGGATAAAAGCAACGGGTGGCGGTGAAGCCGCAGTGCCTTTAAAGCTGGTTTCGAAGAACGAACTGTCATTGTTAGAGCTACTACCGAACAGCTGCGAATTTTGATTCAAAAAATGGATTCACAAATGCTTCAGGTTAGAAAGCACATCTATCGAAACGGAATCATTTAATTATCTAGGAATATGTCATAATCTCGTCACTGTCTTAGAAAATTGGAACTTTAAGTCACAAAGTGCCGCTCCAGACAGCAGATATGTTTGCTGTTCTCATCTCATGGTATAAATTTACCACAGTGCACAGTCGCCACCATGGGTGCTCATCCAGTGATCCGACATTGATAACCGTCGAGTACGGGATTTGGCGAGCTACGGACAGCCGGAATACACTTACACAACCTGCGCTACTCGTAGCGCGATCCATTCCCCTTTCTTGATGCTTCATGTGGTCACTGTTCACTTTGTAGCTTTCGTGCTTACGGTAGAGTTTATGATTGTCGGATTGTTCAAGCACATTCTAACTGCTGTGGTTCTCACGGTAAAGTCTCACTACAAGTGACTTGTGATGGAGCTGTCCCAGACCGGGCACTTTGGAGAATAGTGTAATTTACTTCGTTCTGGTGAATTCAAATGTGATCTAACATAATACAGACGTTATTTTTTCTGTTTTAGTGGAGAGTATGTTTGGTGGTTTGGGACTAGGTTCACCCCGGCTGTTGATCGCAGGAAAATGAAAATCCTTCTATACAAGCTCTTGCAAGAATTTGACGGAACGGATCGGAGACCATCAATGTTCGCCGTAGAGTGGTTTCGACGTATACAGGCTATAGTCCTCCATATTAAAGTTTGACTGATGAACTATTTGCTTATCCACATTTTCTTCCCCACTCATCTCTGTCCTTATCTTTGACACAGGCAGATGATGCTCATTACATACCACGTGCTGTGTTACTGGATTTGGAGCCACGCGTGCTAAACACGATATTGAGCTCACCATACGCCCGTTTGTACAACCGTGAGAATGTGTACCTGTCCAAAGATGGTGGAGGCGCCGGGAATATCTGGGCATCAGGCTTCTCTCAAGGAGAAAAGTTAGAGGAAGAAATATTTGACATCATTGAACGGGAAGCAGAAGGTAGCGACAGTCTAGAGGTAAGGAAAGCTCTGGTAAAATAACCTACCTAAAATGTAGGATAAATGTTTGGAGTTGCTGCACGGCGGGATGTCTTTGAATCTGCTATCATTTTGTGGGCTTATTGTGAAGCTTCTGAGTTAGCACTCCAATATTCGTAAAAACCACCAATTTCACCGTAATATCCTTGCCAAAAAGCTTAAACATGTGTAGAAAAGTTTGAGAGAATTTTCCTCATGTGTTGACTATTGGTAAATGTCACGCGTTATCTTAGTTGATTTGGAATATTGGACCAGTATTTTTGTGGCATCATTAAGAAAATCACTACTGTTGAACATCGGTAGCTGCTACCATATTACCGTAGGAAGCTGCCCTTAGTGAAATAAAGACAAAAATGTGTATGGGTTGGAGGTATAATATAATCACTTCCCATCAGGTTCCCCGATTAAATTTCTGGTCTTCACAAAAATTGTAAAATGTCATCCATCAAATTGGGCGGGAAATAACAACCGCGAAACATGAAATGTCTGAGCCCAACTAAAGCTACAATGTGCATCACAAGGAATGGTTAATAATCCGTAGAAGTGTTTCGAAAATTTATGTATGTATATGCATTACCAGTCTGCCAGGTTGGAATCGTTTCCTTCCGTTGGCAAGGGTTGGGGTTGCAACAATCTCCGAGAGAAGCTGGAATCTTCGGAAATATTCGAAGATTATTTCGATTGATCCGTGCAACCGGCCCCCAGAAACCGCTGTTGAGCGAAACGACCAAGAATCAAACTGGCGCTACCATCTTTAAGAAAGAAGGACGCCTTGACCGCTGGACCAAGCAGTTTGGGAAACAATCCTCGTGGCCACCTGCTGCTAGTCTGGACGGTGAATCTGGAGTTCCCCACGACCTCGGAGGTTGATGACCACATACGCTCTCTCATGCACCATCGAGCTCCTGTTTCAGACGACCTCCCACCCGATTTGTTATAGGATGAGGATGAAGTCCTCAGTCTGATATATTTGTCTGCATTTAGAAAAAGGAGACTGTACCAGACGACTGAGAACAATCGGCGATAGTGCCCATTGAGTGCGGTAATCAAGAGGAATCAGCTTGACTCCAGTCGTAACGAGATTATTGGTGTTGCTTGTCCTTCGTCGCTTTATGGTGGCCCGTGAAGCATTGACTTGAGAGCAATAAGTGGGATTCCGACCTGGTGTGGTTTATGCTGACCAAATCTTCACACTCCGTCAGGCGCTACAACAACGCCAGATCTATAAACGCCCCACAATTTTAGTATTACCGGGTTTTCAAGATGCATTTCACCAAGTTGACCCGTATGTTCTCCCTAACACGTTTGCTGAGCAAGGGGTGTCCCTGAAGTCTGTCGATACAATAAGTTATGTGTATTCTCAGACTTCCGGGCATGTGAGAGTATACTGGGAGCTCTCCAAAAGCTTCCGTACACAAATTGGTGTCCGAGAATGATGCCCACTCAATGCAGTGCTCGACGGAATAATGAGACGAATGCTAAGAGTTTCTCAAAACCCCTTGTGTTCGGATAGCTGCTGATCAAAACTTTGTCGATCTGGAATATGCAGACGACGTTGTTCTTGGCCTCAAACAGAAGGAAATGGCAGTTGTTTTTGGATAAACTGACCTTTGATATGCACTTTGCACCCACAAAGTGTAAGGTCATAATCCTGGACATGCAGTCACTGAACACGTCACTTACAATCCGTGGACAAGTACTCGAAGTTGTACAGCGTTTTACGTATCCTAGAAGTTGTATTATTTCGGGTTGTTGTGTGACGGCACCAAAAACTGAGGTGGTTAAGCCATATATTTCGCGTACTCATTCGTCGTTTACCTAAAAGAGTGTTGTTTTCTCCTCTCAATTCAGTGGTGCAAGCAGAGAAATGGCCAACCTTCGACTTGGCAGAGGGTTGTGAAAGAGATCACCAACATTCTGGGTGCTGTTGGTACAGGTCACCTTCCAGGATAGAGTCCACGTAACCCTCCCCATTTATAGCTGGAAACGCTGCAGGATATGACTGCTATTTGATGTCAGTAGGGTTGTTGTTTTCGGGTTCTATTCATTGAGTGTGTAGGGGTGTAGGCACGATTGTGGTACACTAGCACCAAGTTTTTTCCCCATCCACTTTTATTCTTTTGTTCACATTAAGGCCTTCAAGTAAATTATGACATTATGGCAGCGAAGCATCCGTGTTGAACACTGATGTGTTATCGACAATGATTAATCAGTTTACTTGAAGACCCGGCTGTTTCAGTTCTATGCTGGATTCTTCAATTGACAAATCGAGATCGGCCCTGTCTACACATCACTACGTGCTATGGACCACCAGCTCAGTGCTAACACCGAGTCAACCTCGGTCATTTAACCATCGGACCAAGAAATGGCACTCATCATGGAGGCAAATGAACACAGATCACGTTGGGGGACTGGAAATGTCAAGTCTGAAGGCCATTCGGGCAACGACCAATCAGAAGAAAGGTCAATCAACAAGCCAGTAGGAATGCTCACCCAAACGACCAAGGGTCGGTCAAGGTCGGTGTCCGTAAATAGACTTCGTATCAATACATACCCGCGCAACCTCCATGCACTTCCACCCACAACGCACCGATGATGCCACCTCGACTGGTGATGAAATGTTTACAGCCAAATTGCCCAGCTCAGTGAACAAACCAGTGGTCATCATTACACCCTGGGCTACCAATATTTCCTTATATTGCAAGTGTTTGAGAGAGCCCTGAAGATCACCACTGTTTTTTTGTTTCTGATACACACAGTCCCCTTACTGGGGTGGTGGCATCCTTATTAAGCAATACCCTTGGAACTTAGGCGTTTTAGTGACTTTTGGGAGAGTTTCTTTTGGGTGCGGAACTCTGTACATTCACGCTGCACGACCGTGATGCCTGATTCTGTCAGCCGGTACGTTATCAAAAGTGTCTAGTTCGACCCCTCATTTGCATACGCGTCTGATCGCTCCCCTTCAGGTTTGTTACCTCTACAGATCAAAACTGCCATGCACTTCGTAGGATGCACAGACTACACTTTCCACACCTTACTAGTGACCAATGTATACTGCTCTGAATCGTCTCGTTTCTTGTACATTGATGTCAGCCTGGCATAACATTTGAAACTGTGTGAGATGACGAAAAATTCCAGAAGTATTTCTTGTCAAATCTCTCAAATGCACCTGGTACATAGAAAAGTTTCTCTTATCTTCCTGGGTTTCGTTATGGTTCCCTTTCAGGGCTTCGTGATGACACACTCAATCGCTGGTGGAACTGGGTCTGGAATGGGGTCATATATTTTGGAGCGTCTCAACTCACGGTTTCCGAAAAAGCTAATTCAAACCTACTCCGTGTTCCCGAACGCTGAAGACACAAGCGACGTTGTTGTTCAGCCTTATAACAGCTTGCTCACGCTCAAACGTTTGACACTAAACGCAGATTGTGTGGTAAGCCTACGCGACCTGTCGTATTCTATTTTGTTGGAACCTTCTATGTTCACTTTTGACTTGCTCATACCTGCCTTAGAGGACTGCGCAACAGTTTGAGTAACTTGGTCGATACCGATCATTCACTGGGAGACCTTTTGTGTTACAAGCATAATACACATAGATGAATTTTGGTTCCCGCCTATTTTCAAACCGAGCTTTGTAGAGACAGTGGCCACAAGAGTCTCAGCAGGGGGGCACACCTCCGCGCACACATTTTGAAGCTGTTCCATGTCCTTTTCGATTTCCTACCTTTCTGTTCAAACAGTAGATCTCTACTTCTCCACTCTCTCCTAGGTCGTCCTTGATAACACAGCGCTGCATCGGATCGCAGCTGAACGTTTGCACATTGAGACACCCTCACTAGCTCAAATCAACCAACTTGTGAGTTGTTTTCTATTCAACCTTGTTTGGGCATGCGTGGCATGTTTTTCTGTCGTGCTGAGGTCTTTATTTCAATATAAAAACGATGTTGTTGCACTTACCTATGGGTGTTTTCCGCCTCTGGGATCCCGGTGAATCTGTCTTCTCGTAACTCACACACAAGCGCCTTGCTGCTTTTCCGTAAAAATAGATTGAGTAATTTTACTTAGCATCAATACAACCTGTAATTCTATGATCTTCATGATGTTGCACTGGTCGGCGCAAAGCATACAGATGTGAAGCTATGTCCCACAGGGTTGGGTAGTACGCCTCTGTCTGTTCACTAGCGTTGGCTATCTAGATGGCCTCCGAATGTTACTTTCTACAAGTTTTGCAAAGTAGTTGTCGGTTAGTTGGTTTACAGTATGGAGATAAACGATTCACGTGTGTACACTCAGGAATCCCAGAGCACGGTATCCATTAATTAGCTTGAAATGAATTTGTGTGAGCTATCATAAGCCCCTGCCTAATCGTACCTGGTTAAGTGAGTATGTCCCCATTGCTTAAGGGCTACGCATAATTTTATAATATATTTTCCAGCTGCGCCCTTAATTCCTTGGGTTTATACTGATCATTGGTGTTCAGTCGTAATCATACGAGACACAGCACACACCGCGTCCAGTTGAATCCGTTAGGTTCGGTCGCATAGCCTGTTCCGGTAGTTTAGTTTGGAAACCGCTACTCACCATGTGGCCACGGGAAACACTTGGAATCATCTCGTGTTACTTACTATTGCATAGTAGCATGAATTAAAAGCGTTTCCTATGCTCGGGTTTTCGTGCCCCTCTAGGTCTCGAAGGTAATGTCAGCAAGCACAGCGACTCTTCGATACCCGAGCTACATGAATAATGACCTGATTGGACTGATTGCTCCTTTGACTCCAACTCCCCGCTTGCACTTCCTCATGACCGGGTACACGCCACTGACCACAGATAGCGAAGTATCCACCGTCCGTCGGACCACCGTGTTTGATGTAATGCGACGGTTGCTGCAACCGAAGAACATGATGGTTTCCACGCAGGTGCAGCGTGGTGTGAATCATTGCTATGCAGCCATATTGAACATAATTCAGGGTGAGGTTTCTTCTTTGCGACTTTCTAATACAAAACGTAAACTTTTTGTTCGTCTGATGCATTCTGTACTATTCATGATTTTTGCACGTTAGGAAATGTTCTTAAATTACTGTGCAAGAATTTCTAACCTTTTAGAGCTTCAGCATGATTCTTTCGTTGGTTTTGTATTCCTAGAGAAATATTTGAATTGAGTTTGGCTTCAGTAAGAAGTTTATCTCTTGCCCATGGGAAATGCCTTTCTCCACACTGAAGTAGGTTCACTTAGAGACGATGTGGATGTCAAAACCGTGACAGGTTTCTCAGCATTGTTTAGTTTGATAAGCTACCTGTGAAAGTTGATTCTTCAAGCACGTGATTGAAAGTGGGATGTGCTACTCATCAGATGCTTTTCTCGATATTCAGACCAGGATTTCGAGGTAGTAGGCAAAATTGTCTATTTGGGTAGCTGTCACCACGTGTGGGACTGATCTGGCATCAACCTAGCTACCAAGGATCGAGTTTACTGAGCTATGGCGCGCTCCATATTGTTACATGGGGCAGAAACCTGGTCGGTGAGTGTTGAGGACGTTAAACTACTTTCAGTGTTTGAACATCGGTGATGCTGAAGTGCACCGAATGGTTTTCGGATGAAATAACTCGAATGTGGTAGATGAACTTATCACGCTCCACCCGTTGCGCTGGCTTAGTCACGTGCCCCATTCTCCAGTCGACCGAATTCCTCCTAGGGTTGTTTTCAGGCAGCCACATGGAAGGTGGTATCAAGCAAGGGAAGTAATTATTTGACAGCGAAGTATGAAAGCCATCACTAGCAAACTCATTTGCGCTGGTCAATGCCGTCTCCCTGTATGGCGCAACCGTGACAAGGCACGAATGGTTGGGAGCATTGGCGGACATGGTCCAGTCTCGCGCTCAATGGCACGCATGCATCCAATCTGTTGCCTCCAATGCATAGGTTCCACTCTAGATCTCCCCAAGGCCATTGTCACTCTTTGATTCACACGTCGATCATATTAGCTACTGCCTTTCAGTGCGTAGCTATCCACCCTAATCTCCCCAGGCCATCTGCAAACGAAACTGTACAACATGTATGCGGCTTTTCAGCTGATGATCGTCATCGGGATAAGACCAGAATTTCGCTCTTCAAGTAAAGCCAATGTACTAAGTCGAGAGGCACTGCTAAGCTATTTCATCTCTGCTTAGAAGTCGTCAGCAGTATGCACCACAAAACACTTGGGAGATTTGAACTTGAGATCTTCATGTCAGTAGTTTAATATGCAAGTGGTTTGGCCACTAGTGGCTTAGCTTGTAACTAGACAGGGTATACCTTACCGTTCTCTAACCACACAGTCCATGCTTCTTAGTACGGCTTCTCCTGGTCCTACATGGCAAATCAGACCCTTTTTGGCCTGATCCATGAGATTGTCTTTTCATTAACTGTTCTATGGTATGGATAAGGAGACCGCAGGCGGCTTCTCCCGTTTGCCACAATTTAAGCGTCCTGTTACCAGTCCACCCGGACTCGATGTTGTTGGAGGCTTGTTTGGTTGGTCGTCAGTTATCGAATATTCTGACATCAAATAGTGAGTTCTCTTTCGCGCATCGATTTCACCAGAATAGCCACTCAGTATTTCACTCAACTTCGCCGTCAATAGTGTTGCGTGTAGTAGAGTCGTTGGTAAAATTTCTTTATCAGTAAACCACTCTCTTTATGGTCCAACTCTCCACTTTATTGCCACTGTTTCCGAATTCGAGTTAGTTTATCTTTATCCACCAGAGCTTACATTTTTCTACATGCAACAGTATCTTTGAATGTCAGTTCATAGGCTTCGTCGATTATTATGCATCGGGGGGGTTCAAGAAGTCGGATTCAGTGCGGCTGCACCATCCTTATCGTAGTAACTAGTACCGAGTGCATCTTCAGTCGGTCCAGTAATTTAGAGATATGACATTTTTCACTCGAGCCTTCGCCCTGTAAGTGAAGCCAGTCTATGTCGAATTCTAGCATTGGGGTGATCTGTTACGAATTTCGGATGCACCGCAGAACATTGTCCTGATGAAGCCTGGCTAGTAGAAGTAATTCGTGGCTTCGGCTCAGAATAGGTTTAGTGGATCTTATGGATCTTAGGCACCTGGATTCCGCTCTTGCCAAAGTAATAATAAATATCATCTGTAGCACGTTTTCGGTGCCTAGCTGCCATGCCACCCGAAGGAGACATGAGGGCTGGGATACTGCCCAAGCCTAGATAGGGGAAGTCGAGATGCAGAGGTCGGGTTCGAACCGCGGACCTTGCCAAAGAGTTGGCTATCTGTTCTCCGTTAAAGGAGGTAAGTTGGGTCGCGACCGAAGCCGTAATGAAGAGTGTACTCTATTATACTTCTCAAATACTCGGAGGCCAGTGGGTTAAGTGACCAATGACTTCGGTCTCTATCTACCTGACGGCGTAGATCTTGCTTTCTTCCTCTTCAGTTTCATTGCCTTCATCCGGTGTTTAGGAATATTGGTGGGTCTACAGAATGTAAGTTAAAGCTGAATAGCTGAGTACGTAGTGGAAGTCATCCCATGCACGATGGCAGGTCTACTTTTCATTGATTCACGGCAATGCTTGGTAGGGACGTCACGGGATTTTGCTCTTAATGATGTAGCCAACACTAGCTTATCCAGTGTATTTGTTCCCGGGAATTCAAGTGTCTCAGTTTTCATTGTTTTCTTATTTGCTTGTCGAATAACCAAGTCATACTCCTCTTTCTGAACTCCCGTATCTTTTGGACGCGTTCTCTCTTGAAGTGCATTAGTCATATACGCTCTGCACGAAATTTGGCCCGGCAAGCATGTGTTTAGTAAAACAGGCCTGAGTTGTTTCCTTTTGCTACCGACTGACAACAGTCTGATATTAAACCGATTGTTGAACAGGTGATTCCGGCTTGCCTTAATTCGTTTTGTTGACTTAACGGTATTACTTTACTCGGGGTATTCTCAGGCACGCGATATGTAAATCCGTCTGTAATCCACATTGGAGGACGCCGTATATCAACTAAACCAAACGCTCTTCAAAAAATCCCTTTGTTTCCCTATCCTTGTAATGTATAGGTGAAGTAGATCCATCTGAGGTGCACAAATCCCTTCAACGTATCCGCGAGCGCCGTTTGGCCCAGTTCATTCCTTGGGGCCCTGCCAGCATTCAGGTAACCTTGTCGCGCCGTTCTCCTTATGTGCAAACACAGCACCGCGTAAACGGGTTGATGCTGGCAAATCACACGAGCATATCCACAGTACGTTGTTGATTTTTCCTTTTTCCTTTTCACTTACGGTTCCTTGGACGTTATCTGTCTTCTACATCAGCCGCTGTATCCAATCAGTCGATTCTCCGACCGACGCATTCAACTTGTTTTTCAGGCTCTCTTGTCAAGTTGATAAAGACATTGAGAACAACAAGGGGTGAATTCACTTCGTATACTCTCTTCCGCCGTAGGACGTGTAAAACAGCTTAATATGCATAATACAGTGCAATTTGCAACATTCTAAAAACAAACCAGGCTAGTCCCAGAGTGTCAATTAGATCCTTCTGGACCGATGACCTATGACCCGTATCGATTGGATGCCTAGCGATCAGCGATTTGACTCTGGACCCGATCAGCTTTGGGTTGGGGTCAGCCGACGTGGTACCGAGTTTTTTGGGCTCTTGCTCCGTTGTTCGCGTTTCAAGTTCTACACATATACTTATCGTAACTGCAGTTGTTGCTGGCAAGGTTAGTGTTCAGGGCAGTAATGGCTTGTGCCAGGTTGTCGCACATTCAGGATGAACTGGACGAAGAGAAGTGCAGGAAAGAGATCGTCCACGCAAAGGAGAAACAGTATGGGAGAAAGCACAGATCCTTCGGCAATTCCAGCGCTAATTTTCTCAGTCGTTTTCACATGCATAGAACGGCTATGCAGGAAACCTCCTGTTCAAGTTATCAACTCTGGATGCAACCGGTACATAAGAAGCTTAACACAGTGGTCCGCATACCAAACCTGGCCAAATGCCTCCGATATATCGAGGGTAACCACCTTCCTTTCATCAAAAGAGTCCAGTCCAGCTTATGTTTTGCATGCAAGCCAACATATCATCCGTGAAGCGTTGGCACCTGAACCTATATTAGTGGTCGCTCACAACCCTTGTCTTCAAGATCATCTAAGAGTTGTTTAGTCAGAACTGCTTCAAGAACTTTGGACGAAATGAGGATAGTGGAGATTGGCCAGTAGTAGTTTGGGTTAGAGCAGGAGCCACGTGTGATAATGGAAGGGATGAACGATTTTTTCACTCAGAAGAAAAAAATACCAGTAGATAAAGATTGATGAACGGGCTTCGAAATGACTGAGGCAAGTTCAGGAGCACCGTTACGGAACAAACCTAGGTGAGTTGGAGAGGCTGATTGAACTGGTACGGAGCTTCGAGGAGAAGAAGACTTGGGGGGAAAGTCGGACAAAGAGAGCTTTTTCTAACGAGATGACTTTGGTACTTCCAGGTATGTCACGTATGAGAGGGAATGAGGGAGAACAGAATTTGAAACGGGCTGCTTTGACCAGGCTCTAAAATGAACTACTTCAAGTTGGCACTTTTGACAGCTGGGCTTCCTTTCGTGCGATGTATCTATCTTTGATTGTCGATCATAGATGAGCAACGGCAACGCAGTCAGCGCTTGTTGAGAGAGAGGGATGCATCTACCAACTCGAAGTTGCTTTCAGGGGTTTGAAAAAAAAAGATGATAAATTGGCTTATGCCGTGGGACAGGATGATCGTAATATTTTCCGCGAAAATTAAGGGATCTCCCGAAAAACATTCAATCAGCAGAGGAGTGTCACCAGAATATGCGGCAAGAGGGGAGATTGTGTCTTGGAAGAAAAATCGAGTGATAAGGCAGTGATCAGAAGATTAGCGTGTAGGAATCACAGCGTAACGTGTTGAATGGGTCTTTGAAGAGATATCTCAGTTGCGATCAGGAAATCGGGTTGGAAAACATGCAAGTTGGATGGCTGAGGTGGTGGTTGAGAAGAAATTGGCCGCACAGCCCGTAGGATATGTGTGGGACGTTTTTATCTACGTTGAAATTGCCGATAATGCTAACTTCCGCAGGGGGTTCGGACGGAAGTATCTGTTCAGAGTTCACGTTCATCACCATTCGGAGGTCGATAAACTTATCATCGGGGTAAGTTCAATTTAAGCCACTAGTACAAGACTCCGAAGATCAAAACAGATGAATACTCACGACACTTAAATGCGGTTGTGTATTTGTTCGATGATTTAGGTTCTGTTCTAATGAGATGGATAAAGGCAGCTCAATGTCCCGGAAATCGGCGCGACAGCATTCCGTAGGAAAGTAAAATAAACCTGCCTACTTTGTCCTTAATAAGATGTACTTCTATACTAGAAGTATGGTAGTACCTGACCCGCAGGTAGTTCAACACAACTGCACTTGGGCAAAACGGATGCTAACCGCTCTTGATCGCCCTCGTGAACTCAGGCAGCCGCTTCACTTAGTCATTCTATTCTGGTTAAGTTTTTCGCTACTTACGAGTAGTTGCACGCATAAATCGAATTCAGTTCGCAGGCCTCCAATTTTTCATACTCTGTATGTTGATTTGCTTCCTCTGATTGGTTCACACCAAAGGAAAACGGAGTAGTCCTGATTTTCGCCATTACTAAACTCCATAGCAGTGTAGGTTAGCTAGTTCATGTTTTTCTCTAGTTCGAATATATCCACACTTCTTCCTACCCGTAACATCACTCATCGCACTGGCAAGTTCGCGGTTCAGCGATTACCTCCGGTGCCTTGTTAGCCACCATTCCTGTGACACCAGTGGTTTTTTATCCAGTTTTTCCTGCTGAATAAATGGAGGTCACGCACGCCTGTTTTGCATCTCAGACAGCTGGATTTCAAGCACGGACCGCGAATTTAGGTTACCACTATTCATTCGCCCTCTTTGGAACAGTTTTGGGGACTGTTATAGTAGCTTTGATGTCCCTCTCATATTCTGTCAGACTGTTTTCACTATGGATTGCCTCTACAGAAGCTCGACCGACTTGGACAACCTAAGGGCCACCTCTTCTGCATTACATGGTTTTAACTGTGAAGGGACGTGTTACGTTGGGTGATCTTTTGATTTCCTTTCCTTTCAGCTGTTTTTGCGTTGTCTGGCTCAGTATGATCGTCTCCGTACTCGTGGCGCATTTTTGGAACAATTTCGCAAAGAAGACATCTTCCGTGACGATCCAGACTTGAAAGAATTCGCGGACAGTCGACAAGTTGTACATACTTTGATTGAGGAACACACTGCAGCCACTCGATCCGATTACATCCACTGGGGAGCCCAGCGGGCTGTTGCCGCTGCGGCGACACAGGCAGCTGCAGCCGCGGCATCAATGAATACAGCGCAAGCTTAACTTCGTGCCAACAAGCTGCTCACACTGCTCAATATTTTGCGCGATTTTTTCTTACCCTCAGTCCTTATAGAATGTCATTCAGAGGGGTAATTTCGGTTACCCGGCTGCGCATATCATTTTTATTACCGCTGTTTTTTTGTTCGAAAAGTTTGGCAACTATATTACACGGTTTTCATGATAATTGTTGGGATGTTATTTGATCCGAGATCTCCGCGGTTGCAGAGAGATCAGTTATGGAGGCCACTCAGACGCCGATAAACGGAAACATAAGCTAGCGAACCGCTCGATAAGATTGCTCAGCTCAACAGCTAATCCTAGATAAAGGCCACTGTCGGCTGTCAAAACATGTATGATTGCTTGCATGCTTCTATTTGCGTACCGGCGCACCGCTCCGCTATACAGCGACGCCTTCATCATGTCAACTCGATTAGTGCAACAAAACTGTTAAGCCAGCGAACATTTGAACAAGTTATGGACAACTTTCACGTATCTGTCGGAGTACTTTGTGGCACAGTGGCCCCTCTGAAGAGCAGACACCAGTATACGAACTTGTTAAATTATTTCCATTCTGTGCGCTCAAATGTTCATCACCCGCAGCGTGAGATAAACTCGAAAGACTCGTCTTTTCGATTCTTCATAACATTTGTTCTGTCTTTGATCAGTCTGCTAAATGGTCTCAAGTCAGGAGTGATCGAGAGTTCAGCGGTCAGCTCAAACCGTTTAGTTTTCTGGTCAGGAGCACGTGTCATCTGACGCAGTTACTTGCGTCTGTACTGGTAGTGGTCATGAAATAAGTTTTGGTTATCTTACCCAACCAAAGCCTTAGAGGTGTTTTGCTCTTGCCGGAATACATGAACCCTATCAGCATCTAACTTGACGCGAATCTCATTTTCGCGCCGTATGAATGAGTGGCGCATTTGCACTTCAGGGTACCACAAGATTTATTGGAATCCTGTAAATTGCATTTGGGTCCATAGGTTGAAATTCCATAAACGACTGTGGGGGCAGTCTCTGCTCTCTCCTTGATGTTGCCAATATTTTTTCGAAGTGTTGAAAGCTGGCTGAAGTTTAACTGAACGACTTTTATCCAACAGTCTTGGCACTGCTGGAAATCATGTTTTCGGATAGGTCTAGCTAATCAGTAGAGTTATTTGGCACCTTTGAGTTTACCTCTTTTCAAGGGATGCTAAATTTATGTTCAGTAGTATAGGCATCTTCGGATTCTAGAAGCTCAGCTTCACGAAGCTTTTCATCCAGATTGGGGCTATTGGAAATCGGACGAGTGACCCTTTGGCCATGTGATGACGGATCCGCCAACCAGTTTGCACAGCTGGAGAGTCCGAATGGGTTGTGAATTTTAGCCAAACTAGCTGCTAACATATTTAACACTGTGACTACTGACGAACTGGGTGTTTTCAAACATCGTGGAGGATCTGATGAATATATTTCGTGCATGACAGGTAGTAATGTGAACGCCTTAAAATCTTCGAGAGCTAGAGGCTGTTCGCCTGCTTGTCACTTTGGGCGAAGGACCTGAGACATCTTCAGGTCTTTGACCACTGATGCCTCAGAAAAATAGCTGGAATCGCTTGAAACCGGCGGATTCGGAATACGGTAACCAGCGAACGGACTTTTGGTGAAGTGGAGGGTACTCCAGTCAAAGAATGCATCCAGTAGTGCAAGCTAAGGTAACTGGGCCATGTGTTTCGAATGTTGAGTTAGTGCCTGCTGAGACGGGTGCTGTTTTCCGTACCTAATTTGCAGTGGCGGAAACTTAGTGGGCAGAATTTGACATACCAGAAGAGGGTGAAGGATGTTACGAAAATTCTGGGGGCTGTTGTCCTTTTCAGCTTCCATGATGGGGTCCATGTGACCCTTCCGGTGCTTGGATGGAGAAACTGAATGATACGGCATCTGAACGGTGTCAGTGGCATTCATCTTGCCAGTTTCTATCCAGCGTGTTGGAGACGTAGGCACGTTAGATATTTGTGATAGGCTAGCCCTAGGTCGCCTCTCTGCCCCATCTTTCTCTTTCCATTATAGGGCTTTATTCAATAAAATGACATTGTTGTATGGCAGTCAATTACCCTTGTACTCTGGTGTTGCCGTCAAAGGTGATTCCGCTTATTGGGTTCGCGGTTGCATGTAGAGAGGCCGGTCTTGATAAGTCACAACTGATTTTTGCGAAGTATTCATTTAGAAAATTTTTCAAACAGAACCTTATTTTTTTGTGTCGTTTTGGGTGTTGTTTCTGGAATGAAGGAATCATACTGATACGATGGCGTGTCGGTCCAGTGAACGAGCCGAGTGTGTCAACTTGTTATTGTACCAAACATGTGAGCAGAGCTTCGTGTGTGTTCGTGTGGTTCACGTTGTTCAAACTCATTGAATCCATAGGCATTTCGGGGTAATCACCTTTGAATAAACAGATCAAAATGTCCGTTTCTTTTCCGAATTCCCTGTTGGCTGTCCCGTACCTGCTTATTACCGTATTCTGTAGAACATGGGTGATAGCGAGCTCTCGCTGTCGTCCCGAACAGTACCAAGCCTCTGGCTAGTCCAGAGTTGCTGAAAGTACCGCTGTGCAGACGAAGCTGACTGGTGGCCTGTAGTAGCTAGTCATACGTGCATAATTTGGGTGCGTCTTATGAATGGTACGAACCACTCTTCACACAAATAATAGGTTTCAGCCATTTGGTTGCCCCCCAAACAACAATGGGTCATCGGTCGGGGGTTCTGTTAGCCTTAGAATTACCCTCGCACGTTCACCTTCCGGTATTCCTACCTCTGATTTATACCGAACACGGAACCTCGTGTTGCGTCACTTATTGCGTAGGGGATCAATTGGCATAATTCAGGGTAACGGGCAAATCTGAAAACACTTGTCAATCTGTTTTCTTCTGTGGGTTTTTTTTCTTGTCTTTTTTTCATGCTAAGCGTGAAGTGTGTTTGATTAATTGTTGCTCTTACATAAACCAATTATCTACTCCGATAAGGTGTAGCTTCACTCATTTTGTTTGACTTTTGGTAATTGGTGTACGACGGCACACTGTCTACGTATAACCAGGTTGCTTGGAAATCTTGCAGAACGAAGGATTAGTTTTATCATGATGAATTAATGTATAACTGATGAAATCTTGGTCCGATTGGAATACCTACTGGTCCCCGTATTAAACCAGTTTTCAACCGTGATTGGACTTAGCTTGCTAACACTTTATGGCGACATTAAGTCTGTTTCACTTACCAAATAAGAAAAAATCTGCGAGCGGCTGTTCAGATTATATTCCCACTGGTTTTATGCCCCGGAACGTCTGTTTGGTGTCGTTTTACACCAACTGTCTATTTTATTATAAACGGTACACTGAATCACACTGACGTATGGTATCTAATGTCACATGTGGTGGATATATGCTCACGGCTGTCATCAGGTGTGCGGACTTTCGCTTGCTGTTCCTCCATCTCCAGTTTTCGCCGCTACATCACATCTAACACCTTATGATACCGATGATTACAGCCACACTCGGGGTGATGATATGAGAGGAGATTCGATACATAGGTACTTACAGCGCACACGTTCCCAAGCTCAGCAGGTGGACTGCATTCAACGTGGAGTCTCAGTGGACGTTCTGTCCTCATGACCAGGTTGCCATGGCTTGAATTGTCATCAGGCTGCCCCATGCCGAGCAGCTGTTAGATGTCCACACGCAAGCTGGCTGGAAGACATTTTATTGCCTGCTGCCCCTGGGGTCAGCTTGAAAGCGAAAAAACGATATTACCGAGGTTGCTATCCTGCTAGATCGGTGGGAGCGCAATCAGTATCACGTTGAGCCAGGTGTGTTTCACCAACTGAAGTGAAAAGGAAAACCGCCCTAGCGTGTGTTTGGTTCGTTTGCTAATCGTACTACCCAGTTGAGTATATAGGTAGCTGGTGGGTTTCGTACACTACGGATGACCCAGTGACATCTGGATAAATCGTCTACGCAACGACGAACCATGGATGTTACGTACTTCCCAGGGTAGTACTCTGTATGAACGCTCCAAATATCAGAAGACTTTTATAAGCGGAAATGAAACACAATGTAGCCATCCACTTTGCGTGAGATCAGGTTGAAAAGTAAGAACTATGTCCTGTTTAAGTTAGTCTGGTCTGGATGTCCACGGATAGGTTGGGGGCATGGTAGTAGAGTACGGTGCACTATCTTTGGCCCACATGGCCTAACATGATCCTTAAGAGTATGTGTATACATTACGCCCAAGTATCGAGGTAAACTCGGAAATTACAAAATGCTTCCTTCTAGGAACCGTAGTTAATAGCAACCGTGTAGCACACTATTCGCACCGAAAGAGTGAGATTCTAGTTTTGTTAAGGGGTAGGGTTCAACAGATTTCGCAAGCTTATGCTGAAATAATACTCCCTGGAGCTAACACGCCAATACACTTACGTAACCAACTTATACTACTGCAACACGGTGAGCCTGTACAACGGTTGGGTCCTGTCGTTTGGGTTATTACGAGCTAATAAACTGTTGTACCAAGTGGACTCAAATTTGAACCACACAATGTAATATTTCACGAATATTTATCGTGCTATCTGCGGAAGTAATGAGAACTCGGTAGATATCGAGTTAACACTCGTTACTACATCCTGTCTTCTGGCTGGATTACCTTGAGTCCGCAGCGCATTCTTGACGGATACCGACGAACAGGCTTGTGGGCATATGCGAAGCTAACCTATGGGACCTATAGGTGCCATAATGCTTCAACAATGCTTATGACCAAAATCGTTCGCCTGAGGGTTGACGACCGAATCTGGACTGTTTTAAACGTAATGATTGCATATTCAGTGGCCTTTGGTTAAATTCTGAGGCCACTACCTTGTATAATTTTCATGTGAGTCTGTCTCACTGGACTTTGAGGCGCATCGGTCGGTTCTCTCGTAAAAGAACAATTGCGGTTAGTCACGACCACATGCCATGTTTTGATAAGATTCTTCCACGTGAAAAAAACAAGAAATCGGGATGGTCCGCATAGGCATTAATACTTAGTTCTTTTGTAGCCTCAAGCTAAAGTGCACGAAATGCTACCAGAAATGCCCAATCTCGAACATCATAGTACTTAGGACGACGAAGTTCATTGATGAAAACTGGCCTCCTTATTACCCGAAAATCTCGTGTAAAATGCCTTACGACACACATTTTGATGCGAAACTACGGGCAGTCAAAATCGAAAACTCTCCCGGTAAGATTGCGTTGTTTTCAAGTCTATTCGTTCGCAACATGCTCCCGTGATTTCTGGTGTTCCTTTCCAATGCTGTCATTGATTCCTGATAGAAAATCTAATTTTGGCCGTATGTCATTGAGCCATGTTGGAAAACAGTGGTTGCATTTTTTTGACGACATGTATGTCACAACTGGGGGAGTTTAACAACAATTCAGGCCATGATGAGTACGCACCAGAAGATTAGGGGAAATTGTTGCAGACCCCTCGAAGTGCCTCGGAAATAGTGTACTTTATCTTCCGTTCCAGTTAAAAAGAATCAGTAGACAGCTTGTGGTATAGTAGCATATGTAAAATTCAGCAAAAACGACTTAAATTTGAAGTGGCCTTACACTCATTTTGCAACGCATTCCCACTCTTGTTTTCATTTAATAACATCCAGAAATGGTTTACTCCAAAACTGTCACGTTTTTCTGCATATTTTCAGATAACCTCTATGAGAAGTAAACCGAATTATAGCAACGGAGGGCTTCTTTCTCGCACTGTACTTAAACGGCTCATTAAAGTGTATTTTCATTCTTTTATCAGTAATAGGCCCAGTGAGGGATGGGGCGGGCCAACTGAGATCATCACGGGAGCTGGTAGGTCCGGGAACGATCTGACAAAGTGACATCTCCTAATGTATCAACGGTGTTTCAGAATGCGGTGCGTGCACGAACTACTTCTCTGTCTTCAACTCAGATCCACATACGCTGACGATCGCTGCTTCTGTTGTGTTTATCATCCTGTTTTGGGTTGCTTTCCCGTCCGAAAGTGAAGCTTCAGATGGTGGATACTTCCACGTCGACTGTTGGTGCTTCGTAGTAAAAAACCCAGGTCTCAGAGCTTATATCCTCAGTTTGACGTACATCGAATTGCTACGGTAATCATCAATAGATGGCTGCTGACGTTTAATTTCTCATTGATCGAGGATCCGAAGAAGGTCTTACTAAGCTTAACACTAGAGAAGTGTACCAAGAAACTTTACTGATATGAGGCACTGCTCATAGGGTTGCTGAAAACTCTTTGTTGGCCCACCAGCGGTTTCGTCCTTGCTGGGACTCATCAGGTAGGCATAGTTTGTGTCCTCTACAACCTTATATTCTGCCTTAACACCGGACGAGGAGTTTTCAACAACCTTATTTGTGGTGTCAAGATTTGTGGTCAAGATTTTTCGAATGTCGTACCGAACCAAGCATGAGGCCACCTTTATGCAGCACAGTCACTTGAAGAGTATCATGAGCTTGAAGTTCATTTGAGTCCCCCGTTAATATCAAGCACCGGTCACCAAAAGGTGGGAATAAAAATTCGGTTCATTACGCAGCAGACGTTTGTAATCAATTGTCTTTCCTTGCAAACGCTTATCACCCGATTAATTTTCTCTCCGTTTGTGTCCTCCCATAGTCCGGAAGATGCCACTACTTGCGTAAAAACCCTCCGCATCCATTCGTTTACCGAAGGTTTATTACGGACGTCACGAACAAGGTAAACAAAGTAAACTTGCACTTAAAGAAATTACATGTTCTACACCGGAGACTTCTGAACACAGGGATTTTTACGAATCGTTTGTATATCCGCAAGCCATGCATGGCCTAGTTCCTGTGATACATGTTTTCAAAGACAAATTCTGGATGTTTATCTTTTCTGGACAAGCAGTATTCCTGGAAGATTGGCTGAAATCTAAACGTTGTGAATGGACAGTTTCTTCACTGTAGGACAGCAGCTTCCAAAGCTACAAATAAATCTCTAAAAGGAATACGGGTAGCTGAATGTTACATGCACTGCTATCAATTTGACTCGTGTGGGAAAACATAAAAAAACCCGAGGTGTTCACGAATCAGTCCATTTGACTAAATACTGAGACCAAAGAAATCGTGATGTTCTGATGCATCACCTGTGCATATGAAAAGATAATTCCATACCGCACATCACAGCATAATTTTCATTCTGGGACGTTACTAACTAATTCGGTGGTTTTGAATCGTTCTGCTAAGTGAAGCTAGGGTGTACTGATTCAGAACGCCCAGTAAACAAGCCATCCAGAAATGACAGACACGTTTATTAGGTCAAGTTCTCGATAAATACAATGAAAAAGCCTTTCATTGGATTTGAGCTTCTCATAGGCAGTTAGTTTTCTATTAATGGCATGGAATTGGAGACAATGGATGATTTTTCCCATTAGGTACACGGTATGCCATAAGGCTATCACCTTGCCATGGTGGTCTGCCTCCAGTGCTAGTGATCCTGAGGGCTACGCTGGCTGGAAAGCAGCTCCTCAACCAAGCCGGAAGACTAATAGGTAGCAGTCCGACGAAGAACATCGAGTCTCCATAGTATGAAAACTCATATTACTAGGCGGTCTGAGGGTAAATTCCTACTGCCCTCTGTGACAAGAGTACGGCGCCTCCGCCAGGACACCAGAACATTCACAGTTCTAGAAGCCTTTCCCTGAAGAAGGACGGGTCTGGATAGGTCTGCTCTGAAGTCCGCATACTCCGGTCGCCCAGGAATCGACCGTGGCCGCCGGCATGTTATCAAATACGGTCGAAATACGTTTGTAAATCAAGAGTGTGATGCTGCTTAAAAGGCACCTGCTGTGTACAGTGGCATTAGGAGTAAGACTTCAATTCCTTACTTCCTGCGCCTTCAGGCTAGGTCTGCTCCCCACTGTTTTTGAATTCAAAGACTGGGGGTGGGATGACCGAAATACCCTGAAACTCACGAATTGCGAAGTCCAGCATGACATTTAGTTGGCTTGAGAAACCCGTTAGGAGCAGTTATCACTTGCGCATAGACACAAAGATTGCAGTGTATCGGGTTGTGTGCAGATTCACTATTGTGTGCTAGCGAGACCTGAACGCTGTGCGGATGACATGCTCGGATTCCTGACCGCTTTCTCTTGCATCGTCTGCGGAAAATCTTTCGGATCAAATAGAATGACAGAATTTTGAAGAACGATGTTCTTCGTAGAGGAAACGCTTTTGGAGTTGAATGGAGCGTGATGCGAAACTAGCACTGATGGCTAGGTCATTTGCGATGAACGGTCGACATTTGCATCCCAAAGTAACTTGTCTATGGTCAGCTGAATAATGGGGTTTGAAATCGGGTACACTCTGGATTTCGCTCTTGAAACAATCCTCAAGTAGGTTTGAAAAATTGCATCTCTCGCTTTATATCATTGGAGGAACCGGCGATGACGATGTATCAATGGGCTTCTCCCGGTAGTAATCGTATTGAGCTATAATGGGTGGAGTGCGGTATTAGGCTGAAACTTAAAGGACTTGACTGATGACACCGGTACCTCAGTGATAAACAGTCCAATTGTTCTGGCAGCCACTGTTACGCCATTGCGTTTAGGCCAACTGATGGCTTACGACAAACCTCTGCACGTTGATCCGCCGATCTTATTCCCTCAGTTTTACATCTCTGCCCAAGGCTTGTGCGCAGCACAGCATTCAGCTCAGCGCAAACCGCGTGTCATCCTAGTTTGCGGAGGCATCCTGCAGTTTGCCCGGAAAATCCTTTTAGGATGCCACGCATTCTTAAATTTTGATTGAATTGTGGTATAGCTTCAACATTGACGGCTGTTTTCGTTGACGACTGAAGAGCTTTTATACGCACAACTAATTATTGTTTTACATCTCCTCCTTTTACACAGTCACGCCCTGAACCGAACTCAAACATCGTTAGGAATATAGATAATGCGTGAAGGCAAGGATTCTCAGTCTTATTAGCCAAGCCCTATTGTATCTCTAACCACAATGATATCCAACTTCTTTCATTTTATTGGGATGATATGAAGAGTGTGAGAGGAACATTTAAAAAGCACTTAACCTTATATAGCTATACAAAACCCTAGGTTTATGCCTCTATAATTGGACAGTTAAAAGGGGTCACTCTTAGGAGAGGCATAAAGTCTTTCAGCTGTTTTGGGGGAGTACTGTACAGAAAAAAAAACCAGTGAGTGCGTCCGGTGAGTCGATGCTTAATAAAAGATCGGGACTGTAAATAGATCTCCGTCGGACAAAGCACTTCGAACATGTACTATACGTTCCCTATCACCGACTACCAAAGGAAGCACCGTATTTCATTTCAGAACCTCAGTGGCCAAAAAGCTTGCAACATGAAATGATAGAGTGTAGAGCCAAACTGGGGGCTGTGAGACTTCTTTGCCCTCCTGGTTTGGATCCATGTAATTCTCCTTGCACGCGGTTAGAAACACCACAGGACAAGTCCGGTTATCTATCCCCATGGCCAGCATCTTGTCACTTCCCAGGTGAACTACTTGTCTATGTTTTGTCTGTTCCCGTGCTCCGGACACTTTCCAGGTAAGACTTGCGAGGAGAGGTGACAGTCATCCCTCTGATGGTGTCTTAGTCGAAACAGTGCTTAGATACCTATATTCTTATGTTTTTCGGTGTGGACACACTGTTCCTGATCCCTTTCGTGAAAGGCGCTGTTTTCGGCACTAGCTTTCATCCTTCCTCTAGTTTCCGTCCTTTACTGGGGTGTTATTTTCTTACGGTTGTGCATGTATTAAGTGACAGTGTTTACTACTAATGACGATATCAGGTTGACGGTCACTCAGAATGAGTCTGAGATCCTTGGGATCGGGAAATATGGAGTCTGTTCTTCGCCAAGTAATCAAAGTTTACTTATTCCACAATTCGGGTTAGCATTCTCATACTTCGCTGTGGAACTCGAAGATTTTTCGCAACATGGGTCATGGCTCATTATCATTTTATAGAAGGGGCTTAGAATATCCCTGCTTGTCAACCGACGCTCAGAACTGTGGTTCAGAAATTGACTACAATAAGCAAAGATGCATTTGGACGGCAATTTGTATAATACCGTATTGACAGCTGTCTGGATGGCTTCGGCGTTTTGCTAAACGAGACAGCCACCTTACTCGACTACAGTAGGAAACATGCTTCCATCATCCTTCACAGAAACCACTGTTTTAACTTCATCCGCTGCACTTTCCCACTGCCCCTACCTCGAGAAACACACATTGAGGATAAACGCATAAATAACGAACACCTAAAAATAGAGGTACAAATGTCTGTTTTTTTTTGATAACGCTGAAGTAGTCGAAGACCATATTTTATAGATTTGTCAAGCGTTTTTTAGACTTTCGTTTATGCTTTCCTCTCGAGGATCACATCAGGGTTCCAAAACCTGGTTGCTTTTGGAACGGTGTGCGGTTGCGTAAGTCCTCAGAGTGAATTCCGAAGATCTTCCCTGAGAGTTTACCGGTGAAATGTAACCATTTTAGGTAATTTTGATTTAACTAGGAATAGTAAAGGACTGTAAGGAGTTTGCTGTGGAAATCCTTACCAGAAGAGGTAACAGTGCCCCGGGCTTCACTTAACTGTACGAAGTAACGTTCACCGCTTATGTGTCCATATATCTCCCAATCTTTTCTCACCTTTGACATTTGTGCAAAACTGCTTGTTGCCGACTTGTGGGTATGCGGGTACCCAGTAACCATTATTTTTTTGTTGAGTGCGTTGTTACCATGGCTGGTCGTTGTGTCTTTCTGTCATGTAGAGCTTAAAAATATTGCAGTGACAAAACAAAACAGTGTTGTGTGCGGTTAGACGTCGCTAATTCAGCATCCACTCACCAGTTGGTGCGCGTTATTCTCATTGCAGTCATTTTGGTCCCGTGGGATTTACGTTAAACAGGTCACTATCGAATAAAACTACCTTATTTCCTCCAGGCACAGATTAGCGGCTAGAAGAACTCAATGTTCCTTTATTAGTTTCATCAACTCATGATTTTGTCTACAGTTTTTGAGGACAAAATGAGATAGACAAACCTCTGAAAGTAATATTTTGTATTGATGGTAATTTGTTGGAATATTGGTAGCTCGGGTGCATTAGTTGTTAATTGATCAGGTGGCTGTTTCTCTGTTCGCCGAGCTTGGCAAATGATTTGCAAACGTTTCGTCACCATTCGAGGAGACATCTTCAGTGCGCTGTTGGCGCTCGGCGAACAGATCAACAGCCACCTGATCAATTACCAACCATTTTGTATTGTGCCTATCCTGGTAGTTATCTGAATGGAAATTCGTTCGAAATCATTGTTGCACTTGACTCATGGTTGCCACACACAGCATTGTTTATCGAATTTTCAAAGAAGTCTAAAAGCAGGCGCTTCACTGAGCAAGGTTCAGCTACCATCATTTTTCTCTGGGAAACTTGCAGGTATATGCTTTGCGAATGTACAGCACATTCAAAATATGGGCAAGAGAATTCAGAAATGATCACTCAGTGTCAACAAGGAAATTGGAAATTCAAGAGGAAGTAATTCAACTAGATATGTAGGTTACGCACTCATCTCTCTGGTGTACAATTTACCAGGATCTGGGCCGTGTCGTGAAAGCCCATTGGGAATCCTTGAGTGAGCTTACAGTAGTCAAATGCTAAACAGGTAGACAGTATAGTTTTGTCACACAGCGAGCAGTTAGTTACGTGACTACAATTTAGAAGTTTCACAGAATTTATGAACAAGCTGCTTTTTTTACCATTTCAAGTGACCTCTCCAAAAAATGCAGAGCAATCAACACTGAAGGCAATTCAAACTTTTGAGCAAACTGCCCTCCCAATGGTGCTCGCGGGCAGTGCGTTGCTACGGGATCACACGCGCCACCCCATTATGTTGTCGAGTCAAGGGACATTACTTCGCAGTCTCACATGGCTTGTGGTTACTTGACTGGACTCCTATGAGTGGAGGTAAT
>SJOL01002939.1:170843-196855 GCA_004794785.1 Opisthorchis felineus | reverse complement strand
CTGTTTCATCCTTATTGGGAATCATCAGAAGTGCGCATCTCACGAAACTCCTGGCTAGTAGTTTGAACACTTAACCGTTCGGCCACGAGCGGCTGATCAGCAGTGTGATTTAGTCTCACTTAGACAGGATGTAACGCCGTTCATCCTTCAATCACGAGATCCACATCACGCGGTCACACGTGTTGACTGGCTGTTCAAGCAATGACTTCTCAGATGGAAGTTTCACTCATCGGGTGAAGTTTATTCTTCCACTGAGCCACTTATACTTATTTCAACAGCCGTTAGCTGTATCCATAACCGAAACCTGAAAGGATCGTAAATGATTCCACAAGGAGAGGATCTGGTTCGGTTGTCAAATTGAACGCTATTTTCCATTGCCATCTCTACACGTTGTACTATATTGTATTGTACTGTTCTGAAGTGTGGTTGAATGCAGCATATTGAATTCTGTATACGTGTGTTTGGTGCATCCATTTGCAGCAGACCCACACGAACGCTTCGGAATTTTCGGAGTTTTAAGCTTGCAACGGTGCTAAAGTAGACGCTATGTGACCATCGTTCTATAAATCTAGCTGGATCATCGCTAGCGCTAGCTAGCGTGTGTGTTCTTGTGTGGTGCCGACCACCACACGCCCCTTTGCACACAATATAGAGCTCCACTATTCAACTGCACCCAAATGAAGTGACAATTATTGGGCACCAGTTAGGCATATTGATGGCTTTACAACTGCCCCTGTGTTTATTCCCTCGGATTTATACAGACTACAGGGCTTTTAAGAGAATACAGATGCAGCTCAACGCATGCCTTATGTGGCACGATTGACCATCAGTGTAGTTCGATGTGACAGGTCAATCAGAAAATGGGTGCCAGCCCATAAACTGCACATCACCTCGATAGATAAGTCACCGCAAAAACTGCTCACAACGATGCAAAAGCTCACAAATTTACATTTTTGCCAATAAAAAGGAACCTACTCTGTTATCCTGGCCACACCGAACTCCATCTACTTTAGCGTCTTCAAGAAATGGACTTTTTAAATCACCCCGTATCATGCAAGGGAGCCTGAGCAAGAAAGCGGTATCGACGTTTGTACCAATATTTCTGTGGATATTTCATTTAAGGCGTCGCTCATCAAAAGTGTATTACGTAGAGGGAATATACAACTAGAGCACGATCTAGTCCTAAGCAATCAAATTAAAAGATATACCGAGAGGCTTACCAAATATTCTATCAGAAATCATTACTCTAAGGCACTTGCTTTAATCCGGAGTCAACCGATGACTTCTAGTCACTGTTAAAGCCAATAGGTTGCTTAGTCTTTAACACGAACTCAACTACATATGATACAAACGGAAATGCCTACTCAAATTCGTGACCTTTGGCCCACCGATGGAACCCAAGGATTGTGTGTGCTCCGGCCAGAGGGCCTTGAAATCATGTAAGAGGTAACCTGAATTACACAAATTAGGTACTAAGCCATTGGTTAAGTTTGACCTGGATACTTCGTGTTTATTCGGTGTGCGCAAGTGAATACTTGTCAATGTAGATCTTCAATATCCGTGATGCGACAAACACCATATTTAGGGCTTAAGAGATTATCTTTCCGGCGTTTATTTTCCTCTGTCTCCACAACGTTGACTTCCCCTTATGTCCGCCTACCCTTTAAGCACTAATTTTTGGTATAATCCATTCATTTGTGAGTTCTCTCACTTTTGAGTACAGACTAGTTACACAGAAAGGGCCATTACTACTACAACAGATGAGGAGTAAAACAGCCTACTAACCAGGGAAAGAAATCGATGCCGGCCTTTTTGTTAGACTTCTCAGACTGACCCAGCTGACTGATTGCCTCCATGATCGTTTTCATCAACTGAAGGACTCAAAGACCTTAGAATCTAAGGTTTCCCAAAGCTGGCTAACCACAACAAAACATCACTTTCAATCGTCCTGAATGTTATCTTTCGTTTATCATAAGTTTTCAGGTTATATAAGTAGTGTACCAGATCACACTTACACTAGCACAGCTGCAAGTTTTACCTAAAAAATAAAAACGCCTTCGCCATATAAAGGTGACTGTCCTCCTTCTGTCCATGCGCAAGTCTGACTGCTTATCTCAGACAGCAAAATTACTCACCCATTTTATGTATTGAATATATTCATTATTTGGTTTTTAGGCAGGGGGATGCATTCGTCGCTCGTCGTTCATTCATTCCACCTTGACCGGTCATGAAAGTGCATTTGTTCTCCGTGGAGTTGAGAGCACTGCACCACTAGTTTTTCAGAGTAGGAGTGGCTAGGCCATTTTCTTCTACGGGGATCTCGAAAACCAGCCACTGTGCTTGGCCTAACTTCCTCTTGACCCCTGAGGCCCGATTATTATGATTGGTTGACTGGATTAACCGTATTTGTCAATAACTGCCGTGATATGAAGGCATAGAGAGTATAGGTTTGGTAACCTAAGTTGGATGCGAAAAGAATTTTCATCTAGAGTGCAAGCATTTGCAAACCAAGTTTGTTTTAACAGGAAACTAAACTGAAACCAGCCAGATCCCTCATTTATGATCTGCTGCAGCTGAATGCGCTTCACAAGGTAGTAGGCTGTCGAACACTGTGTTCTCGGTCAGATTTCTCTAGTGTAGATGGTTGCTTTATTACAGTAAGCTTATAGAGAGTGACATGGTTGTTTGATCAACTCTTTATCAACAGCTACAACTCTGTAACCTGGGCCAGCTGATTCTCAAAAACCATAGGAAGACATTGCAAAGCAAAATCTTGAACTGAAATACATCAAATTTGCTGCTGTTGGATAAGGCGTCATCATACCGATGTGTAGCCAAATGACCGGCTCGCAGTCATGACTGTCACTCATGGGACCCACTTGTCTGCAGTACACATGCATAAACCATCTGACGGCCTCGAGCGGACTTAGCTCGTGACCTGGTTTTCGCGCACGAGCGCGTGGCTGTATGAGCGTAAACACGCGACCGGTGCTGTCACCGGTCAATCAGCCGTTCGGTTCACCGGACTGATTGATCACATCTCAAACAGACAGTCCGATCGAATTGATTTCAACTCAACCTGTAATTTGTTTGCAGCAGTTATCTTGACCTTTATTGATCTGTGTCAGTGAGTGAACCGTCTGACCAGAAAACAGAGAAATAGGGCCAAGAGAATTCAGTCGCAACGAAAAATAGTTTCTGGTTTGCCTGTAATTCACCGCAGCTGTCCTTTCCCTATCTCGATGGAGTCCCTTTTAGTTTAATATCCCAGCATGGCTTGAAAGCTTTCATTTCATGCCTCGTGATCGTCCCATGGATCACTCTGGAAGGAGCGGTTTTTACTGCCTGTTAAATTAACGTGATTCGCGTCCACTCAGAGGCTCTACTACGACCAAACGCCATAAAGAACAAGGGTAATAACAACAAAATTCACGGTCGGCCGTCACTCGCACACAGAAAGATTTGATACGTTTTGATTGTAGCATGCGCCGAAGAACATATTGCTTCCAACACGGATAAATAAGCGCGAAGTTCAAATAGTCTACCCGGAATAGAAAGAAATTCCTGCGGACTTTCTTTCGGTTAGGCTGCACCAGATCGCGCTTTGATGCAAGATTGTCAATGAAAGGGAGCGCACAGCCTTCTCCGGTCATTTACATCACACCCAAATGCCACAGAAAATCTGGAATATTTCCAACATTGTTGCTTCAATGGCTGGGGCCAAGCATTCTTCCTGTAACTATTGGACAATCTTTCACTAGTTTGTCCTGAATGGTTGGCATTCTATGGACCGTACGCGTTAATGCCATTAGGATGGGTTTCGATAATCTCTATGAAAGGCAAGGACAGGAAATTCCTTGCAGACCTATCAAATGTGAATTTAAGGGGACTCCAACTTTAGAGTCTAGCGCTGAGTTTTAAATTCACAATCAGACCTTATGCTAATGGCCACACATCCATAGGGGCATCATCTATGATGCTTCTCGGGCAAGGCAGGCGATTCACCTTCACATCTCCAGAACTGGTCGAAAATGAGTTTGACTGATTTAAGTAATCGCTTTCGCTCCTCACAAATGCATCGAATGGTATACGTTGAGAAGGCTGCACAGGAACCTATAAAGAATGAGAAGTAATGCTGAAACCTGTCTGTGAATCTGGTAGTGTGGCAAAACATGACGCCTTATTTCTGCAAGTTCGACGCTTTCAAACTTACCATCGACAATCAATCTGACCATGAGGCATTGGCAGAGAAAAAGAAATCCATTTATTTCGTAGCTTCAACTTACAAACCGAGTCTTATGTGCTTGAACCAGTCTGATATCACACTCCATGGAGATTCATGAATTCGATATTTCTGTTTTCTACGGATGACTCACCGCTTGTTAAAATGATATTTATTGAGAGAACCTGAGAATGGTCCTTAAAACACACTGTCTTAAAAAAATGATTACAGTCTTTTTAGGTAACTGGCGAGTGTAAATATTGCGAACTCGACGATGTACTCTTTTGAAGTCAAGGCCTTGTTGACCAAAAAGTCCCAGAGGAACTAAGGATTTCTTGCTTAATTTTCTACACCTTAAATTTTACGTCCATGTCTTACGTCTTCTCTGGTTCGAAACCTGAAGGAACCTACTATCGATTTGTTAACCTCGAACAAGAAGTAATGCTACCTGTGAGGTTCCAAAATGGCGACCCAATTCTCCCGATATTTTAATCTGGTTCAATATCACATTCTGTATCCCCTAACAGTAATTCGAAGAGGAAAGTGCTGCAACTTTATCGGTTCCTGCGCAAGTGTAACCGTTCACTTTACAGAGCTAGACTGACTTGCACTGCTAGTACACTGGAACGTTGGAAAATATATTGTTATACCATAAACAAGAGGAACTCCACCTTAGCCAGTGAAAGCGGTAAAGTCAGTTTTGTTGACCAATGATAGTTCGCCTGTACCTACGATGAAACTCATAATGATCGAACTGAGATTTTGATATATGAACCAAAGAAATTTCGGTCAAACCATTTTGTCATGTGACCACCAACATGGCATTATCCCAAGAAAAGTTCACACAATCAAACACGGAAGTCTTGAATGAGATCAGGGGCAATGCTGATATTTACTCATCATTCCCGTCATTCCGCGGGTAATCGATTAAAAGCTGAAATTCCTCGACGCCCATTGATCACTCAATCGAAGCCAGTTCAGTGAGCTCATTAAGACTGAGAATATCATGGTTTTATCGATTGGGTCACATTTTATGACTTACCTAGGGGACTTGTTGTCAGCGTAATTCGTTAGTTTTCCCGTCTATTCCGTTTTACATGTTTTTGCTTGAGAGTTACAAAACGAATTCCTCCGCGATCATGTTCTAATCTTGTTATAGACGGTACTTTGGACACCAGATCAAATCAGTTCAACATAAGTCGAGTCAAGGTGGATGCCTCACCAGTTGGTGAGCCCTCGGTGCTCACAGTAGAGCGGGGGAAACAGGAGTGACAAAGTCATTAAAATTCAACAAAATACAAGATTTACATATTTACCGAGGTAGGCGTGTTCTAGGACCCGAACCGAGTGGCTCGTGCTTCAAAGGCATGTGCACCAAATAAAGTTAGATGGTCACACGAGAACCAAATGTGTCCGCTGCTTGACATATATCTAGATGGTGAACAGCATCCACTAGAATTTCGCAGCAGAACTGGAACAGACCACAGGGTGCGTGGAAGTAACGGCTTTAGTAAAAAACGGTGCTGGTTAGATCACTACACTTGGATAACAACAAAAGAGATAGGGTAATCAGCAAACGATCATTTGTTGATTCCAATGTGAAGGAAGTATGCGGTTACAAACTTAAGAATTAGGTGGCACACCGGGCAAATTGTTCAACCCCAAAGAATAAAAAGAAAGCCGTTTCATTTTACTGGAGATTGACTGAAAAGCTTGTTGCGGGGAAATATTATGGAACAAAATCACATCTATGTACTTGATGGAATAAGATTCAGGCAGGGACTGATTGCCGGTACTGTTGGTCTACATATCGGCACTGACAATCGGGACTCGAAAGGAGACTGAAGAGGAAATCCAAGCACTTTTTAGGTTAAAAGAAGATAAACAAGACCTGCTCATTTAGGTAATAAAGACCAGATTTAAGATAGGGACTTAGAACCAGAATATGAGTAACTGGTTACAATGTAATTCGCAACCAAATAGGGACAGTTGCATTGTATAAATAAACGCATAAAACAAGAACTAGGACGGAAGAGCTCTTGCAGAGCACCTGCAATGGTCAGAATTAAGAGGTATACGGATCAGCAAAATAATCGTGCACGATTTTGGCGAGGTCTCGAAATGAAACTTCCAGATCCACATAGCATAACTGGAAAGATGCATTTGGGCATGGATTAGAACCGCCGATATCTCGCCTGCCGGATCACACGTGTTCCTACTGAACTAACTTTTGATACGTGCAAGTACTGGTTATGAATACCATATGTGATTTCCAAAGTAGTTCAGACGTTTGTATCGTCCAGGTACCCAATGGAATCCGGCGAGATACTTGTAAGATGGGAGTTCCAGTATGTAAGCTCGGTGAGCCCTTCTGAAGACATTGGTGCAATCAAAGACGGTCTACACTCTTTCTATCCAACTCTGAAGCGACGAAATTTACAATAAATGCCCCGGTTTTGAGAGTACATCACGGGCATCAATCAGGAAATTTTAAGGTTATCGACCAAATTCAGGGTTTTCTCCGTTTTTCAGCAGAATTATTCTTAACCACTTAGTAGGTGGCAAGTCCATTCAAAATCAAGGACGCACTATCGAAGCTGTTGAAAGCCCTCACTACCACACGCAAAGGGAGACAAGAAAGTAAGTCAAGTTAGTGGAAAAATATCACTGGGCACTTAAATGTCTGTTGCGAAAGTTCCGGATTCAATGCAGATGTTAGTCACTACAAGGAACCGAAGTATTTTCAAGAAACATGTTTGAAACCGAAAAACGAGACGGCTTACAAATTTGACATCAAAGGTTGGAATTGTTTCAGGTTTTCCCTCTACTGATGGCAACACCAGCACTGTTGTGGCAGTTCATCGGGAAAGCACTTGCGGTCAGATTATTACTTCGTTCTTAGTGTCTAAGCACAGCCACCTGTCCTGAAGCATGACAACGCCGGTCATTCTGTATTAATCAGGGGATGTTGAGGGGAAACTCATTAAGCTTCCAAAACCAAAGAACCAACATTCGGTAAGATAGGCATTTCGTTGATGCTGAGATGTCTAAGTGAGACATACCGGCCTGCGCAAAGGCTTTCTGTACCATACCACAAAGCTTGATAAGCGGTCTCCCGAACCAATTCCTCATTGAGTACCCGAAGCAAATGATGCAAAAGCATGAAAGGATTTTGGATGTTTGACCCTAAGGCACCCTTCAACGAGTAAAATTCGAGTTCAAATGTGAAGAAAGCTTTACGCTGTAACAGGGAAAATCTAAGTAGAGCACAGTCAATTATGTGGTTTGTGCGTCTACCGTCTTCTGTAATCAACAGACACGTACGCCCCTAAGCTAGAGGGTTTGTCACCTATTCCAATGGCTTGGTTTTCGGGATTCTCCTGATTCACCCCTTACCAAAAAAGGAAGGAAGGAGAGTACAATGCTCACTGGATTTTCAGCATAAACTGGTTCATGTTTGTGGGACGAAATCCGAACATCTAGTCTTACATTGTTTTCACAGCAAAACCATGATCTCGGAAAATTTCGTGCTTATTTCTTTTCCTCCCTGTAGATATTTGCCTACAAATCAAATATGGCGAAAACCACAGAGAACTGTTCCCAAGACCTGACAACGCATTTCAATATCTAGCCGACAGAGAATTGTCTGGTTCTCATGTTGAGATGCAAGGGGTGATTTTCTTGCATTAAATGTAACCACTCAGGTTTGTGACAAGCATTAGTAACGATCTGTGAGCATGTCTATGGTACTACTCAGTCGTGACAACCGGTTGCCACAACAACCCGGTATAATTGAGTACTCTGGACAAATTCCGTTAGTCACGTATCCCCTCTTCCTTACTTTTGAGCCCACGAATCCAGACAATCCGGGAATTGCTCTCACCCCAAAGCAACGTCTCGGCGGAATGAAAATTCAAGCTATGATCGCTGAATCATTTCCGCACGATTGGTGGGGGCTCATGAACGGCCAGCTTTATATTTAGGAAGTGCAGCCAGAAATCCTGTGTTTCTAAAACCTCAGAAAACGAGTGGCCCTCCATAGATATTCTTTGGATGTAGTGGTTTGGAATTTGTATTCACTTCAATTCGCCGGAACATTGGAAAACAGAGTTTGACCCGAAAACAGATTTTGACCCTAGGCTGACTGGTGGAGTCATTTCTCAACACCTAAACTATAATTAACAGATTAATGCGACGATGTTTGACACCCTGCGGGTACGCATTGACATCCAAGATAAACCAATGGCTATCTGTTCATCTAATGACGCGAATACTGTGTCATCACTCAAATCAAGCGTGACTGATCATACCCAGAAATAAGGACATATACAATGTGCATTCGCGAATTAGGCAAATCTCCCGGTTGGTTTTAGACCGACCAATACTAGTTCACAAGCAGTCTAAGGTCTAAACTCCCTCGATTCATCCGAGTAGAAATGAAAGAAAGAAAAGAAAAATCACCTTCATTCCACTCAATATGTACATCAATCTTTACAGGTCGGACCTGTATACAAAAAATCTGAAAGGGGGATCTGATCGGGGAAAATATCTACACACGAAAATAATGGGTCTGAGTAATGTTTGAACTGGTGGAGTGAATCGATCGGGAAAATATAAGGGTGCAAAACTTGGGAATAATCTGGCGTGTATCACAGTCGCGGAAGGCATGTATGGAAACTGACTCTGGAGTGCATATGTAGGATGCAAAAGATAGGTTCAATCTTCTTTTCTTTGACGAAAGAGGTCAGGTAATCAAGAAAACCGGAGTCTTTTGAGGAGGGATTTGGGTACGCTAAACTTTCGATGATACCGCACCGATGGAGCTAGTCTCAGATAGGGAAGATTTTGTCAGAGTTGCCATCTTTTCACGTTTGCTGTAGTATGCCTGTAGCTCGTGCAATTCGGATACAGAGACATGGACCCAGTCAATGAATTTTTGTCGTACGTTAGCAGAGGGGAACATAAAATTGAGTTTCGGACCTTCATCGTTACATAAGCATGCACCATGCCTATGATCTGCAAGGTAGAAAGAGGCAAACTCAGCGATGATAGCTTCAGCGGTGAGGACTTTTAAAGCAAAAAGATATGCGAAGCACTGAAACATCTATCAAAGAGGAAAACAAAAACAGACTATTTCATAGAGTAATTGTGATCATTCCTGAGAAAAACTGTCAAAAACTGGCTCATATTCTAGCGAGCAAAATAATTTGGGTTTAGTCTATTATTTCAGAATACGTCCTATTCTCGAACACTTCACCCGGAGGGGGGAAGCGGATCAGCTTGCCGTGACAGTCAGCGTGACAAGCGAAAACGGAAACGAAGTGGAAAGATGTCGCGCTCAGCTGGAAACCCACCTCCAGCTGTTTAGGCGTGTTTCCATTTGCGCACCGAATGATGAGGAATCTGTTGATTAGCAGCCTGAGCCGGACGCGTATGTGAGGAACGGCGCTGCGCGAAACTAAAACAAGCAAGCTAATTGGGTTGAAGGACACAGGTTGTGGCTGTGTTTTCAGCGGGGCACTCGATCTGAAAAGGAGGCGCATGAAGGCTAAACGCAAAACAAACACTGAAAAGTGAAACGAGAAAGTAGCTTACATTGTGTTTCAAACACCAACACGTGAGCCTCTTTCAGTGGCAACACAGCTCGGACTTGGTACACGCCAAGTGCCATTGGTTCCTGCGAAAAATATGGGCTTGATTTCAGCTTGGATAAGGTCGATGCGGAGGCAGCATCCTGTCCCAGGGCAACCGAGGCAGCGCTGTGCCAAATAGATCCGGAACTTCCGGAATGTGCTCCAGAAACAAGTTTAGACACAATTAAGATATCGTTGAACAGAAGAATGTAGCGCCATCGCTTGTGGTGACGTGACGGCCGGACAACAATTCTGTCTAGTTGCCGTCCAACTATCCAACCAACAAATCTTCGGTGGCGTTGGATGAAATTGTCGGTTTTCAGGGTCCCCACCAACATTGAATCTAGGCGTCGCATTTGATCCATGGGATCCGGCAGAGTCTTAAATTCATGTCTGGCTACACGGTGATAAATACCACAGAGCAACTCCAGCGGAAGGTCTTGACCATTGTCGATACCCCGATTATTGTTTATAAACTCCTGTTGTGTCATTCTTTGGCCGAAGCGACGCACGTTCGGGTTATGAAGATCGGTGTGAAGCATTAACGTTGAATAGGCCAAGACTTCCACCGTTTCCTCGTTACAGAACATCCGTGCAACCAAGTTTCGATTTTTGGCGCAGTAAACTTCTTGGAAGATTTTCATCAGATAACTGATTTTTTGTGATTCTCCCTGAGAGCAGGACAGATTAAGAGATAGGGATTACTAGGGGTATCGGAAAACTTATCGATATGTTGACTCAGTTCAAGGCTTTTTTTCAAGAATCGAACTATTCTGAAGAAAAGCATATTTTCTGTTTATTCCTGATACGTTGCTACCCTATTCTTGATGTATCCCATTGATGTGGTGTACCGGTTCAGAAGAGATGTGTCCAAAAATGGACCAAAAGTATCTCTTCCCAAAGTTGTTTTTCTTACGCAAGATATGAAGAATCTTCCAAAAAGGACGACCCCACAACAAGGTTGAGAATTGCCAACCTCCTACCGAAGCTATAGCATCCAGTTGGAGGCAAAAAATTCTCTTGCTGAGTATGAAAATATATGTCACGTTTCCAGCTGGTTACTTATGGTACATTTTGAATCACGTAGTGCCAAGCACTGTCGGCATTTGAATATTTATCCCAGCTTTACGGACATTACGGAGTGCAGAGAAGACTTCACTTTACAGGTAGGCATAATATGCAGTGTTGGATTCACTCCGGTCTACAAGCCCTCATAGAACACAATGGCGGTCGCTTAAACGTGGTCTTCATCAGGTCAGTCCAAAGGCTGACTGGAATTTAAAGCGCTTTCGAATAGCAGGGGATCACATTAACCGGTTTGAAGCTGTCCATCTCGCCTTGGGCGTACAACTAGCCAAAATTAGGGAGGAGGCTGATAGTTACTGCATTCTTCCATGGAATGTGAGTTTGGTGGATTGAGCAGCTTTTCAGTCAGTGTTCACAGTCCTAAAGTTCAGCCCAAGGCGAATCTGAATCACTCAAAAGACTTGTGGTACGAGATACCCCTGAAGATAATCACATTCAAATAGATGTACGCTAGAAGTTTTTTTTAGTCTTGAAATTATCGTAATCCAATAAAGTTCTTAACAATAACCCTCTTTCTTCGTAATCAGCCCCAAGACGACTGTGGAAAAAAGTGTAAGTGATCTTCAAAATGTGGTGCAGGCAAAACTTGGTGAAAAAGCGCTGAACACTTAGAAAACATGAGACGGGCAAACTTACAGCGGGGTGAAAGTGGGAAAGCACGGCTCTGACCGCCTCGTCAACTTGCAGCTCCTGCATGGGGACCAACCGCAGATACTCTCTGTGACAACAAAGAAAATTTATCATTACGTTAGTTGAAGCGTTCTGGATATCAGTTTGTTTCCGGCTAAGACACAAAAAATCTACAATGCCGAAAACTTAATTCTCGCTCCTGTTTTGTGGAACTATATCGAATAAAAACAATGAAACAGTCCAGTTTGTGGAGTGATGCGAAACAGTTTCTGGTTTCAGAAGGGCTTGTAAAACAATCGCTAGGTTTCCTTATTTCACACTGCATGCTCCGATATAGACTGCCTTCGAGCTAGAAGACATTTCGGTTGATAAAATCAAAGTTTCCATTAGCATGCTTATAGTGTAGGACAGTTATGGCATTAATTTAGATTTGTCAGCTCAAAGAATGCTTAATCCAAGCACTTACCTGAGTACTTGGGTTGAAAATGGATCTCCGATGGCACCAAAATACTCCCCAATGGCCTGACGACTGAGACCCTCACGGTTGAAAATCCAGCGTGCCACTGCGATTGGAACGGAAGCCACCAACCCGTTTTCGATCAGATATTTCACACCCTCGTGAGGATTCCTATAGTATGGGTTGAACGAATTGTAGAAACAGGTATGTCAAATATGTCATTATGCAGCTGTTTGAGCCCTATCATGAGCGAAACCGATAGTGCTTGGTCTGAAAGTAGCTTGGAATAAACCAAAAATTAATTTACACATGGATGATGGATCGAGAGCGTATCTTTCATGAATATCATGGCTCAGCATGGTAGTTAAATAGGGTGCCCCACTTACGGAACGGATGACTCACTGGCAAATTTATATTTACGGTACCATAGTAGACTGCATGCCACAAAAATCGATCGAAACTAGGCAATGTTTTGAACAACATAACCTACTTGTTAAATAACGTCTGTCCAACATACAAGTGGCATCTTCTTCTTGCCCGATTTAGCGATTTTCGTAGTCGCATGGCCCATTCGTTCGCGCGCCACTGGGAGTTCGGTCGGTCCACCTTCGCGGGCGCAAAGCTGCTGTCCTCTGTGTCACTGTTGGTTGATGTCATCTGATCTTCAGCCGATGGGTCCAAAAAGCTCAACTCGGATGACCATCCAGAATCACGGCCCACTGATCTGGTGGAGCCTTCGAACTCGTTTCTTCGGAAAAATTCTCGGAAAATTGAACTATCCGATTCCACCAGTCTGAGGGGTGCATTAGTTGGCGAAGAAGAAATTGGATGAATGTCTTGGGGCCGAATTCCATTATGTGAGGACACTGCCGGGCTGGAAATGGAATCACAGCCATCATCAGTAACAGTCCGATCACCTTCTGGGTAGGTTTGCAGCAGGACAGCTTTTGAGTAGTCGTCGTAAACCGGTCCATTTATTCCCGTGGGTGGCAGCATATAAGGATTCTGATCGAATGGATCGTCGTTTCTGTTATTTTGATCATCTTCAACAGGGACGCAATCTCGAGACTTTCGTGCCTCAGCGTTTGTTTTGCTCAATCCTGAGGCGGACTCTTGTTCCATTGGAGTTTGGTACAATTCATCCATCGTACTTGGGAGTCTGTAGAGGATGAGAAGGAGCATGAAACGGTTAGTCAATTGAGGCCAGTGTACCCTAGTTATTCTAACCACTATTTGTTATTCTCCCATGTACTTCCATTTCTGACGCGTGCCAGTCACCAAACTCCTGTTCAGGCAACCTACCACCACCGATCTAGTTGCAGGCTCTTTGTCTTGAGTTTCCCCAATCGATATTCTCCGGACAGGGTGCGTCACCGTTTACAAGAGTTCTGCTGGTCCATATGGTGGAGACGAAATGGCTGGAATAGTTCCAGATGCTCCACGTCAAACTTAGATCATGCTGTTTTCCTACCACCCTCCTCCCAGCACAGCCCACGTGGAGGCGTTTAGATCGAGAATACTTCTCCCCACCAGCTTTTAGTCCATATGGATCAACCTAGTCTTTCCCGCATCTGACCAGCTCACGTGTGCTCATTATGCCTCCCATTCACCCACCCTGTCTTCAACCTTGAGTGGGGGGAAGTTGGGTTATGGACACACGAACGCACCTGCACGTGAGTTGACAGCCGTTCACACAACCGGCTCTCCGTCACACACGCGCATAGTCGAGAGTTTGAGCACGTGCTGCGTTCCTGAGCTAAAAGCGGCGTTGTGTGGGTTAAGCTCTTTAGTGTAGGAGAGCGGGCTTATGGTAATCAGACATCCAGGCTGCATGAAGCCTTCTAACCGTTAGGGTGGAAAATGGAAGCAAACTCAACCGCTTCTATTAAATGTTTTAATCGGTGTGCACAAAACCGCCTATCGGTAGTGCGAGATCTGGAAATTTCGTCCTGTAAGTGAAGCTGATCTAAGCCAGAATGCCGAGAATCACGGAATACAGAACCGCCATCTCATAGCTAACTGATGGTCAGAAATTAATTAACAGAAAATGATCCTTCGGTTCAAGGGAAAGGTGTCGAGCAGTAATTTAATAAACAGTTGCACTCCTGTTAGAATGGTCATTCGCCTGAATTCTTCTCTCGGAAGTAAAGAACTATACGCATATTTATTATTACCATTATGCCTATGCGGAACATTATTCTGCATGGTATAGAGACTTAGCAAAGCTTGTCTGATAATCGTCGACGCACTGTAAGGTACTGCTGAGACTGAGCTCACCTGTTTGCAAAGTGATGAACATGCGGTCTCGAGGCCATGAAGCAGGCACAAATAGTGTGTGGTAATCCCCAATCATACAATATATATCAGAAACTATTCAACAAATTAGTTGTCATACCAACTCTGGGCGACTACTGTACAATAGTAACGTCACAAATAGCTAACGGTGTGTTAACTTTTGGAATAATCTTGCAATCTAGGTTTGATGAGTGCTTTTTGTTATCCTTGTACGCTACGTGATTCATCTTCATATGTCTGCAAAAAAATTTGGGGCTAGGGCGATCCTTGGGGTCTTAATATCATAAGCTGATAAGTCGGAAAGAAGTGGTGGAAACGTCATCTAAGGATCATTTTAGTGTTGACTCTAGTCAGCGTGAGTTCGGAAAATTCCAACTCATCATCCGCGGGTGACCGAGTTTCCTTAACTGGATTCAACAGCTGGTCAGAATAATTTTGGCCGACGGGCGCTTGTTCCCGGGGGTGAATGATGTATACCTGAGGAGGTCTGGTCAGGAGTCAGGAGTCTGATCCTATCTAGTGAACCCCCCATTAAACTGGGTTCTTAAAGTCCTCCTCTACTAAAAATATCTTTTGGTCTGAATTTTTATACCGTATTCTTAATTTGAAGACCCTGAAACATCGTTCACCAGCTAGACCCAATTCCTGTGAATAGTTAGTAAATTCTTTGATACAGGGACGCGCAGAATCGCTCAAATTTTCTACGGACAAACCCAAAAAGCACGCCAAAGAAATGGAAAATGCAGTCAAATGGTATCTGAAGAAAACCCCATGATCCCGAATTCCCAACGAAAAATGCTGTCATATCTCCAGCGTCAAAGAAGTTAAGTGACCAGTGCAGCGTCGAACATTAGGACTCACGGTTCTGAAAGCGGTTTGAGATTGACTGACTTTCTCTTGAGTTCACAGAAGGATACTTTAAACCGCTTTTTCTCACCCATAACAGGTGTTGGTGGACATATTAATTCCGTTAGTGTAGGTTCGCCTTTCCGTTCAAGTGGTGAGCGGTCTCGATCAACGGTCAAAGATCTTCGACGGCGCCAACTGCTGAGCATTGAAACTCGTCGTTTCGGATCATTTTCCTGGTTTGTCCGTGAACACGGCTGCATGCTGAAACGTTGAACTAGTCTTTGCAGGGGCTGGACGAGTTTGTCCCCTATGGAACTGTGGGGCTCTGAATCACATGTTGCAGTGTTAAATGAAATCGGTCGTAGGGCGACAGGCTTGTTATTGGCATTATGGCTTCCTTGATGTTTCCGTATTTTAAATATTCCAGGGCGCGGATTTATTGTCAAAGGAATCCGTGGATGGCCCGCAATATCACCACCATTCATGCTAGGAGGTGTCCGTGGAAAATGTGGAAATCGAAAGCCTTCGTATTCAGATAAATGTCCGATTGTTGGAAGGTTGGTGGGTGTATGGGCGTTTCCACCAATCGGTGCACGACAGTGGCGCGTGACAGCTTCCACCAATCAGAAGAAAGCTTCAGTGGCCATACTCACACTCAACCCTCGTCAGCACGATGGAGCGTGTGGCTGGTGAACCGAAAGGAACGGATGAAAAACCATCGCATCTTCTCACAATCAGCGGGTTCTAGTGCATGCCACACGTTCTTATTTGTAGTATGCACAAGGAATCCTACGTAATATCCCGATAACGGGGCCCGTTTTCCTAACAGTTTAGCTTTGTTAGTGGCCGAATGTAGTAATAGACTAGAGTGAACAGTGAGTTGCAATGACCGTGATGTGGTTAAGGAATAGTCGGTTAATTTATTTAGAAATCGCTGTTACCATAACTGGAAGTCGTTTGGATGATATGAAGAACTGTGTTGGTTTTCCGAAAGTCACATGCCTCTAAGTAGAATAATCGGGTGAGCAAAATGTCACCATGTCAGACTACTACCAACCATGCCCGGGAACTTGTAGAAATTTTGCCTACATACGACCAGAATATAGCATTTCAGTTCCACATCATGGCTTTAAAAGACCGTCCTTCTGGAGGGAGTCACCCGTTTTGCTACTTTAAAGTGCTCTCTGCGTTATTCGTTACTGAATGTGACTGACAAATCAGATTTGACAAGAAGAAATGGGTTTACCCACCTACCTGCCTATTTTTGGCTACTTATTTATATATTTTTTCCGACGCAACACACTAATAGGGATCTCGCTGAAGACTCTGGCTGCTCACGAAAGGTTCCTTCCATTATAAGCGAGGGACTTATTATTTATTATTATTATTAATTTATTAATTTAATTTGTTTCATTTAAATTTAATCCCTGAAGGTTTAGTTATATTCAAGTGCTTTGGAGTCGATCCTGCTCCAGATATTTTAGCAGTTCGGTCTCCCCAACACGTAATAATTCTGTTTTGCTTTATGAACGCGTCTTTCACAAATGGGAAACGAATTTCACAATTGTCCAGGCCGATACACTCTACACTTTCTCACTTGCCAAGGCTTCCAAGAACAGAGGTGACATTGGAAAACGTTCAGCCGCCGTGGAGGATAAGGACTGTAATTTTGTAGTACGGAAAGTGAGGGTATCTAGGAGGCATTTGAATGATGGAGGATAGGGTTGGCTGTAATGTAGTTGAATCGCATTGTAGTAGAATTGCATAAACTATTGCCCAAAACATCCAGTAGTTGAACATGCTCGACGAAAATATGCGGTTGCTTGCAAAAGTGTACTATTATGAGGCACCTTACCTTGTTCATCCCTTTTACCTAGCAATTTTGGCCGCTTCCATAGGACTATTATTTAAATCCGAAATTCCAGAGCCACAGTGGTCATCGGTGTGCGTGTGAGTTGTTTATTTTCTGTTTTGGTTGTGAGCCAGTATGAGACATGGCTAGTCAATATAATTAAGTCCAGTTTTTCGATGGCTTGTGCCCAATTTTATTATCCGAAAACAAGCACTAAGTAGGAGCTTGCATGAGATTCAATATCCCATCTTGTGTGACCTAGTGATCCACTTAGTCCCTTTGCTTTCCTTACCAAGGCCAATATAAATGGACTGCGAGCGTCTTTGGTGGAAACAACACTCCGTCTATCATGTCCAGTTGTACAGACGCACCCCTAACATGAATAAACTAACTGAGGTTTTATGGTAATATGGAATTTTTACACTGTTTCGGGATGCGAAACGCCAACCCTCTTCGTTGCTATTTTCACTGGGGTGGAATGTGTCACCTTCAATAATGTTTCAACCCGAAAAAAAATTGATACTTGCTATTCCCGATATACCAGCTCTACCCATGAGGCAACAATGCCAACTAAGCAACCTCCACCATTCACCAAACTGTCGTCTCACAGCACGACACAACTCTAGAACCTCCATATGGCATCCCTCATACAAGGTTATTGTAAACGTGGGTTCCATTAATTTAATACATGAGTCTTTCTAGATCATTTCAATCTACATCTGAAGAGAGGCAGACGCTTCTCACTTCTCTTGGCGTTAAAAGGGCACCAAATTTGTGCACTAATCACGCTAGTATATTCCATAGGTTTTCAACCCGCTTGAGATCAGGATATCATGCTGGCTGGTTCAGTTTACACAGGCGACAGATTGTTATGGAGTGGAGGTTTGAATTGCTACATTATATCCAATCATTCTGTGTCTGAGTAGCAGTGAGATCCATTGGACAATTTTTGGTAAAACGTGTCCTTCCGTTACTTCACGATTATATTCACTCATCACCTCTCCACAGGTGGTGATGATACCGCCAAAATGTTCCTCTAGTGAGTTGCAGCTTTCAGATCTGCTAGATTACAGTCAGCGGAGGGTTTACTGTCTATCTTCCGGGTTCCAACGTCCCTTCCGGAGTTTTTTGCAGCGTTGACAATGGTAATGGGGACAAATCACGTACTTCGATGTCGATACTTGAGACATTTGGGTGCATCGCTTGCTGTCGACTTACGACTTAATACCACATTGTAATCCGCATTCATGAAGGATCTATTTTCGTTGAGAATCGCGGACTAGATTCTAATCAGCTGGTTTATTCAGTTACGACTGTTTACGTTAAACCTATCTGTTTCTTCTCAAAAGTGTGCGCACTATCTCTTCTTATTGGATGAAAATCATTCTATGGAGCGGGTTACCGCTAAAGACATCCATTGAAAGGTAGAGTGGATCGCTTTCTTCTCGCTTCTTGGAAAGTAGTGGCAATGTTCAAGTCTATCCTAACTCTTCTATGGACGATGAACCTCGGAATAACCAATAACTTGACGGAATGCAAAGTTTAAAATCCAACAACCGCACACCGGCGGCCAAAATAACTCTTAATCTCCGGTAAGTTCTCCTTTTTTCAATCGTGACATGAAGGCAATTTACACTAATCTCATTCAAGAAGCGTGCTCTGAGTTAGTTCTCGGAAAGCAGTCGGATGTGGAGGCGCATCATATCTGGGTTTTATTCTGTGCTTCTCCCAAATCTGGAATACAACTGCACCCGAGAAAACATTACCGTTTAACACACCAGTACGAAATGCATAAAAAAGACAACCTGTGGGTACTCGAAACCACACATATGCGAATCACATTCTTTTTGGTGATTTGGGTGATATGTGGGTGTTTAAACGATCGGCTTTGGTTCGTTTTAATATTAGCCAAATGCAACGCCTAATTATGCACTGACCACTAGACCGCCTTGTGAACACAAGTTTTACCATCAAGTTATAGGCCTGCTTCGTGTTGCGTCAAAGCGGCCGTATGGTTTCGCCGATTATATTCGGAGTATCCTATTATGAGATAAGAACACGGCTCACAGTAATTCACCAAAAGTACACACTGTGGAGTGCCTACTGCTATGCGCCAGTAAACCCACATGTTCGGACGATTACCATCAAACAATGTTCTTAGTGTGTAACAGATGAGTTGACATCGCGCTGACATGCTGTGCGTTACAAGTTTGATATAATCAGTCACTTAACAAGCTCATGACGCAATCGCTTAGAAAGCAATGGCTATAGCGAATGACAGCTGAACATGTTTCATAAGAGTTCATCAGACGTACTGGGTCACCGTCCATCTATATGCTCGCTACCTTTAAAAGGGGATATGCAAACCAGAGTGAGCGTCGCTCATGACATTTTGTAGTTCACGCGACACAGCTAACCTTTGAGCTTAAGGCTGCCTGAAAAAATTCGATGAGTTATAATTCGTTCACCCACCCTCTGGGTGAACACGTGACCAAATCTGAGTGAACGGCGACAAAAAGTTGCAAACCAAACCAAACTTCCATGTGTACCAAAAGAAGATAAATGAATAAAAATGGGTTGACAACTTCACACACGCTGCGGTGAGCCTCCATCAGGCTGGGCGTAAAATTGTGTCAGTCATTTCCTTGTAAAAATGCCTAGTTATCCTGCAGTTTATCCCTCTATCGAAACCTAGAGCCTGAAAGAGGAGACAATTTACTCCACCTTTACTATATTAAGCCAAAACTCAAGTTCGTAGTCTGGAAGTCTGGGGACCAGACAGTTAGAGGTCTGATCAACACAATCTCCAGGTTCTTCAGGTTTGGAGTTAACCATCTGTGGTAACTTATCTCTTTAAAAAACGTAATTCATCGGCATTACCTGCCAAATACTGCTGCCTTGTGTTTAGGCTTTTGAGCCAAAGGCTCTGGTTGACCCATCTGAAACAGCTGAAATTGACGTCGAATACTAACAAAATCTCACAATCTGTTGCATGATCAAATGAAATGCGTTCTTGAAGTAATTACTGCTAGTGAGCAAACTGGTGTCAAATGTTAGAGCTGTTTCAAAGCCACGTTACCGTATTTTCCCTGCGTCTCAAGGAGCTGTATATCTTGCAGACTGTGATAGTACAACGACAAAAAGCAAGCATATCTGAAATCCCTAGTTACCCAAAAGCTCACATGATGGATCCTATGTTCAGCAGTCAAACAACAGTATTTTCGTGGCACAGCACGAGTTAACTGGCTGGAACCCTATGGTGCGTAATCGAGCGCTTGGTAATGAACAAGAATCGCTTTAGCAGCAAACGGAGTCAATTCAGGGAGACAAATGCACTACCTATAAAACTAATGAATGTGCTTAGGTGGGCAATCCAAATCGGTGTACTACTATGAAAGAGCTCCATCCCCACTAATAGTCTGAGAATATAAAAGCTTTCAAATCACACTTATTGGGGCTCAGCAGCAAGTGACTGGTCTTACGACTTGTGTTCCATGCTTTCACTTTGAATATGGGTGTGTGTCGCACAGGAGCAGACCAAAGTTAGGATCGCAGCCAGGTGTTCCAATGCATGCAGTATTATGCTCACCGAATCACGGTCATGTGAGTTAATCTTGGTCAATTACCAGAGCGCGTTCGTATCAATAGGGTCACGTGTCCTGCGAAAAGAGTCGAAGTCACATGTGTCGCATGCGAAGCACCATCGATCTGAAACTGCCACGTCGCTTTGAATTTCACTCACATACCGTACCTCATTAAAAGTGGAGGCTGCTGAAAATGTTCTCGGTTGATGTGTGGTCGTACTGCAGTTTTCTGTGATTGCTACACTGGGGTAAGTAATTAGGATGAAGTCCCTGAGGACAAAGGAGCAGCTTTTTTCTGGTACTTATTCACGGGTAATTAGTACATTCAAAATGATCAGATTATATTTTCTGAGGAGGAAGAATTTGTTTCCAACAAACTTTCTAGATCGAAGTCCGAGTTACCTGCGGTGGTTGAAAGCTTATTGAAGCTTGCTGGTACGATATGAAGCTACTGTGCGGTGTTGGCTTAATTTTAGTGGTCTACGAATTCCGCTCACCTCAGCGCTCAAAGGTTGTCTTCACCCGCCTTTCACTATAGGTGAAACTATAACTACACACTACCGTTTATGATGATGGAGACTGGTATAAATGGCATCCACAAGATAAGTCTTTTCGAAAGTATATAGTAAAGTTCCCTGTCAGTCCATCCAAGGCGCGACCATTCTACAGGAGAAATCCGACACCCCTTTTCCCCTATGTGATTCATTTTGCGGATACACTTGCAAAACTTGGAGCTAGGGACGTAAGTCTGTTTGGTGTGTCGTCTAGTTGATATCAGGTTGGAGTTTACTCATAAAGAGCGGGAAGGTCGAAAATGTCTGTCCTGCACTTGGAAAGGTGACCGTTTAATGCAATTTTTCCGTACACGGTATGATTTTGGAAATGCATTTGGTAGAGACTGTACATTCTTCCATGAATAACGCTCACGTAATGCCCACTTTCGCATTTCAAAATATTACAGTGATTACCAGAACAGCGACATTTCTCAGAATAATATGTCAGCACTACTCTGGTGTTCACAATGCAATCGCAGTATTACTGTTAGGGCCTATTTTGGGTGAACAAGTTCAACAAATCGATTTCGACCCCGGCACCGTAACCGCATTCAATAAGACACTTAACGTCAAGCACGTTTTTCGAAAACAGCACAAGTGCATTAGGAATGGGCGGAGATTATGAACTTCAAAGGATTACGATCCGCAAACCCACCTCAGCCAGTGAAGATGCAAGCGATGCACGATATGATGCGGATAGTGCACACACAAGAATCAGAGTGGAATGGAACAACCATGCTGATAAAACAGTGGATTTTATCACTTTCCACCGTCCCTCGCCCGTCCAATTAAACTCTGTCGCTCCCACACCGCCACTCTTCATCTTCCGCTGAGAGAAGCTAGCACTGGTCATTTTCCTTGAATTATCGATGCCCTTCAAGATTGACAACATCTATTTGTGCCCTGCCCGTTGAATAATATGCTAAATTTGTTTGTTACTGTCCATTCATCTCTGTTTTTTGTTTTGTAGTTTTTCTGGTCACAGATGTGTTGTAGACCGTGACTGGGTATTAGTCAGCCATTTGTACTAGGGTGGCGGGAGTCCTATTGACTAAAAATGCACACACTGATTGGCGAGGATCGTTCTGGAAAAAACTGAAATCAAGTTCTGGGGATTCTAACAGAAATCCAAAGCAACGGTCGTTCAAGCGACCAGGTAGTTAAACTGAGTGTCTGGAAAGAGAGAGGCGAGCAATTTACCTGAAACTGACCCTCTGGTTCAGTTCTCCGGTCCTAAAGTTTGCCTGGTATGAGATCTATGTTTTATCTCAAAGAGCAGACATACATTGGCCTTTCTGACGTAATGTGTTTATATCTGAATAGTTAGACTTGTCTTCATTCGTGCAGAAGTTTGTTGAAGGGATGATGCTGGAAAACACCCGCTCACCTTTATGTTAGATGAATTAGAGGGTTTATTCACACATGCCAGTTTTATGTACGTCTACGATGTGCTTGCACCACTACAATAACCGCTCACCCTCAGTGGCAGCTTCTACTCGGTACATTCACGTATCAGAGAATGACTTCCCATCTTTTTCGTGGTAGGTGAACAGCTGAGACGTTCGCCCTCTGCACGGGAATTTTATTCAGTTTGCGGAAGAGCATCCGGTTACGGTACTATTTCATCCATCTGTGTAAACACTCATTCAGGATCGGTCTCGTCAGTGACTGTTATAGTCGCTGTACAGTGACCTACAATATCCGCACAGTTGCCTGAGACTTTTAGCTGTACAAAGACTTTTCCATAAGATATTATAACTGCCAGGTGCTCCTGTAAATGAAGTCTGTTGGGATGAGTGAAAACCAGAGTTCTTTTTAACGTTTCAAATTACTTATTTACGTGTCCTGGTTATGCTGACGGAACACAGCAAAACTTTAGCTAGCAGCTACTTGGTTGCCATTTGCAAACTATTTAGCTACGTAACTGAGGTATATTTTTAAAAGGCTGGAAGCCCATGGTCTTTGTGTTTTCACCACATGAAACTCAGTCTCCTTACCAGCCATTCCTAAGCTCATTTTTAGAGGGGTTTTTATCTCAATTTGATTTCTTCCCTAAGTTATATTTCACTATGCGCAATTCAATTCGCCTTTACAAGGACTGAATTTGCTTGAAGTCTTTCAACTTACAGGTTAAGTTCTCCGTATGAAAAGTGCTCAGAAAAGTAATTACTGAACAACTCAAGAATACTAGGATGCTCAGCGTATCCGGAAACTCGACCACATAAAGTATCGAAATCGCCCTTTCTGCCCTGTGTGAAAAGTGTTTATTTGGGACTATTCAAAGATTTTCTTTCCAAATGTGGCCACAGATAGCATTTGAGACACTGGGCTAATGGCTTCACTCAAATTGGCAAAGAGAAATTAAACACAGCATAAAGCAGAATACAAATACTTTGAAGCTCCTCAATACGGAATTCTCTAGTAAGGTACACATTATATTCAAGAGCACTTTTGCTATTCCTTGTCAGTTTGCGACTGGCATCCCTGTGAAGCTCTGGAACATCTTTCACGCCCAAGGGCGGCTTCTGTGACTCCGCCACTGCGATTTACATTTCAGTGAAGGGAACTCTGCCCTCCAGTGATAAATGGTCCAAAATCGCCGGAAATCACTCGCTGACCGTTGTCAGGGGCCAATACATCAAATACACCGAATACGAGCTTGGAGAACGAACGCTCTTCACGAAGGACCTTAACACTGGTCATAGACAAACGTGAGTCTGACTTGTAAAATCCGTCTATGGATGGGCTACAGCAGGCTCACCAATGGTACACAGCAGCGAAGCTTCACCGTTCGTCAGAACGATTCGCGATTCGTGTCTGTATACTGACACGCAAGTCAGCAGCTATCGAGTTCAAGGTGCTACTCACAACAATATAAGTCGGTGCCGTTCGAACCCGGAGGATGAAGTGCCGAGATGAAATCAACTGCCGTTCGCCGATACTTTTTCACTGGTCCTATGGATTATTTTCACAGCGCTCAACCTGTATTGCATTCGGAAATATTGTTTTCTGTTTTACCAGTGTATGGTTGCGTAAAATTCACCTTGAAGTAATCCTGGTTTCTCAAATCCGCTGCGACGGTTTTCTCGTTGATCCGAGCACTTAACATACATACAAACATAAATACATACATACATACATACACTTAACGAATGCACCTCGGTGTTAGATCTCTTCCGAAGATAGTTTGAAGGTAATACTGCTTGAAGGCTGTGGGTTTTAGTAAAAGTTGTATTACGCATGTAAAGTCAGTTTGCGCTAGAAGACCGTGGGGCATTACACAGCTGTTTCGACTCTGTTGAGAAAAAGTATCTGGCCATTTAATAAAACCCCAAAAAGAGTTGAACCCACGACCATGTGGCTAAGAGTTGAAAGCAAAAGTATGTGGTTACGAGTGGCTAGTCGGCCTAACTTGACCCTAGGCAGGTAATAGTGACACTACCTTTCAGTCACTTAGTTCACGTCAACTGACGCAGTGTTGCGTGACTCGGTGAATGACGACTTTTCGGGTGAAAGGTGCGTACGAATTGTGAGCTTTTCTGCTTTCTGGAAAGGTTGCTTTTGGGGCGGAGTTTGCTCGAAGAACTACATTTTTCAGCTGCTTTGGTTTTAGGATCTTGTGTATCCATAAGTGAATAAATATAGTCCCACTAAACAGGCAGTCTTTAGCGTGGTCAGAAGATGTGGCAATTTATGGTAAATATAAAGGTATAACATTCCATCCTGAAGAAGATGCTGATGAATGCAGTAACCAAACACGCATTTGAGGTGTTCGTCAACTTTGCATTAGGGTACCACGTTTGCCTAAAGTATTCCACAAAATGCTATACATGTTAATACTAACCGTTTCAGGCTCAGCGAACTACAGTGATTTCTACTCCTGTAATTCGGTTAACGAGGGATATGTTATCCCGGTTATTCTCCGTTTAAGGTCTAATTAGGATTTTATGGGACATCCGGATTGGGCCCTCACAAGAGCGAACAATCCTCACTTAGGATCACTTCAGTCATTTTACATACGTGTCACTGGCCGTGAGTTCTATTGTTCTTCATGCACGGAGGAAGTCTAGTAACTGGGTTCGCTTTCAGAGACCGATAGCATGCATTCATAATATGGAGCTGTGGACACTTCCATGGCTAATATTGTTTTTTTTGGAATCCCATTAAACCATTCATTATTTTCCAGTAATTGCGTCCCTGCATACAGAATCATCCACGATGTGGCTGTGTGCCTTAATTTTCCGTTTATCCCACTGACACTGTACAGGCCAACTGTAAAAAGGACAAAGAACCGTTTTTCACAACAACGGTTGAGATTAGAAGTCATTGTTCTACAATTTGGGACCTGGTTTTTCACAGCTGACTGGAATGGGAAGGCGGAATTATCTGTGCGTATGTTTGTCTTGTACGCGCTTGCTCGTTGAGCACTGTTCACTTGCTTACTTTGAGATCCCGGCACCAGCTGTCACAAATGATGAATGTCCTTCAATTCCGCATATGAGGGTTTTCGGAGCAGATGTTTCTAGAGCATCGTGGCGCGTGGATGTCCACGCGCAGAACTTATGGGAATGGGGTGGGAATGTGCAAACACACTCTGCTGGAGTTCTCTTCTTAATGAGTCAGCGGGCTCAAAAGTTTATTGGCAAGTGTAGTTCAGGTAACTGTCTAAGCCATGGGGCGCAAATAGAGCACACGCAGACAGCGATCGGGATGAAAACGTGGGTGTGAAACAGAATGGGGTCATTCCGAACGCGAATCCGCCATCCGGCTATTTTCCTTACAAGTGTTGTTCACCATATCATGCCGATCTTTCGTCTCACCAGAAAGGCGTAAGACGATGGTTGGTCCTA
>SJOL01002939.1:146358-167014 GCA_004794785.1 Opisthorchis felineus | reverse complement strand
GTGTCACTGGCCGTGAGTTCTATTGTTCTTCATGCACGGAGGAAGTCTAGTAACTGGGTTCGCTTTCAGAGACCGATAGCATGCATTCATAATATGGAGCTGTGGACACTTCCATGGCTAATATTGTTTTTTTTGGAATCCCATTAAACCATTCATTATTTTCCAGTAATTGCGTCCCTGCATACAGAATCATCCACGATGTGGCTGTGTGCCTTAATTTTCCGTTTATCCCACTGACACTGTACAGGCCAACTGTAAAAAGGACAAAGAACCGTTTTTCACAACAACGGTTGAGATTAGAAGTCATTGTTCTACAATTTGGGACCTGGTTTTTCACAGCTGACTGGAATGGGAAGGCGGAATTATCTGTGCATATGTTTGTCTTGTACGCGCTTGCTCGTTGAGCACTGTTCACTTGCTTACTTTGAGATCCCGGCACCAGCTGTCACAAATGATGAATGTCCTTCAATTCCGCATATGAGGGTTTTCGGAGCAGATGTTTCTAGAGCATCGTGGCGCGTGGATGTCCACGCGCAGAACTTATGGGAATGGGGTGGGAATGTGCAAACACACTGCTGGAGTTCTCTTCTTAATGAGTCAGCGGGCTCAAAAGTTTATTGGCAAGTGTAGTTCAGGTAACCGTCTAAGCCATGGGGCGCAAATAGAGCACACGCAGACAGCGATCGGGATGAAAACGTGGGTGTGAAACAGAATGGGGTCATTCCGAACGCGAATCCGCCATCCGGCTATTTTCCTTACAAGTGTTGTTCACCATATCATGCCGATCTTTCGTCTCACCAGAAAGGCGTAAGACGATGGTTGGTCCTATCCCAGAGCATCGCTTCAGTTGTCGTCGATCGTCTATTTCACGAGGTTGTGTTTCGGTTGTACAACATGTCTGAATATGTCGTTGACCTTGAAGTTGCAGGGAATGAGAACTAACAATTGGTGTGTATTAACACGGTAAGCTCCTTGTGCAATTCTATCAATAGTTATCGTGATAGTCACAATAATGGTAACCTTTTTCACAGAACATACTTTGGCGTGGACTCACGCCCCAGTCATCTGAAAACTAATTAGGTTTGAACGGACGGCCCAGATGAATACATGCTTCACCTCTCGTCTGTGATTTACTTCAAATGGAAGCAGCTTGTTTCGGAACGAGTATTATCCGATAATGCAAAATTCAGATCTAGAATATCAGGACCCTATCAAACAAGGAGAATAGAGCTAGGATTAAACGGAGGGCGATGGATGTTGCCAAGGGGCTAAAACGGTATAAAGCTGACGATGCGAAGTTAAACGAGATAAATCTTATAGAAGTGGGAAAAATTTGATGCCGGAGCCGGACGCACAGCGACCCGAACATTATTCCCAGTTCTAACACGGAGTTGGATTTAGAGAGCTTTTTCCAAGAATCGTCGGTACATCAATCTTATAATGATGACAGCTCGAAATCAACTCGAAGGAGGTCACTCTGGTACATTTGTGAACGCCCATGTGCCCACAGTCGCCCATCCTGAAAAGGAACAACGCCAGACTTCTACTCAGTTGTCGAACGTGATTCAGTCATCATATACCAGCGGCTATCTTATTTTGACAGGAGAGCTTGATGTTCCGGTTGGTTAAGATTGAGAAACTTGGAGGAACATAATTAGACCCAGTGAAATGTGAATACTGGGCAACAATTGTGTGGTATCCATGTTCCGACGTCACCCATTTCTAATGTGTGGTTTAATCCTCAGGAAAACTTTAGTAGCCACATGGACTCAATTGAGAAGTGAACATGGGCTTTACGCTGACTATGAGGCTACGCAACATGCTGCTAACCATCGTTGCTGAGTGAAACAGGGAGCATTCGTTGGTACACAAGAATTGGAATGTAAGAAATCTACACCATTATGAAAGAACTGGATGCTGGAAAATTAAAGGGCTCTACCAGGGTGACGAAAGGAGTTATTGTTAAAGAAGCTGTTGGAACCAGTTCTATTCGGGGCAGTGGGTGAGCATTGGTCTGTAATGAGAACAGATATGCGTGAAGCTCCACTGGGAATCATACGACGAAAAGCCAACTCGAAAGGATGGGGTTGATAACAAATTAATTTAGGTTTCCCTGCATCGCCGAAGGGATTTGCAAACAGCTCTAATTGTTTACCTGCAAACAATTTGATGTTGCAGTACAACATAAGGTTGGTGGTAACTCGAAGACTTTGGCTGGTGAGCCCCAAGATGGGTAAAATCAGTGGTGGCCTGCCGAACAGTTGTTGATAAACATATAAGTAGTGTGTGCAGCTAGCAAAGTCCATTTTATTATCTCTAGTAGCCTACGAACTAAACATGAGGCGGCCCATGCGCAGAATACTGCGTTAAGTAATACCATAATTGAGATAAATATTTGGCTTTATTTGCCTCCAGTTGACATCAAACTTATTTGCAAATGTGTGTTTCGTCAGTAGTAATAATCCATTTCTCAAGTATTAGGAAGGTTCAAGTCTTGAACCCGGTACACAAATCCAACCTATGTCTAGAAATGTCGCACAATTCGCTCAGATTTTTGGGCGTTTGGTTGTACTATGACGGTCACTCTCATTGAAATCAAGCTGCTTACGGTATATTAATAATTTATACCGATACGATCTTACGTGTACTGGGGGCCGTACAGAAATGGATTTGCTTCTAGGCCGATTGCCAATGGGTATGTTCATGACATCCGACTAATTTTTTCCATTTTGTAACACTCCAAATTTGATCTTGTTGATGAAAAGTCCAACAAAGTTCAACCGTTTGAAATTTCACCTAACGGAAAAATAAGCCAAAAAGACTACTCTAACCGCCTTGGTCTACCAGTATATCGGCTTCTCCTGTATGTATCGCACACACTGCCGGCATGTAAACAATGTACTCTGAAGCCTACACTGCAATATCCCTAACGATTTTCCGTAACAGAGTGGGCACACCCCAATACCTTTTGTACGCACCTGCGTTGAGACTCAGAATTAGCTGAGAGCTTAAGCCATCGAGTTAGGCGTTGCAAATATTTACGAACCACATGAGACAAGGCCAGTTGGAATTCACACATAATTATTGTACTGCGAATCTTTTGATGTGCTTGCAGAGGTGAGTGAGTGTGTGATCTTGCAACTTTATTTCTGACGGAGCATACCGGGACTGAATGTTATGGCAAAATTTTTTTCGTCGAGATGAAGTTGGAAGTGGTCAGTTTTGAGTGTTAGCAACATGTATCTGTGAGCGAGAATTCAGTGCTGCGCCAAGTGGTTCATTTGTTCCGATATGTCTTATTCAGCTTGAACCAGTTAGTCGAAGAACCGACAAGATTTTTCACTTTGTAAGATCAGTCATAAAGTTCTTGAGAATGCCCCTTTGCGGAAGCGAATGGTAACCAAATATGGACGCCAATGAATGCCTAATATCATGTTCCTTTTATGTTAAAGCAAACGTTTGTGATGAAAACCATCCATCCGTCCATCATAGTCTAACTTGAGCATTGCTGTTTGGTGAGATGCTATCAAGTGATGGTAATGGTGTTTCTTTTTCATGAAATGACACCACTTACAGGATCAATGAAGAGCGCCTGACGTCGCATTGCTGGTTTTGCCCTTGTGGGTGCTCACCACACAAACCTAGTCTCTGAATCTCGAACAAGATTACTTCATACTTGGACATATTCGCAAATAAACATTCATTTTCTGGTTAGAGTGCTGAATCTCTCATCCTTAATATTCTTTAAGAGAGTGTCTGTCACAAGGGCCGCCTCGTACTTAAATTCAACCATGGTTCGAGACAGTGAATTAAATCTTTTGCTAAGACATCATTTTCTCCTCAACAGCTTAGTGAAAGCAAATATGACTTACCGTTCCAAAGCTACTGAGGGTCCCGACAAATTCAGGTTACCATTTTGGTACACTTCTGCAAAGTTTCCTGGACTCCGATCGATGGAAGTCATTGTGTATAAGTTAACCAGATGTTTCACTCAAGTTATCAATTTTGCTGAAAACCGTGAAGGCTGCTACCCCCAAACCGTTTGATTTAGAAGCAATCCTCAGTTGTTGCACGTTAATCCGAGTCTAATTTCACATCACTTGCAGCTTTCACTGTGTGATCGTTTGGCGCATGAGAGAAAACTAGAAAAGTGTATTCCCATGCAGAGTTGGAGAGTAGCACCTTTGAGATATGTTGTTTATATTCAAACAGCTATACTGAGATTAAACATAACCAGAGGTGCACATTGTTGTGCACTAGGTGGTGCTTCGTGGTCACACACCAATCAATAATACCAGTACGGTCAATTTCAAACCAATCAGAGCAGCCCCTATTCTTTAACAAATCCGCTGTTTGTTGCGAGAGCACCACGCTGTATTGACAGGGACTGTAAGCAGTTGTGGTAGCTGGTGAAGCGGAAAGCAACTTCAACCAAACTAAATCTGAATTTGCATATCTGAAAAGCAGTGTTTTCCATAGGTGCATAGGCTACTGCCACATCAGACCATGTTTCCGTATGCAAGATTAGAGGTAGGAGCTCGGCGAGACATACTGTCACTGAAGTTCGGGTGAACACAATTGGAATTCTTCGCTTGTTACTTGCATGAAAGGCCAATATATTGTCCGCAAAATGGTCTCCTACGGAGGTAAGGCCGAAAAAATCAGATTATCCTCAAGACCAGCTCCGAGTCGTAACATGGGAATGGTTTTGTTTGACCGAACGAATGCATCTCGTCTTAGAAAATAACTTGGGACAACATCCTAGGTTAACGTTTGCTAACGAACTGACGCGAACTCCGAGAATATCCTGTCCTGTTATTCTATCAAACAAAATGTTAACGAGATTTACTCGGGAAGATTCGAGTTCGACCGGGCAGAAATAGAAATTGGGTGCTAGGAAAAAGGTTTGCGGTGGCAGTCCACTTAGGAACAAATCTCCCAAACAAGATTTCAAGAAACTGATTTTTTGCGCGTCATATTCTTGCAAATAACAATGAGCTTCAAACGAGTATCACTAGCATACAGACAAGTTCAACAAATATGAACAAGCCTACATAAACAGCCCAATAAACGACGAATGACGTATTCTGAAGCAGGTTATCAGTAAATTGCAGTATCCGCCTCCAAAATGAGACCGCTCCTTAGTGTGTCCAAAAACACGCATTTCCGGATTTCGATGATCTTGAAGGAGGCTACCCCTAACAAACACCTCATTTTTCTTTCGGTTTCTCACGCCATCGGAGTACTGCCAGAAATTTATGTATTCAAACAATCGCCTTCTTGAAAAGAGAAGCTTTATTAAAATAAATTACAAATGCAGATGTTACTTTGTGAAAATAGTAGCATATGTCCACTTGCGTAGACACACTAAGCGATCGATGATCGAACCACTAAGACTGCCTTACATATGTACATAAATTCGCAAGAATGCTTTTAAAAGAGGCTGGCTGTATTATTGAAGGCTGAATAATATCCAGTAGAGTGGGTGTGGCATTGTATGACAAGGGGGTCCTTTTGAATGTTTATACTGGGGATGATTTGAGCACCCCTGAGTTAAGAGCATTTTCGCCACTGTTCAAGGGCGTCTAAATTCCAAACCTCTCCGACTTATTGTAAACCATGAAAATTATTTAGTTGAATACCTTTCAAGTGGTGTGTCACGTGTGCTTACCTGACAGAACACTCCTTCGGTAAACAGGAAATCGTGTCCAGTTCAGAAACTCAGTATTTCCATCTGTATAGAGGGTATATGTGTTCATATTCAGGGCCGTACAAATCCCCACCCTCTTTTTCATAAGTACACTGAGCAGGATCGAATTGCCTTGATAAAACTTACACTTTTACACTGTGCTTATTTCGAGGAACACCTTCCAGAAGAACAGGAACTGCCTGTCCATCCCCTATCTTTCGAATAATTTCGAACAATGTGAGAGTCTATCTGTTCCGTTTTTTGTGCTGCTAAACTGCAAACAACAGCACCTTAGCCCAAGAAAATAAAATTCGGAAAACTGACCATATGCTTATGGCAACTGAACTGAACAGAACAGAGGAAAATCTGAACAGTAAGGGTACCGTCTATGTACAGATAACTCCTGGCGCATTGTTTTTACCTAGAAAAGACAGACAAGCGACAGCGCTTCGGAGGAGTGAGGTTAATGCAACATATATGTAGTACAAGGAGTAATGGGAAGAGAAATACTACGAACTTTTGAACTCCTGTTTTAGCAGTATCGAAATTTAAAGTGGTCTGCGACGTGCCAATTAGATGCTTCGGTAGAGAACTCATCCAGCTCACGTTGGAGTTCAAAATGAAATCGAGGAACCCACGTGCTTATTCAGAGGATGTGACGCAGTGCTTTGGATAATTCTCCGAGTTCGAGTAAATCGATATCGGCTGGTTACAGTATGCCCTTCGTAACACACACGCATACAAAACTGAGGTAACCTCCACAATAATCGTTGCATTGTCTACCTTTGAGTAAGTAGGCGACTAACACGACGACAAAAATGTCCAGACCGAAAAACGGAAGGGATATTTAAATTAAAATGGTGACGGTGATGAGGTACAATTCAAAATTTAAGCTGATGTGGTGCAAAATCATCTCATTACAGTTTGGGGTGTGGGTAATTTTTTTGCATCAGCGTAGTTAGATTGAGTTCCCGTCTTACGAAGTCCTGAGTCGCCTCTAGCCTGAGGAGAATGACTGGGTCATTAGAACCGGTGCGATGATGAGTAGTTGGCTTTATTTCTTGGTTCTTACCCTCGTTTTGTAAGGATTGATTCACCCCACTTCATCCATCCATTTCTGATCAGCGCGGTGAACGACTGGAACGTGCGGTCGTCGTTTCAGCTCCGAGCAATGTACGTATGACTGCACATAAGGTCAGCAAGCGTCACGGAACTTCGTTTGTTACATTTTTATTTGGACGTTGAACGTCGAAGACAGAGCTTCATTCAGCCGCGTGCTCATCCATGTGGACTGACCGATAGGTCGCTGCAAAGGAATAAACCGCTTAAGCGAAGAGATTATCTCTTTGATCAGTGGAATTTTGAGCCACGTGAGCCACGCGTAGGATTTTGAATGTTACCCGTTGATGTGTTAAATTTCTGTTGACACTCGACTAGTAAAGACGGAAAGTGGAGGATTTTAAGTATTATACTGAGGACAGTGCTAACAACCAGCTCTAAAACAGAACACACAGGCAGAAAATTAGTAGGGGGCATACCATTTAACGGACGGCCACCGAAGTGCTATACCGTCGTTTCTTCTCATGATCCGAGACCTATCAAGCTTGCTCACGTATCCGTTCATCTAATACCGATCCACTTGTGCACTTGGTCCCTTCTTCTGTAGATTCAGCCCGCTTATGTAGTGGTTCTTAACCTATCGATTTTGCACCCATTTTGCACCCTTCAACCCTGCCACATATAAAACTCCCTTCGGGAGAAATTAACATTTATGGAGTTGTGCGTACATTTGTATGTCGGGATGATTTCAAACCAATAGCAATATTTTACCAGACGAAAACATTTGCATATCAAATACAGGTCCTGAGGCAACCCTTGCGCAACATGCCCGTTTGAAGACAACTGTAAACATATGTTGATTTGGATCTTTTTTTTCTGTCTGAAATAAGAAATTGAGCCTACATTCGTCCAGTTTGTTGCACAAACGTTTTTCACAGTTGCGGTAAAATGTTTTACTGAAGAATTTGAGAAATGGGCTATCCGACGAAAACCTAAACAGAACGGAACAGAACAAAACAGAGTCAAATGAGGAGAGATTTTCAGCGACGTTGCCAGTTGTACAATAAAATGGGGACATGATGAAGCCTATCATGTTTTCTGGAGCATGCACGATAGCTCGTTATAAGCATCAAATAATTGTGGGGTATTTGTGAATTTCGAATAAAATCCTCTCCACTTCGTGATAAAAATGTAGCGAAGATATAAAAATGAGCGGCAGAGAAAAATATTACATACTAATTGTGATATACTTCACTTGCTTCAGGTACGTGGTTAATTTAATTAACAAACAAATATCACAGAAGGTGGCTGTGTTGAGATAAAGATTCCGGCAATTCGGTTATCACAGTTAATCTCTCCCAACAGTTTCGGTAGTCAACCTCCTTGAGAGTGGTTATGCCCAGCAATCCAAATGTTGGAATCCTGATATCTCCTTCACAACCCTCCACTTTTGATTAAAACTTGTCCTTGGAACAAACTACTCAGCGTTCAACCTCTGAAACAATATCAATTTTGGCGACTCCCAGGGAACATTCACCCAAATCAGCAGGGTGTCGCCACACTAGCAGTTATCAAAACCGGGTGGAAATTCGAAGTTTCTCTTAACTCAGTGACACCTGGGTGTGTCAGAAATCACTTTCTGATAATAGGTACTGTGAAAAATCTAAACCATCCAATGAGAAAAGCACCCGAAATGTCTACTTCTGGCGGTTGTATAGAATCTAACATGGATTCGCAATAAGAACTGGGAATGACCATTCTTCAACTTTTAAGTTTTATGACTCCAAACGTAAGCAGAACCGACTGAGCAATAATTGTGCTGATGATACACCTAGGAATGTGCTCACCTACTCAGGTTATTTACACAGTTCTCTCAAATTGATATCCATTGTCCTTCCGTGCTAATTCACCCTTCGGCAACGAGCTACTTAAAACGGAGGACTTAACTGGGGGTTGGAGGCGTCGATAAAAAAGCTCGCTAATGACGAAATGTAAATAGCTTCTAGCTCACTGCACATTGTTCTCACACATCACACTCGAACATAGAACACTGAGCCGAATCTAACATTGTGAATAGTATGTTTGAATAAAATTGATCCTCTCTAAGATGGCTAGACAACTTTCTTGCTTCTCCTTTGCAGCCAAGCTCCTGCTGTGTTATCTTGGTGCGCTGCTTGAATATGCCCATTTGTTCAGTTCCCTTACAAGGTCATTCTCATGGCTTGGTAATTTTACGTAAACCAGAACACTTATTCAATACATTTGTGCAGATTAGTCATTGTTAGACCGTATTTATTCAGACCAGTGTCAGGCAAACCTATTTTACACACACACACACATACAAACTTTTGCGGGTAACATAAAAGGTGTAATGAAGAATGAAGAGTAGCACCCGCTGTCTAATGAAACCACCCGACATTGGGGGTGCTGTATGGTTCGTCGGACGAGACACTGATGACCAATTATCCCACCCGCTTGTTGTTGCATGCATTTACGGCAATCAGAAGGCCATCAGGCATCTCATTATCTGTGGTCTGCACATTACGGATTGCTACGCTTCATCCTATTAGGGCGTCCCGGGAGAGAGTTAGTCCTTAATGAACTGTAAATGTCACAAACGAAGACCAGGTCCTGACGGCATCTTTTAGATGTTCCAGACTGCACAACCAACAAGATCAACTAAGACTGACATGTGCATTGTCACATCTGAAGCGTTAGCGTTGTGCACACAGATGAAGACGGATCTAGCGGCATTTTCACTGGTTTCGCTTTACTCAACAGAAGACACCCTGCTAGACCAACTTATTTCTCTTTGTGTGTCACTGCTACGCAACTGTCAAAATGCTGCAAATCCGAATTCTAGGACTAGGAATCAAGGGGAATTTAGCATATTACCATTTGTTCCGTGTTGCGTGCTTGAAAGTGTGTTTATTGAATATAGGATTCTCAATGATTTTGTGAATCCTTTGATGAAGTAGAAAACATCCTAAGAAGCGTTGTACCTGGCAACTTTGTCCTCCTAGGACACTTCCTCCCAACAGCTTGAGCTTCCTGACCAGTTCAGTAGTAAACTCTGACCACAAATTCTTTGTTGATTGTAATCTCTAACAGGGTCTGACCGATCAAGCTTCACGTATGGCAAACATGTTTCAACGTAAGTCTAACTCCTCTTACCCACATGATCAAAATCCCCGGCACATCTGGTAATTTCCCACATGTACCAGGTTTATGAGTTGCGCAGTTTGTCACTAAAGTGAGGGCATGAAGACTCTGGTTCGGGAATCGAAAACATAATGTATGGGCAGCTGAGACGAAAAACGACACCAAATGGCACGCGCGCATGCATACAGTCTAGGCGGTTTTATGGACATAAAATTACGGAAAAACTGTCTCTCTGAGTGGGGATAGCATTCTTTTTAACAACTAGAACGTAGATTACATGAAAAGACATTTAATGTGGACTAGATTATGCCTTTTTCGTCACGACTTCGAGAGTAGCCACGTCATTCGAAATGGCGGCAATTTTCCAACAGAATGACTCATGTCGAATGCATGCTGCGTATTCTCATTTTCAGATTTTAATCGCCAAATTAGTGCCTGTTCAAAATCAGGCTTTGTGTGACTCGAGGTAGATTGTCCATTTTTGCTTGACGGACACTAAAGGACTTTCGGTCCCTCATCTACAGCCTTGAATCCAAAGTTATTACTAATAACACCTAATCAGTCACATTGAGATTCTTGATGAAATCTGCTTCGCAGAGGGAAGGAAAGAAGCACTCTTGTGTGACAAACCATGCTTTCCCTGAATTACAGGTGATCCTAAGAGCAAAAGCATTCTGATTATGAGCATCATTGGATAAAAACCTAATGAAAGGGTCAATAGAGCATACGGATTAACAACATAAATCATCAGCAAAGAAAGCAACATCAGTGTTGACACTGATGCTTCACTGCCGTACAACCATAAGGTTCGTCTAATTATATTTAAAGCCCTAGAGTGAAAAGAAGAGAAAAAGAGTGGGTGAGGGAGGGGACCTAGTGCTGGCCTATGTCAAGCGTTCTGAGGTGCCTACACCTCCAAGCGCTCAATCAGACAGTCTGGAAAGAAACTGACAGCACGAACGCCACTGACATCGATTAGCCGCCATTTCTTGCAACGTCTCCAGCCATGCACAGGCGGGGTCACGGGGGCCCCATCCTGGAAGGCGTACAACACCAACAACACCCAAACTCTTCGTGATCTCTTTCACGCCCTTCTGCCAAGTCATACGTTGTCCACCTCGCGGTTTGCGCCATCCTGAAGGAGGCACGGAGAACAACACTCGTCTCGGTAGACGGTGTTTCGGCATGCGTAGCACATGACCGAGCCATCGTAGTCGGTGGTGCTGGATGTTTTCCCCGATTGAAGTACCTGCAGCACAACCAAATACCCGTTTTCTAATCACCTCGTTACTAACACGCTGACGCCATCCAAAACCAGCCACGCTTCTGAGGCATCGGTGGTCGAAAACCTGAAGACGCCTCACATCATCTGTCCGCAGAGGCCATGTCTCGCACCCATACAACAACACAGCCCTTACTGTAGCCTGATACACACGACCCTTAAGATCTAGTGAGATGCCTTTTTGACGCCACAAGTGACGCAAATTAGCAAATGTGATTCGAGCCTTTGAGATTCTTGCACTGACTTCATCAGACACACTTCCGTCAGAGCTAATACAACTACCGAGGTATGTAAAATTTTCCACAACCTCCAGTGATTCTCCTTGAATTGTAAGGGGTATGTTCGAAGACTGCACGTTCTGAAGCATGACTTTGCACTTTGAAGGTGCAAGGCGCATGCCAAAAGATGGTATGATGGTGGTCAGTCTATTCAACAGGGCTTGTGCTTCGTTTTGGTCTTCAAAGATGAGGGCAATGTCATCTGCGTACTCCAGATCGACAAGGCTCTCACCAGCAACAATTTGAACACCGGGGTTTTGAAGACCATCCAGCGTTCGCCTCATTATTTCATCAATGATGAAGTTGAATAGGAATGGAGAGAGTGGACATCCTTGTCGGACACCACTTTTTGTAGGGAAGCTTTTCGAGAGCTCACCATACACTCTCACCCGCCCAGAAGTATGTGAATATAGGGATCGGATTATGTTTACAAACTTCTGGGGCATACCCTGTTGAGCAAGTGTAGTTAGCAGCACTGACCGATCGACAGAATCGAACGCACCCTTGAAGTCAAGGAATACCAAGATTGTGGGTCGTCTGTACATATGGCGTTGCTCTAACACCTGACGGAGTGTGAAGATGTGGTCAACGCAGCCTCTACCCGGTCGAAATCCCGCTTGATTCTCACGAGTCAAGGTTTCGCGTGCCACCGTAAGACGACGAAGAATCAGTGACGCCAGAAGTCTTGTCACAACAGGAGTCAAACTAACACCTCTGTGGTTGCTACATTCACTGCGAGTACCCTTTTTGAAAATGGGCACTACTATCGATTCACCCCAGTTGTCTGGGACGGTCTCTTTCTCCCAGATAGACCCAAATAGGCTAGACAGGCACTGGCTGAGAAGTCCACCGCCATCCTTGAAAAGAGCAGGTGGAAGGTCGTCAGGACCAGCAGCACGATGACGCTTGAGTAGAGAAATACACTCGGACACTTCCGAGGCTGAAGGCGGCTCCAGATTCACGGTCCACCTTTCTGTTGAAGGCCAGGATTCTAGATTGGAGGTAGCAGGTGGCCAACTGAATTGCTGCTCGAAGTACTGTGCCCAGCGATCCAAACGTTCTGCTTTGCTGCATATCAGGGAGCCATTTTGGTCCCTGATTGTTTCGCTGACAAGAGGTTTCCGAGGACCAGTCGAACGAATCAAGTGGAACAGCTTGCGGACATTACCAGCATTCTTTGCCTCTTCCATTTCTTCGGCCTTTCGGGTCCACCAAGCTTCTCGGTCTGCACGGATACTCAGTTTCACCTGGCGTCGGATGATGCGTCGGGTGGAGTTGTGATTGCGGCCAGGAGGGATCTGTCGCCGGGTCTCCAGCAAGGACACAGTCTTATCAGAGATCCAATGTTTGGATGAGGTTGGCTGGATTGTACCGCAAACAGACTTTCCGGCTTTGAATAGCGCTTTAGATACCTCTTCCCAGTGGCCGTTTATATCCGACATCGTACCGTCCGGCAGGCGTTCGAGGAGCTGGTTCTGATAATTTCGTTTGACTTCTGGGTCCACTAGCTTCTCAATGGCTAAGCGAGATGTGTGCGTTTTTTTGCGTACACCTGAAAAGCGCAATGAAAAGCAGCAGCGTACAAGTGCATGGTCGGAGTCCACGCTGGTGTTCCAGAAGGAGCGGCAGGCGGTGATCGACCCTCGCCACCGATAACTGACGGCGATGTGGTCTATTTGAATTCGGGGCTGGTTTGTTGGTGGGCACCACGTTGTCAAGCGATTTCCGCTGTTCCGGAAATTCGTACTGCAAAGAAACAGTCTGTGATCGGCACACATTTGGAGTAAGCGATCCCCGTTGTCCGTGCGTCTCGTGTCCAATCCAAGACGACCACCCAATCGGGCCTCAGCAGCGCTTAGTCTACCTATCTGGGCGTTCATGTCACCGGCAACCACAACAATGTCTGAGCTTTTAGCCTGCTGTAGAAGGGCACCTAGAGCGTCATAGAAACTGTCTTTGGTAGATTCAGAGCTACAGATTAACACTATAAAGCGAATATGAATCTGAGGGCTATGCATGAATATATCAGTCTGAGTAAAGCCGCTCCAACCCAGATATGATGCGACCACATGGTCGTTGAGATTTATAGAACATTTATGGCCTCAAAGCTGTGGTGAAACCAACCGAGTGGAGCTGAGTAACGGGACTCGATAATTTAGCAATTTAGCCCTACAATGACCCAATCTGTGATCAGATTTCCTGGTGAGGAATAGGATAAGCTACGTTTGCTTCTGAAATCTTCATAACCTCTAATCAGACCATCTAAGGATCCGTGTTGTAATGCGAGTACTTTGATCACAGTCAAGCTCTTGTTGTTCTGATCATTTCCAGGCCTCATACCCAAATTTGTACAATCCGGTTTTTTGCATTTTCTCAGTCGTTCATCGAGGAACAACATATCTTAGTTTGCTATGGGTTAAGGCAAACTTTTATCCCGCAGACGACAAGTCACTTTGGTCAGAAAACACGATCCCTTGATACATTAAACTGGACCGTATCTCGGAATTACTTCTGAGTCACTACTTGGAGTTCCCCGAAAATGGTGTGGTATTGGCTTTCCAGACACTGTTCGTTCTCACACATAAGATAAGCAGGGGTATGAATTACGGTGACAAGGAAATTACAGAGTGTGGCAAAGCTTTTGTGTCGAGGGCGAAACACATCCTGACACCATATCCACGGATTGTCCTGGGAATTTCATTGTGCCCTTGAAGAGAGGGAGTAGATTGTTGAGGGTAACCTCTACGGCGGTGATAATTTGTGTCATCACTGAGGGCAGCAACATTCTACTATGTTAAGTCTTTCCAAATCCGAATAGAACACGTTTGTATCCTGTCATACACGTCTGGTTGCTTAGTTCATTTACTATGCAAAACAGGTCTCAAAGCTTGATTTGGTTAGTGCACACCACAAGTTCCACCCTACTACCAGGTCAACCATCTGTCTTCAGGCAACAACTACCGTTTCGGACAGACTGCAGAAGTTGTAGCATGGGATTCGGTATTTGTGAAAACAAATGATGGCCAGAAAACTACCGTATCGCTGGCAACTCGCTTTGGAAGAGTTAACTGCTAGGCCGGAACCCAAAGGCAGGACATCAAGAATAGCTACCGATGCGTTACAAATTCCATACCTGAACCATCCATGCGTTATTGACGTAGCTTGCTGGGGAAAAGTGTTTCCGTTGACAGTTGTCATAACAATCCATCCGTGCTCGAACCAAAACATCAGTTTGTCTATTCGGTTGACGACCAGTTGACTCTAGACCATTTGTACACACCCCATTAGCATACGGTTAAATGACTGGTGAAATCCCATTTCAGGGCTTTGTGGGTTAGTAACAAATGCTGTGGTAACAACAATTGGAAATTCTGTGAACTGTATGGCACAAAGCGATGAAAGTTAGAATAAGCATCACCGTCTGTTTTCAGCAAACAGGCCAGCAAAAAACAAAATGCCTGCCCATAGGAACTGTGTTGTTAATCTCAGTTCAAAACTCCGGTGTGCTTACCAGCACTCATTAGTGAAGAAACACTTCAACACTGTCGGCAAGAGATACTCGGTCTTCAGTTCATCACCTCCAATCCTTCATTCAGTTCATAGTTTTCCAGAATGGAGGTCGACTGAACCACTTTAGATATGAATACTGGGATATCCTTGAAAGCAACTGAGCATCAGTAGGTATATCGTTTTCAGTAGGAAATATTGTAAGAGTATTGTGACAGTTTCCGGTTAGCGTTTAAGGCAGCGGTTCTACATTTCACCTTTACACTGGTCAATTCCGTGGTCCTAAATCTCTTATCCGTGTTCCGAACCATAGAGGGGTATAACAACACATCAATTCAGATACATTAGATGAGTGTAGCGAGAATTACGTGAGTATGCAGACATAACCGGGGGTGCAATGTAGCCAAGGAGAAGATGGACCAATATACCCACAGTGGAGATATCAAACCTTTCCAACAACAAAATTATAGATATTGACTAATTTCAAGCGTATGCGGGCGCATTTTCACATGTTCCATTTAACACATGACTGATCCCTCTGTATGTTAAGACACTGAAAACCCCTCCGATGTACGACTGACAAGAACCCGTAAAGTTCCAAACATCGGATTTACCAGTCGTTGACCTATTTTAAGCCGACGCAAAACCACAGGAGGAATCTTAAGTAGCCATACGTTGTTCCCAGAATTTTTCATGAAATCGGTGTTCCTTCTCACCAGTATACCATTGAGTCTTCTAACCTTGGAAGAGGGTCCCTTCAAATGAGGTATTGAAGATATTTCTGAAGGGAGTTAGGTAGCCTTACGGAAGACTGATGGATAATGGTTTATCTGGGCTCTGTTTTGAAACTGTTTCCCTTCTGAGTAGGGGCTATCCTAAAAATTCTGTTTGAGTAATCCGGTACAGATAAACTCGCGACTGAAGGGACGACAGACAAGTTAAAAGGTGGTAAGCTGACAACCATTTATAATAGCTGGATTTTGCGGGAACAAATTGCTTGGGGGTGGGGTAATTTTACACACGAGAAGACTATGACATCGCACCCTGGTAATCCCACACACGATGCGGGATACCAGATGTCGGATGTTGGTTGTGTGCCTATGCAGGCGGACAAGGAAAAATGATCATACAATGGCTGATAACTCTGAAGTCAGCGGTCGACATGCCGCTCACTGCTGATGATGGGTAAGAAGCAACCTAAAAGCAACTTGAAAACAACTTCTCTACTTTTAGAGTTGGGTGAACTTTAGCTGCAGGGTAAAATCCAGAGTAAACCATTGCAAGTCTCTTCATTTCCTCACAAGACTTACAAATTATAATTTAAACGCAGATTCTATATAACTTTTGCTAGTGGATAAATGCCGGTTGCCGTTTGACTATTCAGCTGCTAGTAAAATGCACACTAGGTCTAAGCTAACTTTCTGGTGTTGGGCGTTATCTGAGAAAATCGTGGCGTGGTGGCAGTCAAGGAGCTGATTCAACTATTCTCCAGGTTATTGAGGAACGATAGAGCGATTCCTGAAGAGTGACAGATATTACAGAGAAATTGACCATGACATTCCAGTAGGTAAGCTTAGCGTCAACTGTGACACATTCTGACAAATAAGGTGATGAAGTGTGTGAGAATTCGGGTCATTTGTCCTCGCAATGTGCGGCATTCATCACCCCAAATGTAATGATACCTTTCTTTTTATATCACCCTTTGTCTCACTTTTCGGTGAGTGACTGTGATTCTCACAGTGACAGAGCAACTCCAACGGGACTTGTTTATGAGCCCACGCATTTTTTCAAGTATTATCACTGAGAAGGCAGCAGACAGTGCTTAGGTCAGGTGCTCTATCTCAGCTAATGAAATGGCCAGTTAACTTCGGCGAACGAATGGCTGACTACGGGTGTTCGGGTTTTCTTCATAATGCACGTAATTTCCTGTCGTGTACGGCTTGTTGATTGCTGATACCAAAGTTTTATATGTTCACAAAGGAAACTACTCACAAGGTTGCTGAAATCTCTTCGAGAGACCACGACTGGTTTCGCCCTTCTTGGGGCTCATCAGGTAGGCGCAGTCCCCGAGTTTCCGTCAACCTTATGTTCTACTTGAACCCGAATTGGACTGTTTCTGACAACTGCACTCAATTGCATACGAACTGGGTTTTCACGGGTGATTCAACTGATTCCAGCTAAAGGATAGCATAAATGAGAGATTCCGTTGCGTCTCCCGGGGAAACCAAAGTGATTTGCAAATGAGTGTATTTGTCGAAAGTTTTGTTATTTTTCAGATCCTTCGGTAACAACAAGTCGGAAAACACATATACTAGTAAATGGTTTCCTCCCGTTGATCGTGCATTATGTTATTGCGTTATCCATGGTGAAATCACTGGCCATCAGTTGTAAGTGTCGCAGGCCCTGACGCATCACAAACTTCTGATGCTCAAGCGATTAAAGTGACCAATGCATAAAGGAAGAGAGCAGTCTGGTTAATATCGTTATTTATCCCGTTGACGTTCCAACGCATCGACAACTGATTCCCTCACTGCTTTAAACCTGAACCACTTTAAATTCGTCGAATTGGTTTGTCACCTGAAGAGACTGAATTCGCATTAGGCAGCTCTATCTTAATTGTTCGATACTCAAGTGGATGTTCTCCTCTTAGAGTAGAAGTAACTTCGCGATAATTGTTGCCTCTTTAACCGATATGAAACAACTAAGTGTAATCCAGTAAAAGGATTGAGAAAACTTCAAGTGGAAGAGTGGAATGATGCTCTCAAGCAGCGAAAGCTAAACTGTTGAAGTTTGCAGTATTCCATCATTATCGGCTTTTAGACTAAGCACATGAAGTCTTCGACGGGAGCGCTGGTCAAATTTGAATTCTTGAGTGCCTGATATGGATATCACTTACCGCTCAACAGAAACTACAAAATGGTTAAGGACGTGCATTCAGCTAGCACAGAATGCACTGTGAAACTTAAAAGAAATGTCGACGGTTCGCATGTAGTGTGACCAAACGTATGGATATGTACTTTTGGGTAGTATAGTTTGACGCTGACCTGAAACTGAGCAAGACGACCACGAATTTGAACTACAAGAAAACCGTTATTATGAAGTGGATTAAACGATCGGCCTACAACCATTGCTGCCCTGTCAGCATTACCCCACTGGTCACCCATTTGATAGACCGTTATCTCCAACTGCGAAAACATTAACGGCCCAGCCATATCTGCCGTCTCTGGTTGTGTAACTGGGATCTGATTGTTGGAATCGCTAGCAATTGCACAGTGCTGTTCAGATGCAAATTGGTCACCGATGATCCACCTCTTTCAGTGTTTGTCACTAGGACACCTGAAGGCACGTGCCAGTGTTTAACAAGGTAGGCGCACTTGAAGCCATGCACCTGTCCGAATTCAACCGCTAGTGAATTCAGTTGTCTCTGAACTTTCCGAACGTCAAGTTGGGGGCGCACAGGAACATGGTCATTCCGAGGCTTCTGGGCGCTCCCCTCATGTCAGACACCAGGACTGTCGACAAGCTGAACGACCTTGTGAGGTTGCTCAAGATCGAGGAGAGGGTTTCGTTCACTCTCTTATGCAAAACAACAAACTCTGTCGTCTTGCGTCGCAAGTTATAAAGTGAGATTTTCGGAAAGATGGAACTAATGAGTCTTTGATCAAGCCTGTCTCTGAATAAGCGTGCTAATACGTTCCGGACTACCCGATCCATGTGCTTGAGCTTTTGTCAAGGTAATGTAGACATTTCCGAAATCCTGATCAGACGTGCCTGTTCCGAGGAGATCAGAATTGTTTGAATGTCTTCTCTTCTAAAGGCTGATCTCGTTAATAGGATACATCTACATATTTCCCCATTTCGAGGTACAACTCCACATGATTGACAGATTGGTGTATTCTGAGACAAAGTTTACGGTTGGAGTAAAATTTGAAGGCCCAACCTAAAGTCGTCCCTAACAGATGGTGATTTCTAAAGGTGTTCTTGTTACAGGAAGTTTTATATATCTTAAAAGAGTCGGGGAGTCGTTAGGCTTATGCCAGAAAAGCACTAATTGCGAGGGGCTGCATAGGAGCTGAGCATATTTTCGGAGAATTACACAATCTGCTATCTATTGAAAAATTATTCCATAGTTTCTGACTTCTTTGGCCTCCACATCCTACAATTTTTCAATGATACTTAGGAAAGCTAACCTCTTAAAAAGCAAAAGGCACCATATGATTAGTCTGTTGACTAGTCAAGATTCAATTTACTGATTAGAGATTATAAAAAGATATTTCCGGGAACTAGTAAGGCAGAGTTGAGTTCAAGTAAGGGTTTGCCACATCCGTTGCTAAGGATGCCGCATACAGGCTTGTTCCACCTAGAGAGACCACAATATGGGGGCGACCAGCAGTGGTCTCTTCATACAGATTTCTTTCTGAAGATAAGATTGATCCATTTTGACGATTGATCTCTTCTTGGAGTAGTATTTCCAAAGCGAAGAAGCTACACACAAAACATTGTGACTTCAACCTCGGGAGACCATGAAGTGGTAACGAATTTTCTTTCATATCTGCAGTCCGTCAGGGTTAGGTGACTGTGAGGAATTTGACCGGTGAATACAGGGTCTAAATGTAATTACCTAACTTTTGATACGGTGGGTTTCACCAAACAACGCTAACCGAAGCTGTTAATTCTAGCAGCGCATTGTTCAGCTTGTTCGAAGCGATAACACTACTTTTGGATTGGTGGCCATTCGAAGTTTTAGGCTTTCCTCATGTAATTCAGCTCATGTTCCCTTAAATCGTTAAACTCATCAGGCAGGCACTAATCGGTGGTGAAATCCACCACACCAGCTCCTTAATACCTTTGAAGAGAATGAAATTTGATGAAGCTGCAGAAGGTTGCAAGTGCCTTTGGTCAACCTGTGATGTTTAAGCTGGCGAAGGGATCTCAGTGTTGAAAAAAATCATTATCCTAGTTCTCTGTGCAAGACAGCTGATGTGGGTTCCTACGGGGGATTGGTTGTCGTGAGAATAAGCACAGTCAGACAGAGCATGATAATTGAACCCATCAAAAGAGCCCGCATTCGAACTAGACCGGTAAGACAACGATCGCTTTTCACAAGCAACCAGCATTGCTCCATTCATTAGATCCCCTAACGTTTCTAACTCGGAGGGGTGTAAACGACACTATTTATCTAGATGTTTACTGTTTATGACTTCATTCCCTACTGGGCAGAAGTGTAGGTTCAGAGTTGGCAGTGAGTTCTTTGAAGTCGGGAGAATTATAACGGCTCATATCTGAGGTCTTCTCACTGATGGCTTTCCCATGGTCACAAATGCACGAATTACTTTACAAATATCTCCATTTGTGATCCAAAGTTTTTGCATAAAATAATCGCACCTTACCTGAGGGAAGAGAGATTCGGCACGTTTCACCCAGGATAGGCTTCAGCTCCATGCAATCCAAAGCGGGATACTGGGATAAAAATTGTTGGTTCTCACCTGTAGTCAGCCGTAGTTTACGGCCACAGGCCAGATTCCTTATTGGAATAATAACGCCATTTATAGGGAGATGGACCCATATCAAGTGGAACTGGATGCTGAGGTTGTGCAGATTCTGCCTATGTGGTTGGGTTCAGAACATGATGGGCTCTCAATGAACCTGTATTATTTTCATAAAGGAAACTACTCACAA
>SJOL01002939.1:114254-146082 GCA_004794785.1 Opisthorchis felineus | reverse complement strand
AGTATTTAGTAATTTATTATTTTCGTTCATCCATTACTTTCTCCTCCTCAGGACAATATCATTATCACCAAAAAGCAGTCGCATAGACTTAACTTCTGCAGTACATTTCCATGATCATTTAATTTGTTACAATCATTATAATTAATAACTGATGGTTCCCTCTAGTATAGAACCACGGAGACAACTCAATCAGAGCAAAAACCGATAGTCCATTTGACTTGCTTTGGTAAGCTAGGTATGAATTAGCTGTGTGGAAGTAAACCACAGAGTTGATGCAGCTGGAAGGCTAATTCAACACACTCTGCTAATCGACTGACGGTGAATTTGGTCATCCGTCGTTAATGTGTTTCATTATTAACACCTCCAACAACGCAAATTGTTTGTTTTACCTGTGTGGCTTAGTTTTAATAACCAGATATTAAACACGAGGATAACAGAAACCGCAGGGTTGAACACATATGTAATTAGCTTGGATAACTTGATTAGCTAAATACATGTCTAGCTCTATTATTAACACCATTATTATTCGATGGTTCATCTCTCATGTGAGCTGGGGGTAGGATAGCATCAACCAGTTGCGGATGACGAAAGGACCCATAAATCTTCGCCTTCAACTGATTTCTGGAATGAGGATGTGGGAATGCTGCTTGTCGTGAACAGTCGTCTATAAAATGTAGGGATTTTAAGTGCCGATTCAAGTAGGGAGGTTGTCAAAAGAAATACCTGGGGAGGCGTGTGGATCTCACAGGCCGTGTGCTGAACGATTGATCCAGCGAATTAGCTTATTTTGACCTCTTTTTCTCACCAGTATTATCATTCTCATGATACCAGAAATCATAACGGTATTACAGTGTTGATTTCCTGAACGTGACTCCTTTACAAGTGTTCGTCGAAACTCCACATGACCAAGTAATCACTGGCCATATACTTGCCTTGCTTGACTGCGACTTTGCGGTAGGAGTGAATATCACTTTACCTAACAAATCGCACATACTTTTATGAGAACCTCCGAGAAGGTTATAGTAGTCAACAAGACAGGTTTCCTGGCACTGATTTTTCCCAGCTCTTGCGGTAATGTATTGGCCTCCCAAGTAACCACACTACGATGGTGGTATGGTCTAACAGTAATTCGTTTACCACAAGAGGGGCGACTAATCTAGTTTTAACAGGAGGCTCAACTGGATCCCAGTTGAATCTCTCAGGAAATTATTTGATTTGTTTTGAGCGGTATTTCAACAGTTTACATTTACAATACTGAAAACATTGGATTTCTTGAAACCATATTCGCCGGGTTTCCACCAACCTGATAAGTCCCAAGAAGGGTGAAGATGGTGTTTGGCCATCAAAGAGTTTTCAGCAAAGTCATGCATGATGTGTTATCTCAAGTTAAACATTCATTGCATTTCTTTCACCAATGACAACTAATAACGAATCGACATCAACAAATTGTGCCGCAACATCAATCTACCTGAAGTTAATCCAGCGCTATGTAAGAGTTCGTGGGCAGGGGGAACCGAAAGTGTCACTTCAAGCATCACCTCACTTTCCAGTTGACAGTGGGTTGCATTTGAAATGTGAGCAGTCAAATGGGATCTGTACTCATTTGCTCACCGGACTTTTCATCCCTCTCCTATCAACTTTTGGTTTGAATTTCTATCCGTATGATGGACGTTTGGCGTGGCCTATAAAACTGCTGAATTCCTCTGCCCTGTTATTAAAACTCTGGGGGGTGGGAAAACTACAACCCTGTTTGACACATTGATTAGAAGTGAGGAAGTTTGTGCACCGCATATGCTGTTCAGGAAGTGGTCAATTAAATTTCGGCGCCTTATGGCTCAGTCTAAACTAGCAATATGGTCGGATGGTCGGATTCTTTTCTTAATCCACAATTTCCCGTCTGTACTTGCGTGTGTCCCATTTACGTGACATTCAGAAAGAGATGCATGCTGCAAATCATGGGGGATTTGGTGTACAAGCTAAACTAGTTTGAGCAATCGTAAACAGCGTATCCTTAACTTAATTCGTACTTTACTGCAGTCCTTCTAGAATAGGTCGTGCCATGCTCTGGCCACAACTACTTACTGGAAGTTTCACTTTGGTGGTCGCTCTTGCATTTGGGGGCTAACTTCCGGATGCCAGTGCACCGATTCTACCCTCACAGGTAATTATTTAGGAGCGTAAAATATGGGGTCGTTTCTACCTCATAACTGGAATGAGGGGGGAGCGGGATGATCGAGATTCCTCGATAACGTCACTAGTTTAGCTGCTTAGAGCTCATCAGTTAGAAGTATTCTTTGAGACCCGATCAAGCTTTTTTACTCATTCGGACGCCAATTTGTGCACAATTTTTCTACTCGACTGATATCAACACAAGATTTGGACGAGTTTCAAGTAAATCATATAACCTTTGATATTCACAAAATACGTTTCTCAAACGTCAAGGTTTCGTCAAGCCGGTTTTCTCTACATCATGATGCAGGTCCTTACGAGTAGCGCGGTACGATTGCTGGAAATCTCCACACAGCACACTACCGGTCCCAACACCAGTCCAAACTGTGCTGCGGAGTTTCCAATCAATATTTTTAGCAAGCTTATTGTTTAATGTTTAGAGAGTTTTCTAAGTCTATTCGGAGTGCTTGTTTCAGAGGCCCCATATGGCTGAGATTTCTAGGAAACGGCGATATTATGAGGCCGATTTTGGACCTTTCTGTATTAAAGGTCTGATAGTTAATAGCTTATATTAGGTAAAAAATATATTTCACTCCAGGATTATGGGGGTAAGGTGTGAAAACATCAAAGTGGAGGTAAAAACCCGTCCTTCTGATCTGGTCATGTCCTCAAGATGTGCTATCTCCACATTTCACTTTTGATAACAAGAGTAAATGCAATCTGCCTGGATCAGCATTCTAGGAATCAGAGCCAGAAAACCATGTTTGAGATGAACTGGTTTAGATCTTACTCTGCACAGGCGCGAAGTTCACCGGCAGCATTCCTTCAGAAGACATATTCACACGTTCCTGCCCACGGCGAAGTGGTCTGAAATCGCGACCACCACAGTGAATAGCTCTGATGGAATATTTACAACTTGAGTGAGTTTCCAATTGGTTGAGAGAAACTTGATTCACTCTTTGTAGCCCTTCACGATACGCCCTCTGCGGCCAAAGACTTTGGTTAGCCTTATGCTTGAAAAGCTGTTAGTGTATGAAGTCTAAAGCAAAGAATCGGAAGGTGGAGAATGATCACAACCCCAAATTCGTAGATTTAGCGGCTCGTCCGTTTCCTAGTTTTCACAGGCGATCCCTCAAAATGAAGTTTTTGTATTCCGAAGCTCTTTTAATCGAGTATACACTGCCCGATACGACACTGAACTATGTTATTTATCATGAGCCACATTTATCCGTCAAAGCCTGAATCACTCCACGCCAAACGATCAACTTAATGGGCATTTCGTCCTCATTTGGTGAACACTGGCAACCCGGACAATTGTACGGAATTGCAGTTTCCAACACTGGTGATAAAGAACATTGCCTAAAACAGAATAAATACCGTTAATATCAGAGTCTACAAACTAATTAGGATAGAAGACTAATCACCAAGGCTTGCGTGTGGTTTCGTCATGCGATGGAATGCGTGAACCTATAGCACGCAGCATGATAACTGGCACTGTAGGCTTTACTGACAGGACAAAATCTCATTTAAAATTTATCAGGTCTTCTTACACTACCATCTGTCGGGTGATAAGGCACAGAGCTGAATTTAGCCGATGATTATTTTTGATGAATAACAGTAGATCAGTGTGACATTTTAGTCAACCGCTTTCACTACACTGTATCCAATCTCTAACTACAATAGGTGGTTCGGCTGAACAGCCGACAAATGGAGCAGCGTTAAACTCTATAGCAGAGTAATATAATATTCGATGGAACTACCTGCCTGCGCAAACCAAATAAGGACGGCACCAAGTTTGTGTAAAAATGCAACCACAGGGGTTGTCATTCTATGAAGCAGCTTGGTGACTTCATTCTGTGAAGAAAATTGTATGGCAGGCGATTCTTTGCGGCGTTGTTTCGGATATTCTAATGGCCAAGATTAAAGCTGCTTAACAAATGTTTCTAAGCCTTCAAGCGAATCAACCTATAATCAACGTAAGCTGGTCAACAGAAGCAGATGGTTCGGTTATTCCACTGAGGTAAACATCCAAATCAGCAATGAAGGAACGTAAATTTGACCGAGGTACATTGAACAGAAGCACATATGGACTATGAAAACCGAAACATGACCTGGAAAATATCTCGCTGGAATGAGCGCAGATGAGGTGAGGGTGGGGGTAGACGAAGATGTGGAGGTTCTGAGGTCAAAGGATCCAGGACCATCAATCAAATCGGTCCGCTGGTGTACATACAGGCGAGAATTACCTATCAGCCACACGCGATCTCGACCATTGTCAGGCCGATAATGACTCATTCGTCCAATCACAATGAATTCAGCCGTAAGCTGTGTTGTGATTTACACTTCTATCGCGGCTGTTCTGGTGAGCGGACTAAATCGCGTGGCTGGATTTGAGTTGATTGTGTTTAGGCCACGCGACTAATAGTATCCGTTCAAAATATGTCACGTTGGCCGCGCGAGTTAGTAAGAGCTAGTTTATCTGTAAGGGCATGCATCTTTGGGGAAATGAGCTGCTTTTAATGCCCTCCGATCTAATTAGTATTAACTCAAGTCTAATCCTTTAGGGGGAGGCTCTAAAAAAGCTGCTGTCAACGCCAAGAATTTCCGGTATATCATGCTACATCTAAAAGGTGCATGGAGTTGGGATCTAGTCTATCACAGTCATTCACAACAGTTTAGCTACAATTTGATTCATTGTGTATTGCCCTCGGTTTGAGTCTCGTACCGAAATTAGATGGCTATCCACCTTAGACTGTAGCAAGAATCTCTTTAACAGGACAAGTTAGGCAGTTCACTTTGAGTGGGTATTCCAGATTACTCTAACTGTTCGAAAAAATAAAGTGCTTGTGATTACAAGAAAAGGGGTGCACAGTGTCAAAAGGCAACTAAAGAACAAGATGGTGATTCTGATTTGAAAGTCCATGGGATGTAGTTCATATCAGAGAATCCAGAGGTTTACTTTACTGGTTACCGTGGGAATTCCTGGACGGAGCTGGACGGCTTTTCAAATTAGATTGACTTTTATTCGGGATACCAGAGGCATATTTGTAAAAACAGCGTAGAAGTTCCTGACTAGTTACTTCGTCCTATATATATGTCGGAGCCCAGTTTTTTGAGTTTACAAAGGACGTGATCGGGTCTATCACACATGCACTCGTTTTTTTCACTTCTTCCGCCAACTCCATTCTCAATATCGTCTTGAAGTTTGTTCAACTGTACACATTGCGTGGGTGGTGAACCACTAACCCATTCGATCCACAATGGGGACGACGAAAGAAGTTTTTGTGGAATCCATGACGTATGGTTCTGACTGGGGATCGCTATCCTGCATTTGGTCAGTCATTGAAGTAACGTCAGTGGTCACACACCCACTAAAACTTCACTTACCTTTTAAGCCGATTCTTCTGACGTTTGAAGATGCATAACCGATTGTTGAATCTCTGTCCGCTAGCTGTTCTGTATCAGGTCACTTATCCAGGAAATCGAATAGTGACCTGTTTGAGGAACTTTTCTGATGATATCTCGGATTCGGAAATACTATTTATTTGAATTCAAACGGGGCGGTCGCGCAATGCAACTCCAAGGGCCTAGCGATTCCTTGACATGAAGTCCTTTAACCATCGGATGAATGCTGAACGAGCTATGCTTAGTCGAAATCCGACCTAAAGCTGCCACCTTGACGTGGTGGCCGGGCTTCAGTGCTACAACGGTCCTGCGGGCTACGCTAGCTGGAACTCAGTTCCTTAAGGTTCCGGTATTTTAGGAAGGCAAACGGGCTGTAGCCTGACGAAGAATAGGGGGAAATGTATTACGAGTCTGCATGGAAGTAAAGTCATACACCCGTCTTCTGCGATAGAAGTGAGAAGGCAGTTGGACGTTTTCTTCGTTCCACAAGCAGCAATGCTGCCTACCACTGAGAATGGACGGGTTAGGAAAGTTCCAGGTAAGGTGTATGTTTTTGGCATCACTTCATCAAGTGAACACTGAACAACATTACCATATTTTCTGCAATAGCGTCCTTCACTAATAAGTTGTCACTTAATGAAAGGGCTGCAACATTTCGGTTTGGTCTATGGGGTTCAACCGGAGTGTCGCTTTCGAATAACTAATCTTCCTGTGAACGCGAAGGGGTAATCAATGTGGAAGGCTTCAAAAGAGATCATTTTACAGTATCGTTTCAAAATATGTCATTATCGAATCGTAATCCACTGTTATAATTGTGTATTTTTCATCCACTCAAGTCACACCTCTTTACTTCTTGAGGAACTGCCCAGCATATGTAATACCTCCCCCGCTCTGTGGGGGCGTATCGACTGGTTTCTCGTTTCACTGCTCTTCTTTTATCCTTATATCATCATACATCTAAATCCGTTCGGCGATTGTTTTGGGTTTATCCTCCTGGGACACGAACGTACAGCCCGTCAGTCGTGTCCAAAGCCCAGGGTGTGAGAGTGACAGACATTCTTGTCAACCGACGAAGCATTATTCAAATGGAAAGAGGGAAACAGGAAATTATACACCATGGGAATTGTCGCAGATAATAGATGAGATACTTATCGCTAAATATTGTTTGAATCCTTAACTCCTTATCTCTTGAAACCGTCATTCGAGAATGAGCACATCGACAAACAATAGGTGTGCTATAAAACTTAGAATTTAGTTGACCGGTCTGCTGTGACCGTATATCCAATCATGTCGTTTTTTGACAAACAATGAGTTGCATACCTACCAAAGCAGCATTGTAACTAGTGTATCTATCGGTCGTAATTGATAATTTGTGGAAGAAGACAGACTTGGAACTTGCTGCTGATGAACGTTCACTGAAATCCTATGAAATATCAACGAAAGTCGGATGAGAACACATCGGAAGTATACGGTTGCAACGTGCTTTTTAAAGCGGTGAAAGTATGGACTTTAGTAAGCAACACGAAATTTGACTGCTTCTGTTTGGAACAACATCAGGAATGTGAATTCCGGAGACTGTTACTTTTATACATCGGTCATTTATCCAGCCAATGGAACGTTGGTAATAACCAGAAACCAATATCATCTAATCTGCAGGGTATCCGCCTGTCAATGAGTTTTCTCCCACGCTATCAACATACTGTGATAACAGAAATTAAGTCGACGCCTAATTTTCACTTTTTACACAGTTTTGTTTTCGACATCTTTTGACCTCAATAGGGACGGTTGCTAAGCTCCAAAGTGCCTCCTACAACACAGTCCTCTAGAAGTCTTTTATATCAATAGAAACCGGTTGGGAACCGAGTTGTAATTATTTGCGTGGCTGATCCGCGTGTCCAAACAAAGTGCCAGTAAGATTCCGCCCAAATGATCCCCCCTCGAAGATGTAGCTATTCTAGGGCGCTAATTACCAGGTCAGCATGGGCTATGCGGGGTGAAATGGATGAATTCGGGTCACCATGCCGGTTCATCATCCACGCCCTTGTAACAGCGACATAAACATTAGGTTACAGGGCACGTGTGGTTTGGACTTATTAGCGGACACACGTAACCGGGGCATCGTGACAGCTAGACTTTCACTCGACAGTTGACACATCAGCTGACTGACATCCACCTCGGATGAATGAAGTTACGGTTGCTGCCACCAAGATTGCCTTCATCAACCGTCGTTCGTTATTCGCGCTGGATGACACAGGTTCCCTTCAGAACCCCAGGAATATCATGCTGTCAGCACCAGTTAAACTCATTTCCTTTTCAGTGTCTACGACCGAACTCAGCATCCATGTGCACAAATCCTTACTGCTACGGTTAAACCAGGAAAGGACAACAGCGTTTTGTACCTTATCTTTGCTTGTCATCCCTAACTTTCTTCTGCAGGGACAATAGAAAAGCTCATTTGGTGAGTTGCCTGTATCAGCCACAACACCTACTTGCTAACGGCAAAAAAACATAAGGAAAATTTACGGTCCTGAACCAACAGTGAGAAGCTTGTTTCAAAAGTTTCTTCGAGGAGTTGAAACTGTTTCATAGGCGAGAGACTAGGACTGGAGAATTGATGATTTTCTCTCCTCGGACTGAGATTTTGCTAAAGACAACAAATTTGCCCATATAAAAGAGATGGCGATATCTTAACGCTAATACGATTACCAAAATCTTCACATAAGTCGAAAAGATAAGACGCAACTGACAGCGACCAAACGTGTACGTCCCTTTGATATCGATCTCTTCTTTTTATTGATCACTTTATCCACTCTTTTTCGAGTTAGTTTTACTCACATGCTAGTGGCATATTATCAGTGTTCAGTGCTAATCAGGTTACACAAAGAAGTGGTCGCCAGACAACTGAGTCTTCTCATTCTGATTCACTCAAGCCTGGTTACAACAACTCTTCTCACATTAGTGCAGCATTAATGGGTGGATTGTATTGGAGAAGACATCGTCTCAAGCAAGTCATGGAGAATCGAATTTACTGTATTATGGTGGGGTAAAATTTACTAGCATGCTTGTTTCTGAAATACTAAAGTGACGTACCATTAATCGATTGCACCGATTTCACTATGCGTTCTGGCACACTACAGAGGTTTTCCGTGTTAAGATCACCATAGTTGACAACTTAAAGATTCACTCTATTTGTGAAGACTAAATACGTGCAAGTTCGGCAGGTGTACCCCGGATTCTCCACAGCATTCCTCCACTTGGGACACTGGCCAAAACGTGACCAAAACCGGATGTTTGCGGTATCAAAAAATTAATGACCGGATCAGGAGGGAGAAGAAAGTGGGCGCAAGGCCGGTTGAGGGTGGACAAACTTTCTTACTGCTTCGACTCATTTGAGTTCGCAGTAAATGGAACGGCGATCGACGGAAGCAATCAAAAGTGGTGGGCCGGATGAGAGTTTCTTCAGCTGACGTGAGGGTTTGTGTGCGCCTGTAACACATTTAATGATCAGAATCACACACGCACACGAGAAGCCACAGTGTCCGTATTCAGGGGTATGATATAGACAGACCAAGCAGATTGTGTTGAGGATTTCCAGTTTAGTCCAAACGGCCAGTGCTCATCATTTTGTACGATCGCTCGATGAGTGGTTTGCACCAGAGATGAAAGTAGAAATGGGGACTCAGCGGTGTAACTCAGACAAACGACTGACAAACTAGTCTTGCAGAGCGATCATTCATATTCTTTAGGATTCCCCCCTTCGGTGTATAATGAGCAGAATACTGCATCTGAATAGTACTGAATTAGTCTGAATTGTCGTTCATGCTAGTCTGCGTTTCATTCGGACACTGACAGATACAAAGCAGAATCCGTATGTGATCAAGCTGTACCAAAATCCGAGAGAAACTCAAGTAGCTCACGATAAAAGAGCTCATCAGTAGGATTTGTGTCTTGTGAATGAAACACTATGGGAGTGGTTCTCCACATTTCTAGGTCCATAGAGCAAAGCAATGCCCACTTTAATGGTCGTTGGCTTGTTCGCTGAGCTGGGCAATTTGATTGCAAACGTTTCGTCACCAATCGAGGTGATATCATCAGTGCGTTATTGGGGAGCGTAGTGATGCGTAGCGATGGGTTGGTTGTTGTGCCCACTTTAATATTCGTGCTTTGAAAAATCTAAATTGGGATGAAATCGGCACTGCTCGCCATCCTGTCTTAGTTTGTGGAACTCAATGTAGATTTTGGGGAGTTTCATGTACACGGATTGAATCAGATTTTGAAGTTTGATGGGAGCATATTACTGCAGTCTAAAATCGAACTTTAGTGACAGCGGAATTTTTTCTAGTTTAGCGACAGCGAGTAACATAACTGGACAAAGCGAACGTTCAGCGCGTTCGAAAATAGGGGAACGTCATATCGGAAGCTTGTGGCTGCGGAATATTTGCCTCCATTTGAACTGAAACGTCAGAAACTCTCCCAGCTTTACCCCAGTTGATAACAGTTGGGTAAAGCGGGATACGCGGGGCGGAATAAGAAACAGGACCAACATGTATGTCAAGATGCAGGGAACCTCAACAGACACCTCGCAACCACTACTTCTCTTTTGTCTGTATCGGGGAGCATACACTACCCTGTTGAACGAGCAGTAGTACTTCCTCAGGAGATTGCGCGGCTTTACGAGTAACTAAAGATTGTAATAGTTCGCTTAATTTAATACACGGCTTGGATGTAATATTTAGAAAACAGCTATGTTAACATAAAATCGAGCCATTCACCATGCGAAAGCTGGTCACATCAGAGGAAGGCTCCCTAACGTATCGGTCGAGATTGTGTTTCTCTGATGTCACGCACGATGACAGTTCTCATTCTTAAACATTGCAAATTGGACATGATTCAGACGTGCTTACATGGAGGAACTTTTACGCCGAATATTGGTTTTTTTTTTACACCAAAACTGCCTGCTTTATTCGTTGCTGCCTTAATCAGGCACAACAACGTGGGTTTGGTAACCACGACCAACGAAAACAACCAGGCATTTAGGACAAAGGGATGAAAAGTCGACGTTAGGTTTTTCTTAGACTGCCGTGAGGTTCATCCGCCGGTACACACAAAGAGTAAAGTGGTTAGGTCAGTTGATGTTTACCATACGAGATTATAGAATTAACTGCACATTGCAAAGTGCTTGTTCGAAAGACGAATTCAACAAATAAGGACTCTAATCATTTCACAACACCAGGGCCTGACAGTGTGATAGATAGACTTCAACTATTAAAATTTCCTTTTGTGCTCGGGACTTGAGTGTTACGAAAACTCACCTAATTGCCTTGACACGCACCTTTGGATTAATGGACAATACTTTTCGGAGTATGCAGTGACGTGTTCAAGAATAAGTAAACGATATGTGCACTATGTTAAATGTACTGGAGGTAATGGCGGGGAAATCGAATGGGAATTTTACGACTGTAACGTTTCAAGACATCATGTTACGGGCTCAAGAGGTGAGTGATGCCCCGCATTGCAAAGCATCTAAGCCGCTTCGTTTGTCCGCACTGGCGGGCGGTATCTAGCAAGCCTTAACTTGCACCAGCAAACGCATCAACCAACTGAACCAAGCATCATCACTTAGAATCCGTGGGGCTATTGAATGAATGGTACGCAACAAATGCAACGGCATCATGTGCCGAATGCAGAGAAATCCGAGGTTGTTGTTCATATAGAGCATCGACGAGAATACTTCACCATACTGCTCCTCTCAGGCGATTGTACCTCGCGTCCCTCTTGATTCCGCTTGGCTTGCGTTCTACTTCCAAATCAATGATGTCTTCATTGTAAAAAACAGCTTTTGGAGGCTATTCATTCTCTGCTGCAAAAGTGGCCGGAAAGCGAGCTTGTTTAAAGGACAGCAGTCGAAAAAGGATCAGTTGCCCCGACTGTATCTTTTTATTTACCAAAATTCTTCACTGTACTGTGAACAAAACACTGACTGCTCAGTCCATGATTTCGACATGCTGCCAACCGAATCTACCCCAGCTTCTTCTTACCTGAATTCGTACGAATTTGAAACCTAAAAGACCGAGTTTACGAAGTGCGACTGCAAACGCATATTTAATTTTGGCTAATACTTATTGGCCTGTGGATTGGATGTTTGCACTACCTATACACTGGAGAGAGTACTTTTGAACATTTCAGTTTCACCTTATGTGGCGCTTGACCAAACTGCCAGTTAGCTGATACGGTACACAGAAATTTTAGCAACGATGTGGCTTATACTGAAGAAATAGAAAGTCAGTCGATTTGGGGATAAAGTAGAGCAACTGTTTTGGGAGGCGCATCATCACCACTTTTGATGCGATTGCTCACTGGATTGTCCTTTCGGACTACATCTTATTCTAGTATACTTTTCTCAGTCACTTAGGCTAACTCTCACTGCAAGAACACACTTAATTTTCGTAAAGCATGACAACGGGTGCGTCTTTGTATTTATTCTGAAGCAAAATGACTGGTAGGTCACCGAACTTTCCCACCAAAGGAATGATACTGTCCGATATCATGATACTATTATATCCACGGTTTTCCAGTGACACCCCTTCGGTGCTTAAATACCAGTCCACCCGAACGAAGTACGAGATCTGAGATGCTGCAAGGGTGCACATGCCCAGGGAAGAGCAATCAGGACCCTGGGGTTAAGGTCGAATCACGGACCTTCAGGCTCAGTAAGTTCAGGCTCTAAATACTCAGCTACCTTGAGCTGATGATGAGATGGATATTCTGTTTTCTCTGAAAAGTCTGAAAGCGACAAGCCAACTTGTACGATATTTCCCCTCCGGTCGTTGAATTGCTGTGTCCCCTTTATTGTTGGTGAAATTTTTGCAGGTTTCCCAGCTCAGCGAACAAACCAGTGACTAACAGCACATTGCATTTTCATACGTCGTGAGAAGACCGAACTATGTCAGATTTGTGCGAAGTTAAACCAGCCTGAGCTTGAATCATAGTTTTGTCAATACTGTGAGTTCAACTGAGCTGAAGTGTTTGCCAAATTGAAGCAATTTCTAAAAACGGTGTTCAGAGACACACGCCCAACTATTTATTCAAATTCAGCCCCCGCATCTGTCAGACCTGTCGCAGTTATGACAGATCATCCACCTCTCTGATCACAATGCGAGACTGCAGGCAGGATCATAGGCTTGATGTAAATAGTCCACATGTAAAGACTGAGGTTGCCGTGGCCTGAGATGTGCACCCTAAATGATTGCCCGTTATAAATCTTTGGCATCTAAGGTGGAGCGCTATCTCACTTAGGAGGGGCTGTGAGCATCAAAGGAAGCGTTTCCATTCGTAACCCATGACAAGACCGCTTTTCGAATGTGCGGGTTTTCGGCTTTATGACGAAGAACCCTGAAAACCAAGTGACTGAGCAGAAGTAACCATCAAGCAGGATTAAGCTGACGGCACCTGGTGGGTTCCAGTCCGTTCGATTAACACTGCTTAATTGCAGTATTAGTTGCCCAATTATAGACTCCGCCGTACAAGTGACTGAGTGTACAAAGATAATCGTTCTGAATCTCTCATTCCACTTAGTTTTATGTTTATTTGCTTTACTTACAGTGCCGAAGAAAAGATAGCCATTTTGAATTTATCGAAACAATGAATGAATGATGGCGTGTGAACATATTGCATATAAGCAGTGATTTGAAAACAGTAGACTATGACGAATTCTATGAAACCGATACACTAGTTCGTGTATTGTCAGCCAACATCGGCTCAAATTCTCCCATACACAACTTTTTCAGTTGGTCCCGTGCGTAGCATGTGATCTGGGCACAGGTTGTACACATTTCCCCGTCTGATGTTCAAGAGAATGCATATTTATAACCACTGAGAAACTCGGTGGGTGTAAGACTGAGGGGCAAGCTTAGCCGAATAGGTAAATATGGTGTGCGAAGACACTGTTTACCCACTTGATGACATGCAGATACAAGCAGTATGTCCAACAGATACATAAGAGATAGCCTGATGTTTGAGTTATGTGATCTGGCCAGGGTCTTATCAGCTCTCGTTCACGACGCAGTAAAGTCGGGGGATGAATAACCAAGTGGAGTGTAAGTATTGTTGCCAGTCCAAACATCCGTGATATCCTGGCGAGAACAACAACACATTAGAAGCCAGTGTTTCACTTTCCTGTCAGATAACGTTATGATCTAGACTGGATCCCCATTGTTTGGGCCCAAGAATGGCCAAAGCAAACACTGCATTTGTTATGCGGTCAACCATCAACAGTTCCCCGGGGTTTAACCGGCAAGATGAAAATCCAGGAATACAGGAAGGAAATAGTTCATCTGGTAAACCGTGATCATAAACACACTTGCAGCAGCCATACACCATCCGGTGAAAATGCACTGGCCTAGAGTTTTCGGCTCCTTTTGTGGAAACTACTGATCGTATTGCTTGCATACTGTTTATGGTTTCGGCTGTCCATCTATTAATTTGAGATTTTTCATTCTGTAATTTAAGCCAATCTGTTCTGAAAAGCCGAGAAGCACTATGCAGCTGTTTCATTCCTTTTGGGAGTCATGGCCATTGCGCATCGTCCTGAGTTCCCAGGATTCCCGAACCCGCGATCTCCAGGCCAGTAGTGTGAACACTTAGCCATCTGATCACAAGCGGCCGATCACAGTGCAACTAGTTCGCCATTAGATGGCAGTTTTCGCCACTCATCTTAAGTTGGAGCTAATCACTCTGCTCACCAGTCGCTCATGGGAGAACGGTTAAGTGTTCAAACTACTAGCCTGGAGGTCGCGAGTTTGAGACTCCCTGGAGGTTCGAAAGATGCGCAATGATGATAAGTTCCAACAATAATGAACCAGTTGCACAGTGCTCCTCGACATTGCGAGATGGGTTGGCTTCAATTACAGGATGAAAACGCCATCCATCTGTTCTATGAGTTCCGACCGGTCCTCTTAAGTTTTGAGACTTTGGTCGATGATTGAAGAAAGCTTATGCTTGACCGAATAAAACGTATCCCGACAACCAAGCAGGTAGTTGGAGGTGGCCATCACCGTTGACTTTCCTTTATTTAAGATCTCCAGAAGCATTAACGAGACGAGCTACAGTCCCACTCAATGCTGCGATCAACAAGGCTCTCACCAGCAACAAATTGAACACCGGGATTTTGAAGACCGTCCAGTGTTCGCCTCATTATTTCACCAATGACGAATGTGAAGAAGAATGAACATCCTTGTCGGTCACCACTTTTTGTAGGGAAGCTTTTGGACAACTCACGATGTGATAGTCTCTCCAACAAACTCCTAAGAAAAGCTATCCACTCCATTTTATACCACTTTAAGGAACAGTTAACGGACGGAAATGGTAAATGAGCGCACTTCATATTGGCTCATTAACACGAAATTCCCAATATCACAAAGAAAGATTTTTATACAATACACTCATTTGCGAGCAAATTTGGTTCTGCAAGAGACTCACCTGGAACCCAGCAACCTTATGAGTAGTTCATTACGAAGGATTTTTATGGTTTATACAAGATGTTACGGGCCGACCAGTTAGTCAAGAATAACTGCACGCACTTTATGACAAATATAATTTAAGGGTTACATCGAGTTTCTTTTGGACACAATAAAGACTTGAATCGATCGATTGCAGTAGTCTCAGTTTATTCGAGAACACGTGGTTTCTGACAGCTAGACATAAAGATGAGCGCTGAGGTCAAATCAACTGGGTGACCTGTGACCCAAAGTTGTTCGCCAATTGCTGATTGCGATGGATTATGATCAGATAAAGGTCCCGAGCTTCCGTCTTTTATTTGTTTATGGACTAGAGAGGGAAGCTGTTTCTTTCTGCTGGCATAGTTTCTGTCTGGGTAAGCTTCTCCACAAATACATCTGGACCAATTTTACCGTGAGACTTGGCTCCTATAGGTTCTTATCCGTTAGTCGGAACTAGTGGCAACCCCTGAACGGAGTTTAGGACCTGGATCTGCGCAGCACCTTACTTAGTGCTGAAACTCGACGTTCGCTGGTTCCAGCAGTTGAGTTTTACCCTCTTGAAGTGAAATTCTGTTATCAGCCTCTTTGGGCAAACTCCCACATTTAGGCCACTCGGGTCACAGTCCACTGAGTCATTTGACGAAATGCTCAAGAAACCCATTTTCGGTAGGATATTTTTCAGAAGCTCTAGTTCAGATTCAACCAAATATAGTGTGCACATCCGGTGTGCTCGTGAGAACAGAATTTTGACGATGCTCCATTTCAAAGGATTCCGATGCCGGCTATTCAGAAAGGGCGTATATTCCCACTTCACCCATACTTTTCACATGAGGTGCGTGTGAACACACTGAAACGTGTGTTGACAACTGAGTATGCTTTAGTAGCAGCGCATGTATGGTAGCAAAAAACGGTTTACTTGTACACAGTTGGTGATTACGATTCAAATGTCCAATTAATCGAAGATGCATGTGAACAGCGACTTGAAGGATAACCCAAAAAATCTCAACCTGAAAACTGCGTCACCTCTATGAACCAAACTAGCTGCCGGTCACAAAGAGAAATAGTAGTAAAGTGCAGTAATCTCCCTAAGGATGATTACTCCCCCCAATTAAAATCAGTTCACTCCGGTTCCACGAGGTAGGCCTTGGAACTGCTTGTTTTCGAAACCACTATAAATAACACAACCCACCATCTCGAGAAAGACCACGATGCGGAAGTTGTGCACCGGACTTATTTATCTTTCACTAATAAGGTGTCAAAACATTGTTCTCACCGAGTGATGTAACATCTCACAAAATGTTTTCAATCCGTATGGCACAGGACCAGCACATTTTCCCCCTCTGTAAAGACCATTTTCAGGTGACAGCGCTTTTGACTGTTCCCGTGCTAGTTCTTCGAATGGATGGGACCAGCGATGGAAAGAGGCTACATTTAGAGAGTTCGTTTAGACTACCTTAAAAGTGGGAAGGACTTTGCTACACAGTAGTGTTCTAGGAAGAACACTTAAAAAGCCGAAAAGTAGTGGTCTCTTGCGAAGTATTTTCCCCTTGAAAGGATGTAATTCCACGTCTTGCTTCCCTCGATAAACCATCCCATAGGACCGAACAAAACAGCTTCTGTGGACTTGTCCGTTCTGGGCTAAACAGACTGCTAGTAAAATATGCTTCATATGCCAAACAAGGTGGCCGTTCCGGCTTCTCCTGTCTTTTGTTTCTTCGGTGTTGAACTGATAAAACTACGCAACAACAATTTGATCCACAAGACAACCTTAAACTAGGACACCGGGCAATGATGGCACACCATGCATGTCACATGTTTAATAGACTTGTGTGGACTCAAGGCTACCTTAAGCATCCCCGCGCACAACTGAGTGAAATATTAACCTTCAAGTTAAACTCATGTCCCGCTCCAAATTAAATCTCCGCTTCAATTTCAATCAACCTTTTGGGAAGTGGTGGCTTCCTAACGGAGATTTCATAACTTTTAGCGTATTTCCAGTTTTGTGGACGATAAGGGTGCTCCTCATAAGAGTGGCTTCATAATATCAATGCACAAGATTCAGCGTACCATTGGATTATCATCAGAACTTGAGGAAACTACATTATCGTTTCACCTGTTGGCCAAGAGAACGAGGATTACGGAGGAGTATTTTCTTGTCCGAATGCCGGTAAGCTAGACTGGGGCATTGGGGCTAGGGGACTTTTAGTATGACCAGCTTAGTATGAATGACTAGCTTAAAGGTTATTCGCCATCTTGGCGACTAAGGTTACCCATAAGCTAGTAAAAAAATGCACTTGTCATCAGAGCTGATCCGGACCAACAATTCATTTTTCATGACCTGGATTCGTTTTATTGTTCGCTGGACCTATTGTTGCAAATGTTTCTACCACAGCAAATACTCAAAGTGAAAAGTATGTTTGGCCACGTGACTGTAGGTTTGCTTACTCGTGTTGGTAAATAATGACGCCACCGGATAAATTCAACTGAACGGCAGTCTAACCGAAAGTTTAGCATTGACTCAGACAGGGGAATGGGGCGTCAGTGTATGAGGCGCACGACAAATGGGCAGTGACAAAACTGGAGTTGGAACTAGGCGACTGGGATTTCGTCACTAACCATTTGACCACATGGTGTTTACTCATTGTTTCACCCATTCAGGCCGTTTCCTTCCTGCCAGAAAACAATGCATTTCTCACGAACCAAAGGTAGACAACTGTATATTTTCCCCGGTAGATGAACCACTAAGAGAGCAGTTAATCCTCGGACGAGACCTTGGGGTGGAATTCACTTTCAAGGTCCTGAAAATAGAACATGTCCCTGGAAAAGCAAAAAGTAGTCAGTCCTTTCCGGTGATCCCTCCAGAGAAGGATGTGCAAACCAGTGGTCAAGAGGTGTTTACGTGGGGAGATATAAAGTAATAATTGCATCCACGAATAAGGAAGCTTCTCTCTCGACGTTTGCCCTTGTCCAGCCGTTTCCCTACTCCGATTACATTTATTCTACCTGAACATGCACATATATAACTAGCGAAACCGTGACCATTCGGCTTTAGGCCTATTATCACACATAGGCAAGAGTTACTGACTAGTCAGACTTGCTCTCTGATATGTTGCATTGCAGCAGTCATAAATTGTCCTTTGTCATGAACGATTAGTATCACTTGCTCTAACCCTCTGTGTTGGTAGTTCAGGTACCTGTTTAACCTACTTTCTATTGCATCTTATTGTATTAGTCATAAGTGCACCGTCGGAGGCTATTGGGTTCATTCGTTTTGCTGACTGCTGTGCACATCATCCATTTTTCACATGATTCAAGAGATCATTAGTTCATACTGTTTTTATTGCTGTCCATCAATGTCACTGCCACAGTACCGTGGGTTTTGTGATATTGCTTTGCCTTCAGTTGGTACAGATGGCGTCCCGTTAGCAGATGATACCGATAACAGACTCAGTCAGTGCCGATACTTTTTCTTCAGCCACAAAGTTATCCGTATCAGCTGAGAAATGGTGACACGGCAACCCTTCATGGTAGTACATGGGGGGACAGAGATGCAGGATCTGAAAGTTTCATAGGTGTGCGGTGCTAATCATTCTAGCAAACGACAGCATGTTTCGTCTGGTTGGGTATGAGGATAACCAATCACGACTCTGCCAGAATTGCGAAATGCAGTTTATGAACGCCTTCAACTACCACAGGGCTGCAACTCGAGATATTGATAACCTTGAAGATGCTTCTAACCCGAAGGCTTCAGGTGGCTTTGGTTTATTAGTTTACTGAAACTTAGGGAATCACGATGAACCCAGTTCAAATTCAGTGACTGTACTCGACTTTACCCATCGACGTCATCGGTGCTTTTTCCAGGACGGTGGAAATCTTTGAGTATGACAACCACCTAATGAGAAAATTGCCACCATACTGACAAGACACTTACCGTCATTGTTTTTTTCTCTAGATGGATCCAGGACCCCACTACAGCAAGCCAAATTTCGGTCGGAACCCAATGAGTTGACTGCATTGTTGAGTGCTAAAATGATAGTCCATTACTTTGATTGCAAGAGTGCACTGCCTTCTGCCGACCAGCCTATTTCTCAGCCTATTCTTCGTTGAACAATAATAGGATAAAAAGTTTCAGGCTGCTGTCAAAGGCTCAGAATATAACCCTAACAACTGTCGAGAAAAGTTGCACACCGCCACCCCCCCTACCATCAGGTCTGTATGCTTCTTGAATTCGGATGCTAGAGTGCCTCTGAAACCACGATATTAAATGTTCTCCTGTGAAACCTTGATCGATCGTGGAGACGTAGGTGACATTCTTATTATCAAACACTAGGACGTCCTGCATTTTATAAAATAACTTGAATATTGTCTAGGAATACTCTTTTTTTCAACCCTCATCGATATGTCGGAGATACTGGAACGATTTTCTTTAGAATTTCATGGAGTGAAGCCCTCATGTAAAGTCTTGTTTGTTCACCAGCATCACCCCTAGCAAAATGACGTTATGGCTCTGGGTTTCAAGGGCTTTTCTATGAGGTTTCGATGAGAATTTCGTAATTCTGCCCTTCTAAGACATGCCTTTAATGGGCTTGTCTCTCCAGACGTCTTCAGTACCATGTCAGTTCCCTTAAAATCCCGACTAGTTGACTGGACACTTCCCATAGCCTTCATTATTGAGTTAGCCTGATGATTCGGTACCGAGTTCATTCGAAACGAGCACGTCCAATTAGACAATTTCCTATGGCCTGGTCATGTGGTGTGTACGACCAACCGGTCTGGTCACCTGACGCTGTGCAGAGCAAGAGTTCAGCTGATAGATTGAAGGAAACACATGCTCACGACGCTATCAGAAGAGATTTTTGAGTTTTAGGATCATTGGTATTCCTGTAAAATAAATTCCGTTTAGAATGCTTTCGTCTCACATTGAACACGACCACTTTGTAGGAGTGAACACTATGCGGAATTTTGCAATCGGACACACTTCAACGAATAAAGACTTAGCTTTTACAGGAATATCAAGGGTAAAACTTTTGAAGCCAGACCAAAGTCCTCACTGAAAGGGATCGAGGGATCCCAACTGGAGGGGAATTTCATGCAGTGAGCAGCAACATTTTGTTTTTTATTCAAATACTGTCCCAGCTAAACCACGATTACCAAAATGTTGCATCTACTACGTTCCCAATTCTTCATTGTAGATCGCCAGCAGTCGTGTGTAGAATTACCACCAAAGGTAGCATAAGGAGGGTTGAGGGAAACGGGGTTTCACCGATTGACAGCAAACAAGCTCACTGCAGAAACAACAGATTTGTACTCTAAATTGTATCGAGCACCGTGCTTCTAGTGTTTGATGATAGACAAATTCTGATCGCTGGGTGACATTACAAAATCCCACGCAATCATAAATTACAAACAACATCACCCAGCTGGCTTAGAAAACAACGTGACCGTTGCACAAGTCCGTTTATGGAGGGGAATAAAAATATGTTACTTTTGGCAAGACCTCTCTTACTGGTAATGCCCACAGATGCGCATGTAACCGAATTCAGTTACTTGTGACATATGAGAAGTCAGGCCAGTACAACTGCATGCGCTGGTTGCTAATTAAACCATTGATTCTCCAATCTGGATCCACAGTCGCAGGTCTTCCGGACGTCATGAATCCCTCGCTCACCATGTGACTACAACAAAGATATATGGGCAGCTGTTCATAAAATTATGATGGACAGAAAAGGTAGGTTAAACTAACAGCTCTTTTCTGCGGTTTGAAAGGAGCCGATAACTCACCTGCAACCTGACTTGAATGCGTTGTGCGTTAATCAAGATGGCGTGCAGCGCAGACTCCCTCTGAAACTTAATTTAGAAGGCCTTCACGATATCGGAAATTTTCACCGGTAGTTAGCATGGAAATAGTATGTGTCACTCAGAGGCGGATCCTCTCCAGTTCCACTCAGCTGGGGGCTCACCAGGTTTAATTGCAAAAGATAACTGAAATAACGCCGGTTTCTGTATTTATATCCCATACTTGCCGTGTCCAGGGATTCCGTTGAAAGGCGCGTGGTTCACAATTTCACCAGTTTTCCTAATGTGGCTTTTAAAGGAACTCTGTCTCCCTGCCCTAAAAACAGGGCTAGAAAGGTGCGTTTACCGGACACAACAGAAAACGAAACAACAAAAGGACACCTAAAGTAATGTGATCTGAGGGAGCCAATGATCAACAGCTTGCACAAAGATGTATGCGAAAAACCAGTGCCTCTCACGGCTTGCAAGAATCGCTATACCTCTATACATAGCCTTACCCTTGTGCATGACCCTGTGCCCCTATACTTGCCCCTACTTCAGATTCCGCCACAGGTAGTTTACAAAGGTCACACACCAAGCTGCACCAGGGTTCAAGTTCTGTGGTGGTTCTAACGCCCAACATCAATCAGGAAGATATGCTGTCAGTTCATAGAGAACTTTCTAGTATTTCTTTCACAACTACTCTGTAAGTTACACTGACTCAGTCGGAGTAACAGTGAACCTGACCCAGCACTAGGCTATGGTAACCGAAGCGGATCAAATGAAGTTTTGCATCCACAACTAATTGCAGTATCTTTCACTCGCTGGAGTGGGACATACGGCACACACTGAAGTAGGCGTAACCATTCTTCAAATAACCGATATCTATTACCTTCTACGAAACCAGGTTTAAGGTCAGGTCCTTCGCCGCAGTGATCTGTATAGTGTGTTGATTAAAGGTGAGATGAACCATAAGTGGAAAGTCTTGAGACTAATGTGTGATAAAAGAAACTGGATTGATAGAGTTGGGCTTATCACGACAAACTGCTTGTAACGGTAATCGTATTGATCAAAGGAAACCTTAATTAGTGGTTGTGTATGACCACAGCAGTTCAAGGGAGTTATTCTCGTCCAATCAGTTTGACCTATCTTGATGCTCTTCTTCTGATTGTGTGTTTCAGACAAGCAGAAATGGCGGTTAGTACGGATACTTCTTGTTACATCGGGTATATATAGCCTGGCGGGGATGCCAAACAGTGCCGCATAAAATAGTCTTCTTAGTCAATTCCAAGGTGAAGAAAGGCAGTTCGACAAACATTTTGGCTTGTTTTTCGGATTCCATTCAGTAGTTTTTCCCACTTGCTCACCATTCCACCGTAAATGGAGATAAGCACTCATTTACAACTAATAATATGGTGCTAAATTTAGGATCAAACGGACATCTCGTTTGTGTCATTCTTCGACTGAATGTGTAGCTCAAGGGCTATTTCTTCGTCCAAATGAACCGATTTTTAAGACTTCAGAGTTCACTCTTCTTGGTTTGATGTGCTGTTCACTGGATCGGTAAAGCCTCAACTACATCCCAATTCCCTTGGCGTCACCTTTGGAATTCCGTCTTAAGAGCTTTATTGAAACACTTTGGGAAAAATACTAAAGATGAAACGGATGAGGTTGGGCATAAACGGAAGAATGACAAATATGGATTATCAGTCTTTTCAAACCGAATTTTTTGTGGACAGATTTAAAGCCATTTTCTGGAACAAATGGCTTCAACGAAGTTTGTTACTATCAAGAAAGGTAGACCAAGGGTTGAAAAACTTTCATACTCTTAATAACCATGTCACTCACAGCTTTGCAAGCGAATACAAGATTGGTAACAATTTGCTTAGCATGGGATGTGTTACGAAGAAGTTAAGGGATCTAATGGACTAGAGTCACAACTTGACACTCAAAATCCACCTGATTACAGATCAAGAGATTCTGTACCCGGGTAAGAGCTGTGTCATGGTTAACGTGAACTACAGCTTTATGTGTCTTTGGATTTGGCTAGTCTTTTGAAGTTGAACCAGATGCATATTCACTGATTAAAAATATTTGCTTAACTGTATACGCTTCCAGCATTTTGACAACTGTTTACTCCTGGAAAGACGAATCAATCAGAATGATGTATCTTGACCACAAAATACCGCCGGCGGACCACATTTAAACGATACTGTAACAGCATTGTTGGCTGAAGGCGACTTGAAATTGAATTTCGAATCTTCGCATGATATGTTTGAATAATTACGCTGCTATATTAAACCCTAACTATCGAATAGTCCGTTGTCCTCCAAGACGGACTGGGAGGACACGAACCTTTGGCTATGGTGACAAACTGGTGCAATGCCACCTCGTTCGAAGTTAAAATAATTAAGAAAATGCATTTTGTTCGAGCTTGACGTATTATGTGGTTAGAAAAGGATTTTGGGTTTTACTGTTCCCGAATACCGCGCGGCACACGGAAAAGCGGCAGGTAACTTTTCTAGTTTAGCATTTTTGTTTGCTACGTGCCCTAACTAGGCTTGAAGTCGCCTGATCTGATTAGGTCATATGCACAGAGTGCGTCACTGATAGAACTAACCTTTACTGTCAATATCATTTGATTCACCTCATTGCATATATCAGCGGAAGAGAAATATGACGGGGGATGGAGATGTTAACATTGCTCCAGATTATCAGATGGTGCGGGCCGGGTCCATTATTTGAGGACACGTGTTCACGCGTTATTTACACGCTGAACGTGCCCTGACCTGCGAACGCTTAACACCCTATCATCATCAATCTGGCCGGGAGCAAACTATCAACGGTGCATCATCGCCAAAAATATGGTCACCTTTCCACCATCACTTTAGATTCTGGATTTTAACTCCACAACTTTACTTGTATTGCATCGAAATGATGAGCTCCAACTGCCAACCTGACATCAACTGTGATGTGTTGTGGTCCTTGAGACATGCCATGTTAAGGTTTTAGTTTCCCAGTATCCATAGATCTAAAGACGCGGTAAACCTTCCAAGAAAACCAGGAATATGTTTAAAATATCCAGGCCAAGTTTGCCTTTAAACCAGGTGAGTTCCAATCAGAGCAGAACTTTACTGGGCCTTAGAAAAGTACTGTTCACCGCTTCTACTCAGGACACGAAGCAGATCATTGCATGCCTTTGAGGGAATGAACGCTAGGGGTTCTTCACACATGCCACTAAAGAACACAAAATGACAGAACTGAAGCAGACTAACGTAGATGGCAAGAGTACTGAAGACCATTTATTCGGTGAATGAAAACTTCCATGAATGACAAAGCTGCTGCTAGTGGTTCAACCTAATTGAACCGCTGCATGCGTATTTGCCATCATAGATGACAAAATGATAGTGCGTCTAAAACTGTTTCAGTTATCCATTCAGAAGAGGTCTTTCTTAAGGAGAGATACGCAAGAATCCCCATTGTGCTGTTGTACCCGTAGAAGCATCCAGTGGAGGCCGACTAAGATCTTCGCGGCAGTCAACAGTTTCTCACTGCATGCTCATTGTATCTTCTGTATTGCATCCTGCCACCATCTGAACCTTTTAGTATTATTAACCTCAAAATTGGATGAGTTTCACTCCCAGTACTTTTCGTAAGTAAACGTAGAGTACAATGAAGGTTGTTTAATATTTCCGCTAGCAGCAATAACAAATGTATCCTGAGGATATGCGCATGCTAGTTCACTCGTCATTCATGGTGAGATTTTATCGACAATCTATGACATTTCAGAGTAGTGGTAACACTACAATGACGTTTAGAATGTCTAGAAATAGCCTCAAAAAGGGATTCGAGTGAAAATAAGGTAGACCACTCAACTGCTACGCTACAGAACTCCATGGCCCACAGTTCCTTCAATGACAACTTAGATTGAAAGCTGGGTCTCTCACCTATTTCGCTGCAGTCCCAAGAACTTTTAAGCACTCCTTCAGAAGGCCGGGGTACTTTACTAGGGGGTCCAAAATTATGCAAAAATTTTGTGGCAAATTTCTACCATATGTGTAGAGATCTCTTCATTTTGAATGGTGCCACTGAACAATATTATCCTTTTCCGTGTCATGTAATTACTAACTGTGCATCCACAAGTAAAATGACTTCCCCACATAGTACAACAGCTGATGTACAAGATGTCCTAATTGGTAGGTGAGTGAACTGATGCAGGGAGAAAAAGTTAAGCAGCATGGACAATGCCTTGCACTTGGAGATGCTGGTGGTACGTCCATCAAACTTTCAGGTACGATGTACGAACGATGTGAATAAATAATTATCGGCCACGTGAGATCTAAGTCACACTCGACTAGTGACGTTCCGTTTAGGCGTTTTTGTCAGTTGCGCACCCTCTCCCCATGGTTTGCGTACCAAAGCGTGATGCCCAGATAACTAAGTTCCGGCATATGAACAAAATCTTTTGAGTTCTACAGTCGTATTGTCATTGAAAGCAACGTTAGCCACATCCAGGATACTTGTGATGGGAATCCGACCCCTACTGTTCTGTGATGAAGACGGCTGATAGGAGGAGCTTCACTATGCGCATCAGGAACCGAAAAAATTGGTGTACCCACTGAGCCACAAAGCAAAGTTCTTACTACCAACTTAGGGTGAAATTGACCAATTAACAGTGGGGTTTACCAAAAAGTCCATATCTGAAGATTTTGTGCGACCAAGACAGTGGACTTGATTTGTGTCATTCCATCATGGCGGCACCAGTTAAAATTTGGGTGGAGTTCGACTACGGACAGTCCACATCGGGTGTCGCAGTCATGGACGGATTATATCCCATCGACCTCCTCTTGCTGCATCATCATTTCCCATGCCTTCTTCCACAAACGAACCTGAGCAAACGACTACTGGTGCATCCAAATTGCCGGCACAAAGTGGATCTTGCGTATACAGAGTATGCGCATAAGTATACTCACAACCCATAAGCATGAGTTATTTCAAATGATTATTTTACGTTTCAAGAGAGCCTACAAACTAAACTCGAGGAGAAAAGTCGACTCAGTACCTTGTCAAACTAACTACTGTAGCACTATTCAACTGCTTATCAGGTTATCTCTGCCCTATGTATTCCGACGGTGTTGGATAAACAAATTCGTTGGTGAAGGCAACATACGTCATGTGATTGAGATCATGTGGTCCAACATTGGGAAACCGGTAGTCAACCCCAATTCTATTACTCTGGTAGACCGTCGTCAGTGGTACACATCTAATCATTTACTGTGAAAGTCAGCATACTCCGCAAATATTATATTTTCAAACTACCTAGAAGTTAGTGAACCTCATCATATCAGTAGTTCCAGGAAGGCTTTTTTGAAGATGTATTTACCGAGTACTTGGAAATGTCCATTGCTTTGCAAAGGCATCTAGCTCGATAGCATTAGCGGCTACCAACCCGAATTTACAATCTTACACTGCGATGTAACTAAACCATTTATTTTGTTATTTTCCACGCCTGCTTGAGGGCATCCACAATCCTTAAACAAACAGAAGGAAAAAAGGCACTTCCGTGCTTTCTCACTTGTCACTACATTCTTACTACATTTGCTACCTTTCACTGTCGTTTCTTGCTGACAAAGGTCTTGTCTGTGTGTAGGAATCTCGTGCAGTTTCTTTTTGCTTCTATAAACAGTTTTGCACTATTATTGCATTTTATGGCGGCCCAGTGAAATGCGGTGGCACTACTTTAGACCGCCAAACGACCGTATAAACTTCAGTGTGACCCTCTCGTCACTATCAAGATAATGTATCTGTCGCCGGTGTCTACGTAACCAACTGGTTACATATTTACTGCTAGCTTTGACCCGGAGAGCACTGTACGGAGCGGCTCACCAGGAGACAACCAAGGTACTGGAAATATTGCTTTCCTTTGATTCTCCAACTAAAAATTGGTTCATGGAACCGGGACAGTCCAGTTGCACGGAACTATTACGCACATCCTTCCCAGATGACCGGCTGTGAAAGTAACCAAAAGAGTGGCTCAGGGCGAATAGAAATGAATAGATCTCATTCCTCTGACACTGAACAAAAGCAAAATCACCCAAAAATACTAACAAAGTTGCTTTGAATTGGGAGAAGAATCAACCTCCCAGGCTCGCCATATGCTCTCATTCAAATACGGGGTTGGTTTTGACAAAAAACTCAACTGGATCCAGCTAAATCTCTCGCTTCTGATGACCTTCAGTTGAATGTGCTAGGTCAGGACACCTGATGTTTCAGTTGGTTCGATATTTGAGATATTGTAATACATTGTTTAAACGTAAATGACTACTCATAAGGTTGCTGGAAACTCGAGGACTGTCCCTACTTGGTGGGTTAGGTAGGGCAATACAGGTAGGTAGGTAAGCGCAGTCTCCGAGTTTCCGTCAACCTTATGTTTTACTTGACCCCAAATTGGATCCAATTTGCCAAGTACTTTCATTTACACGATACTATGCTTCTGGGGACAGATTCCGCAGGATTCATCCGGGTCTCTTCTCAAGAGCAAGGTAGTAAGTAAATGAGAGTAGTTGGTTAAGTCCGTCTAATCTGGGTTCAAGTAGAACATGAGGTTGACGGAACCTCAGGGACTGTGCCTGTTTGGTGAACCCCTAGGAGGGCGAAACCTGTCTTGGGTTGCTGAACGGTTTCCAGCAACCTTATGAGCAGTGCGTTATATCTAGACAACCTATCCGGTAATTTAAGTTATACTTCTAGTGCTAGAATTAATCTAACAGGTGTTATGAATATGTACGCTTTACCAAATTCCAGGATAGAGTTTCGTCGATGACTATTACTGAATAAGTCCCAATATTTGGAATATCTGCTGTATCACGCATGTCTTCAACAACGTGTACACTGAAAAATTCAGTGGGTAAAGCAAATTGTACGAGCATACTAGTCAGCCCGAACAAATACCACACAAGGGAAACGGCCTGTCAAATATGGAACAAACAGTTTAGGCCCTGTGAGTAAATAATAATACTTGTACTCCATTCGTTGCGACTTGCCCAGTGATTGAGTTAGCTTGATCCTGGTTCTGGAATCAACAAGGTGACCAGCATTTTTGCTCCCCAAAAGTTTTGGTTTTTCGGTTCAACTGCATGCCAATGAGTGCTCGGCTAGCTTTGAGTCCAAAACTAGCTCATTTGAAAACAAGTGAATAAACAGGAGTCAAGCAGTCATAAACAACTGCGGCTTTCGAAAATAGACTGAAGCTATCAGTTAGGGAGGGCCGAAAGCCTAATCCTGAGTTTACCAGCAACACTGTTGCTTCTAAGGATAAGCTAGCGTAGATAGGTGGTCTCCCCTCCTGTTTTATCCAGGTTCTGTGCCTTCTAAGTTGGGCTCCCAACTAGCGAGCTTTGTAATTGACCGAGTAAGCTGCTTCCATTTAGATATCCTCGCTATTATTAATTGTACTTGCCTGAGAAAACTGTGTAAAATCCTTACCACAGGCGGTTCTTCAAAACCTAGTACAATATACTCTTGAAGTGACATTTTGAGCCCGTTAGACGCAACTCATGAATGAGTAACGCCATTGTTTTTATGTTGCATTACAGTAGGTTTGTGAATTGAAAAGTGAGCAAGTTTTGTATTCAGTTATTATTGTGGATTACAAGAATTAGGCTTCTGGCACTTTACGATATTAAAAAGTAACCATAACCCACCGAAATATATTGACGAAACTTCTGTCTGGGATTTCTTTATGATAGGTTGGCTCAAAAGGATGGTTCCAAAGTTCGAAGCACAGAGTCAAGACTTTGTCTGAATTAATGAAGAATATTTCGGAAACGTCGCAATCAATCCACAGGATCCACTTTGGCAGACAGATTTAGATGATTCGACTCTGTAACTGAAAAGTGAGGGGCAATCCTTACTTTTCGAACTGGAGATGCTGGGAATTCACCCCAGGGTGAAGAAAGATTTACATGTGAAAAGAGACTTCGTACCTAACACGTAATCCCTAAAACGTGATGGGATTGAGGGAACAAAATTAAACAGACACGGATACACCATAGTGCTTTAAACACAATCCCGGTTGTGCCTAGTCGGTCTTCTAACAGTCTCATCTTTATTTGGACACTGTGTTGCATCACCGAGAGCGGATTATGTCAAGGACAGATTTGAAAACAGTGAAACTAATGGCTTTAAAGTGAAGTTCTCTGTATACCCACTTCATTTAGAAGATAGAGACTTCGAAGCTTTTTTCATTTAAATTGCATTGGTGGGTAAAATCTACCGGAGTTTCATCTGGACTCCTAGTTTATGTGCTGGAAACTTGATAGATCGGGGTATCATCAAAGCTATCTTTATTGTGACCATTCGTATCATTACTAGGCGTGGTTATCGATCGTTTGACGCAGTTGTTTCTTAGGTATTGTCTTTAAGATTTCTCAAGATTTCATAAAATCCCATAGACCGGACCGGCAGCTGTAGTTTCAGCCACAGGATGAGTATACTGGTGCCCGACCCGATTTACAGTAAAACCACCCTTACTAGAGGTTTACGTTACCGTTTATGGGTTGCTGAAAAGGGCCGGTTACGGCTTTCACGGGTGGCGAAAAGTTTCTTTGAACACAAAACCCTGAATTGGGAGTACCAGGCTCATCGCCCTCCATATTCAACGGATATTTTTTTACGGAAGTGCCTAATTTCATCAACTGGTGGACCAAGAATTTACTCAAAACAACCATGAACTAAAAAAGGTCGGCTCGATAGGGGCATCTGACATGAAAATGTACGACGTTTTATGCTTGTGTGCGACTGGAACCTAAGAAAGCCACGATCCACTAGAGTAGTTTTATCCCCGCAGAATTAGTATGAGAGTTGCGGGCAATGTGAAATTTACGTGAATACTTATTCTGAACTTTTTTTACTACGCCATGGCGTTGTTGATGCTTTCGTACTGCCCTAAATGATCGAACAGTTTATCCACTAAACTCAGACCTTACAGGAGTAGCCGATGGCCAAAACACTCAAACAGCTTGACTGCATTCTATTGGAAATCCGTCGGAAATGATGATACAGGCGATGCGCACACCAGATTAGGCAACCAGTTATTTTCATTACAACTACTATTTGTTGTAGTTCGGGATTTTCGTTTCAGAAAGGCGGTAGGTAAACAAGTATGAACTGTGCAGCTGCTTGAATCTCCAAAAAAGGGAAGTCAGAACCTATTAAAATTATACGGGTCCTGTTTATTATTTACTTATCGATTTTTTTCTTCATGTATTTATTTATTATCTTCGGGTTCTCAGGTGAATTTTTTCTGCAGGTGCTGGGATAAAAAAGCAAGAAGACGGCCAACGCTCGTTAACTGACGCAGAAGCTGTCCGAGTCGCATGTTTACACAGGCTTTTTATTTATGATTCGTAAGTTCTGGATTCACCTTATAGATAATTAAACGAGCCTTCATTGTGATCTTCAATGATCTGGAGCACCACTTTTCTACCCGTTCGCAGGCTCTATAGTGGGTTAGTTTCCCAAAAGAACTTTGTTCTGATACATGGGGTGCAGCGATTCATTAAGGCACTAGGGACACTTTTGTTACGGTATACATTTATGTGATCAAGTTGCCTGTGGTGTGCAGCGATGGCTTGTTTAACCCGTGGGGCTTATATTGTAATTGCCTTTAAAAACAAGATACTTGACTCAATTATTCTAAATGAGTTTGGTGATTCCGGTAGGACAGAAATATACCAAGTTTCTTTACCCGGGTGATCGCTCAACTCTGGAGGAGCAGCGTCCGAAGGATTGAGTATCACTCGCAGCTTTTTCTCACCAATTATGCTGTGAATGGTAATGTTCAACAACAAAATTTATCCACCCATGTCTGGTTAAACGACCTGTTTTCTAACTGGTATTCACTGCATGCTTGTTGAGTTTGCCCACAAAGCTACAAAACAACAGGCATGATTAACGACTAATAAAACCTTGTAATAATCAAAAATATTTCGGGCGAAAATTTTTTCGAGTAAAATGCTATTTGGAGTATTTTTTTGACACAACAATTATTGGGTTTCAAACGAGTGCTTTTTATACATGAGCAGTGAGAGTAATTCACCGGGTCTATGAAATAGAATGGAATGACTGAATTCTGCACAAACCAAAATTATTGTTTTATTCAGTGTGATACAAATTTATACGTTAGAATACATTCCATGGATGGATATCTAACTTCAACTTTGGATGTCACTCAATGATTTTTCATTTTGGCATGCCTTCAGTCGGTAAGATGAGTTACTGATTCCCTACAAAGTTTAAGGTAATTTAAACTAAGACTGCACTTGCCAACGCGAGTTTATCGTACAACCTGATGTGTGCATCTCTCCCTGTTACAGATGCTACCACAAGCCTCAAACAGAAAAACGTCGTCCTCTTCTGCATTCCCTTGAGTGGCCTTAAACTATATTTGTGCCTCGACAAACTTGTACCCACTGCTTCTGTTTCACTAAAAGTAAGCTGTTGCCTCCTTTCAGTCTTCTCTTCTGCATTACCGAGCCGCTGCTAATGTGTGTTCGTGTTCCGTAAGACTCTACAAACACCAATTTACATATCCGCTTATTTCAAAACCGGTGTGCGCCGTCAAGCATCGTTGCCTTTCTCACTACTCACACTACACGACCATAGTTATGTAAACGGGATTGCTACCTCTACTCGATATGTCTCGTTTTTCTGAACAGTGACCATCCGGTGCACTATCCAGTAGGTATTGGGCTGGATTGATACAAATAATCCTTGGCTCTAAACTAGCCAGTTGCTTCATAGAAAAGTAATGTAGAAACACAGTTCTTTGTCACACGTGATTGTAGCCACCAGCTTGCTGACTTTCAAAACCTGTATTTTGAAACCACCACTATTGCCTAGTGGGCTAGTTTATGTGCTAAATTAGCCCACATGTTCATTAACTCTTTACACTCCCCTCTTAACAGGGGTGATTTGATGTT
>SJOL01002939.1:79801-104483 GCA_004794785.1 Opisthorchis felineus | reverse complement strand
TCATTCATTCATTCATTCATTCATTCATTCATTCATTCATTCACTCAATCATTCATTCTTTCATTCATTCATTCACTCACATATTCATTCACTCATTCATTCAGACCTTCACTCCTTTCTTCATTATGTCCTTCACTCATTCACTTATTAGCTCGTTCATTCTTTGTTTAGAGCAGGAGAGAGAATCCCATATAAGGACTATTTTCTGAAACAACAACCCCGAGTCTGAAGTTTCGTGAGAAAGCCAATTCAGATTATGGGCTGGCTTCACCGTCGTTGTAACACATGCGCACTCGCTTTGGACCTGTAGTAAGCGTCTGGCCTACGTTGGAAACATTTCTATGTCTTGGTGACAACAACCTATGGAGGAGTTTTTTTTCAATCGTTGCACATGTGGGTCGGCAAAGTGATGTTGACTCGGTAATAGAGCGTTAGCATCTTGAGCAGGTTGATTTTGCAGGGGTCCCTATTTAGGGCCTTTAAGGTTGTTGGGACAGAAGTGCCTGAGCTGTGTCGCAAGCTCTTCGTTCAAGGTACAGCAGGCATACATGATGAACCTTCATAGAGACGTTGATAGTCCGGAGGGAAGTGTGTGTGAACTTGCTTTATACCAAACGTATCAAATGTCTTTATTCCCTTTGGTTCCGCCGTGCACTTTCTGTTTACGCATCGGGAAATGAAACCGGTTGACCATATTTCAAAACAGGCTGCATACAGGGTGAAAATAGAATATGCTCGTTCCCTAAACCACTCTTATTAGACTCTTGTAAAAAGACATGGAAACCTCGGCGACAACGAATCCTTCGCCATTCATTGACCACATGCTCTTCGGTTTAGCAATATCCACTTCCTGTTCGTCCACTTGAGAGCCGTACTCTGTACACAAACTCTGTCCTGACTGTTGAGCCCACTGGGTATTACGGAGAGACTGTCGCTAAAAGGGTAAAATTCAGTTTTATCAAACCAGATGAAGGTATCGTTCGTGGTGAGCTATCACCAACTTATAGGCTTACCACCCACACCTTCGACGATGAGCAGTAGGGTGAAGCAGACAAGTCTTGTAACACCTGGCGCTTTACCCCCTGAAGCGAGGGGCACGTGGTGCTTACATCACAACCTCAGTGAATTAAATCCTCACCCTGGTGTTGCGGTAATAATGTTGACGCAATCCGACATCACAGTAGGTGTCAACATCAAGCATCCATTTATCCTCTCGAATACTTTGCCATCTGTTAATTTTATGACTTCACTCAACCACTTCCCGCATTCGTTCAGAGGATTCAAAACTTTAAAACATAGAACATACCTTTTTCGCATTTTCACATCTGCTATAAATTAGTGCAGGCTATTTCGCCTTTAGAGATTATTTTACTGTTGATAAATAGGCACCATATTACATCCTGCTATACTTCCCGAAAAGAGGTCACCCCACAGCTAGAATACCCTGCAAGATTTCCGTAGGATTTCTCAGCTTTGAAGGGGTCACCTCTATCGCCACTTAGAGTCCACAAATTTTTTCTGTGCTGAGCTAATTTACCCCAAAAGAAGGACCAAACTTCCCACAGCCTAGAGGACGATACGGCAAAACTATCGTTTTCAAAGATGGCTCTTTTGAACTACGTGAAGTTGGAACGCAAGCCGGGTACCCGATTACCCCAAGCTTGTCCTCATAATTAGGGTAAACTGATAAATTTATAGTCAGCTCCTCTCATACCGCACTTACTCTTTAGATCTCAGAGGACAAAAGTTAGAGGGGATGGAGGTGTGCAGAACTAGTACTTTAAAACCCAGGTGCAAATTCACGAGAAAATCAACTTAAACTCTTTTTCCAAAGTAAAATTTTGTTGGCTCTTCGTTCCAAACATTAGCATCCATGTTTTAACTGGTTATGGTGGAATATCCACGGGCTTCAATGAACAGCGCATGGTATCCTCGTGCCATTAGAATCGTCATCGATAGCAGCCCATCCGTAGTAGTTATGGTTGCTCAACAATACAATGTGTACTTTATCCCTTTGTTTGGGCTCGATTTCTGAGCAGGTGTAACCGAGAATGTCGTTCGCAAGTGAGTTGAGGAGACCAGAGGTAGTGGTGGGAGGAAACGGCAAACCTGAGGACCTACAAAGCATCGTGGTAAACATCACTATTGGCGTTAACGAATTGTCTTTTGTGAAATTCACCAGACATAAGCCCGGCCGGCAAAGGCAGATAAATGTTAGTTAGATAAATGTTAGGACGTCACAAAGTGTTCCCAAGTGAGTTCCATTCTGTAGCATACCTCGGATCTCAGCCAGGAATGTGCGAAGGTCCCTCAGCACACCGCTTGACTATAGCCACTTTCGTTTTGTGTTGCCATATCACTAATTGCTTCCCACACAATTTTCGTCTGCAAGGGTTTGGAATGAAAAAAGCCTGTTGTGCACATGCAGTGCTCTAGGGCCTCTGCTTTTTGCCAAGTACTGACTTAGGTATCGTTTCTTTGCTGATACGCTGCAGTCAGACTAGTCCTGCTGTCCTGCAAAGGTAATCGCAATAAGATGTATGACAACAGAAAACAAACATGTACTATCCGAGCTCAAGATATTTTCAGATGCATCCCTCTTCTGCCGTCGTTGGATCAATCTCTACGTAGTCTACAACTCCTGAAAGGATAAGCCGAGCAAATTATCGGAACTGCAGCGGTGAAACTTTTTGACTAAATCATCAAAATCAGTCGGTGAATGGCGATCATTTTAAAGTAATTGTTGGATAGCCAGACAAGATTTGCCGGCTTTTGTCACCAAAGGGTCGCTATGCAAGCTACCGAACAGACCAAACAGTCTGCCTCACAATACCAAAGAGTAGGTTTCAGCACAAAGGTCTAATATACTTACACCAGGAAGCAAATGCAATGCATTTTGTCAACTGTCAGGAGATATCTGAATTAGCTGTCCCATTTTTGACTAACCCAGTACAATGCTGTCAGTTACTGTGCATCACCTTGCAAGAACACCCATCCCCACGAGAAGAAGAAAACCCTTTCCGCGTATTGGCTTCAGCTCATGGGGACACTAACGGTTTTTACCGGTACAGTGAGCCTTTTAACGCCATTTATGGCTGCACCAATACGGTTCGGAATCTCACAGTGGGTGCCTCTTACCCTACAACAACATTTAGCAACAAATAGACGATCCATAATCCTAACGGAAATACTTCAAATTTTTATTCACTTATACGACCCCCGTGATGTTTGAGAGATGCGCTAGAGGTGTCCTAGCTGCTGTCCAACGGGGGTTAAAATCATTCCACCTCACGGAAGGATTTTCCCTGATTTTTAGGTGTTTTTATTTTGACGTACAGTTCATTCTGTTCGATATGTCCCAGTTTCCCATGCACGTGACATATCAGTCAGCACACTGGAAGCAAAAGGCACCCTAAACTCTGCAATGTTTGGACAGAAAGATGTAAACATGTAAACATGTACACTATTTTACTTCCAGGACACAGTACTGAACATGAACACAAGCGCTCATACAGAGGACAGCAAGAATTCTCAGTGTGGGATTACCAGACAAGTTTTCTATCGACTGTGCTACTGCGTATATTTCCAAACTTGATATGTACGCAGCCGGAACTCATTTTAGCATCCCAAAGCTCAGTTTGATAGTTTAACGCCTAAAGTCTGTCAGCGTGAATACGATTAAAATATCGCACTAGTCCACTGAATATGGGATTCTTTCTACTGACAGTAAGCGATTTTTCTATCAAGGGCTTCGTTACTATGAGTTCCATCTCTGAAATCGCATTTCGATAATAAAGTTGGTGCTTATAGTCGTCTGAAATTTGTATACTCACTGGGCGCTTCCTTGTTCGGCTTATGTAATCGCTCCGGCAAGATTAGGTAGGAATAAGAGAGAACCGGTAGTGATGCAGTGTTCACACATGGCTGCGTCCGCTAAATCATCCACAGTGTACAAGACCTTTCTTAAACTTCTAGTTAGTAGGTTATGACATGGTAACTAAATAGTCTGCTACTGAAGCGACTGAATGAGGACAGTTCTACCATGATTCTATCCCATAATCCCACGATGCCCAGACGCGGTCTATCAGGCATTACGTATTGTCTGTCCTGATCGGTAGTTGCTGCCTAAAGACAGATGCTTGACCTGAAATTGATGACAGATTTGTTGTGTTCCTCGTGCAAACTAGGCTTACCAGACCCGTTTTGCGTGGCATATTGGGCGTGCACAACGGATGTGCACGACAGGATGCGAACAATTTCCACTTGGACCTGTACATATGTCTCCACTCAAAGTCGACAACACTGCTCCGTGACTAATACAAGGCGGTATTGCGATTTTATTATCATAGAAGTCAGATGAAAATGCATTTCACTGGTTATTCATTAAAGCGGATTATGCTGAGACAGGCAAGTTTCTTCATCACCATTTGTCCGGGAGGTCCATAATACTTACTTTAGATGATTAAACAACCCCTTCGACTTTTTTCTTGGGGATGTTGTTAGCCCGATTGACTTATGCCTACTTTCCCACCAAGGTGGTCGACGCTCTATCAACTTTGTGTCCATCAAAGAGACAGTGCGTGTCTGCGAGCAATTTTATCACTTCGTGACGGTCTTGCCATGGGTCACATAGACGTTTACGTTTTAATTCCTGCGTGTAAACAGTCCTGTCACGCTTGTTTCCCTTCTGAATGATGCTAGCCTATGTGAGAACCTACCAGCTGTGGCAGAGTTAAACCATATGGATTGGAGGGGTCAGTACTCCCCATACATCCAGCCCAGTAATTCTCGACCGGGGGAAGTTTACTGTTTCAGGGTGGATGCAGGCTCTGGCTTTAAAGACGCCATCTACTGAGAAAAACGTTCATGGTCCGGTTTGTCTGATGTTCGAGACAGTCAAAATTCACCCTCACTACTTTCGTTTTTGATCTGTTAACTATTTAGTCCCACTTACTGTTTGCTGGCCATGTAAGACGAACTGCATCTATCTTGTGCTTGCTGTTGGAATTCTTCACAGATAAAATGTTAACATGTTGCGAAACCAGTCTAATTCGATGTTCGTCTTATCTGTATTAGCCACAGTTTATGAGAACCGGACATACTTTCAGGCCAAAAACTGTAACGCTCAACGCGTTATCCTGTCGTCATGAGGAACAAATCGCCAATGCCATAATAAATAGCCATTTGGTGAAACAACAGGAACCATAGAAATACCCCTCTCTAAGGTGAAAAATGTAACACAACGTAACATCACAAATTCTAACCCATACGGAAAATAAGTACGGATATATAGAACACCACCCTGTTTTTCGGCTTATTGCACAGCCTACAATGATTGTGACTTGGTCGGTTTTTGCACCGTCGCTGGTTTGTAGTGAGGTCCCCGTCCCCTGTTGCCCTAGTGTTAGTTGTACTATCCCATACTACGTTTATTTGGAAATAGCCTCGTTGTCTGTTAGCTTCTCAGGGAAAAATCAAACGTCAGTAGACTCTTGCTCCGAGAAGTGTATTATTTGACTGGAATGAGGTTGGCGGACCACAAGTGGGAGCAGTAATTATTTAGTGACAATTTTATCACACACGTTATACCTGCTGCCGACGTCCTACGCAAAAATAAATCCTACCAGACAGCTGCATAACCGTTTTATTCCTCAGCGGTTAATCCTATGACGGTACAACAGTGGTCTTAACTGCTATGATTACCGTCTGAACATGTATCATTTTATCCATGTTATCTGGGTTTCAGACGGTAAAGTTGGATTCTGAGCATTTGCAGAAAGTTTTATTGGAACCTGTACATTCAATGCGGAGTGGTGCTCAATTTCTGCTAGCAAATCTGGCGGCGTCAACATCATGGAGGGGCATTCGCAAAAAGCTCGCCAGCAGTACAAGAGTAGCTCTGAATGCCAGGAGACCGAGAGCCGCTGGAAATAATAAAACATAAAAGCATATTATTGTAAAGAACCTAAATAAGACCTCCTCAAAATCTATGAATTTTCCTGGGACATGGACTGGGGAAAAACCTATAGTTATTTCACCATCAGACAATAGTTTTCAAGATAAGATTGGTGCCACAAACTTTTCCAGCTACAACTGAGCAGCAACGTGCTTTGTATTATATCTACTCTAATGAGTTGACATATATGGATTTCTTAGTTCAAAAGATACAAACTTTCTGAAGGATTCTTTTCATTTTTATCCAAATGGAAGCTTACAAGGCCACAAACTCTTCTGTATACCTCATAGAAACTGAAAATTCTTTCTAAAAATGGTTTACTTTTGTGCAAATGGAAAGCTACCCTTGTTGGGAATGGCGCTCAGCCTTCCAGGTTTTGTAAAAACACTTTGCTAAAATAGGAACGGCCTGGAAAAAATGACGCTGAATCGAGGTGGATTTGGGTTATTCAATTAGAACTGCAAACTTTGTAAACGGGAACGTTCTTGCCTGCAGACTTCTTAAGCCATTATGTGTTTTGCCGGATGCAAAAGACATAAGTTCACATAGCTTCTTATGGTTTTAAAAATTACTGTGAATGAGCCCGCTTATGGGTTTGCAGGTGAGTTGTAGCGATTTTGTTAGTTAGCGGTAAATTTAGTTGTATATCACCTGTTCCATTATCACTGTTCTTTAGAATGCTCCACTTTCTTACTAGATTTTGTTCTCCTTCTATATTACATCCGCTAAGCTCTGAGAAACTACTGACTTAGGACGAATAGCTCTCCTTTTTCTATTTATGAGTGAGGTTTCAGCAAGATTTTTCCATGTGAGCAGAAACCCTCAGTAACACGCCAATAAGGATGCACGGTACTGGATACTTTGCGGACTAGTGGTATAACATGAGGTCACAAGTCAACCTATTCTAATTCAACCGATTCAACCGATTCCACAAACCCTCTTCGTGCACTGTTGCCTTGCCCGGCAAATTTTAATCAAGTCATCTCGTTCAGATGTAAGCAAGTCCAGATGGTTGAACCAGTCATCATCAGTGTACTCAAACGCATCAACCTACGATATTATTCAGTTGATGCAATTCATTCTTGATACTGACACTCACGATTGCTCCAGATAGAACAATGCTTAAAACACGAACTTATTGACCGGAAGCTCCGTGGTTCGAATTCGACCTGTGCATCTAAACTGCTCTTGTCTGGGCTTAAACAACCTGACAATATCTCAGCCTTCGTGATTCTTTCGGTTAGCATGGCAGCCAGGCGCGTAAAAGGTGTTAAGGCTAAATAACTTTATTTTTATATTTATTTTTACTCCGTTGTCATTTATATTTGCAGGGACAGAAAGCACTCTTTGTAACCCACTGTCTGAGCACGGAATCCACAATAAACTTCAGTAAAACCAAAATTTTATCAATCAGTCTTGAGGTTGATGAGGCTTTTTAAAGATTCACAATACTGAGGTCCCGCTAGGAGCAGTGGACATCACAATAACTGGATGACGACCCTTTGGCCTCAGCCAGCAGAACGGGGGATGGTTATTAGTCCTGCTTGTCTCCCATCAGTGCACCAAGGTGGATGTTGGTTGTAACGATCCCGTAATGTACATGTCATCCAATTAAGTTTTGCGGACTATGCAACTCGTCACGCCCTCGTCTCACCCCGTGGCAACCGAAATTTACAGTTCATTACACTCCACGCTGTTCATGGATGTACCCACAAAATGGGTCGGTGAAACCCGTCATGCATAAACCTCATACACTGTGTATAATGAGGTGTTTGATGGGTGACTGCCACGAAGACGAACACTGACCCGCGGGTAAGATAATTAGCCATGAAGACCACAGTCATCATACAATTCTTCCGACGTCAGACGTGTTCATGGTGTAGTGGACACACCCCACCCTTCTCTTTCAGGGTAAGTCCGTAAGTCTTGCTCTGATGTCTTCTGTTTATGCTGAGTCGTTCTTGCAACCATCGGTCTAAAGCAACTGCCTTTCAATAGTTACTTTAGAGCTGGTTTGGAAAAGAACATAGAGTATCTATTAGCGTTCTGTCGAACAAGTAGTTTTCTTGATGATGGTAGGGCGCACAAGCAGAGGCCCATAGTAAGATGTCTGAATAACTAAACTGTTATTGTTCGGTAAATGGTCGAAGTTTACCATAATTTCATGCAAGCAAATTAATTTCTAAAGAACTGTTCAACACTGAGATAAAAGAAATTGCTGGGAAAGATAGCATAAAATAAATTTTAGTTTCGCACTCTTTACCTAAATATGCTTTCGGCCTTTTTATTTTTGATCACTTTCCAAGTCGGTAACAATTTTTATGGTAAGTAGGGGGCAAATGCAGGTGTATAGACTAAACCAATGGGTACCAGCACAGCATGGCGGAAAATGTTGTTGATGGGGTATATTTGACTCATCGTGCATACTACCCCTAGGAACGGAAAATATGAAGCTCACTGTGACCACTTTGCACCCAGTATTAGGTCCAGTCATTACCGCAGTTACATGAATGAGTACCAAAAAGGAAGTTCTCAAGCCTTTGTTTGGCGCTGGACCGAATGGTCAGTTTGATTGTCGCATTGTTCGCTGCCTGGCTTCTGTTACGTCTACCCTTTAGGATACCACCTGATTAGATTGACGGTTCGAGTGCAACATTCACCTTAGTTGACGCAAATTAGGTTCCTCACCCGGGACATGGAACCCGCACTGAACTAGAACTGTCAGGCTTTTAGAACACCGGCCATCTATGTGTGTGACATGCGTGAGAGCTAATAACTTCGCCTCGGCTGACGGAAAATTAAGTCCGCGCATAGCAGGTTGGCGGCACAGGTGGGGGTGGGGTGTTCAGCGACAGCTGGATGGATAGAAATTACGTGCAACTCTGACCCGTTGCTCTAGTTTTCGTGTCATCGGTAACACCAGTGACAATGACACCAGACATTATTCGAATGATTCCTCGTTTGTTCATTGAAAATGCTGTCTTTAAGTTCAGTTGGAGTGGTTTTCCCGTCAACACAATGATACGTATAAGATCAGCGTGGGCTGGGTTTGCGAAGAGTGTAGGGAAACCCAGTTTCATACCCACTCAATGCCAAGTTACGAACAGTTATCATGCGTCCCCAAAGCTAACTTTCAGTCGCCTGCAAGTTAGTTCGAAAAGACAACCCGAGCTAAATTGCTTGACCTCCACTTTTCCCATACTATGCAACAACCTCCTCGCAAACAATGGGACAATCTATTCCGAAAGACACCGTCTATTAAGGGACTACTGTATCACTTATTCTGTTTATTCTTAGGTGCCCGTAAATGTCCCCGCAGCAATGTGTCAAACATCTATGAAGCACACGCTAGGTACGAGGTGTGTAGTTTGTTGAAGAAGTGATATATAAGTGGCTTGTGAAATGCTCGGTTTTGACTGACTTATTCCTCCTTGATGATACTTAGTTAGCTGGAATAAAAATGAACGCTGGTCACGCGATCCACCTTCCGCTACTACTTATTCGTTGTATTGTCGGTCAATGACTATAAAATAAACAGGATCTGGTCAGTTACAATACAACTGACTGCTAAGTATGTTAGACATACGGTCAGAAGTTTCACTGCTCATTTCCTTGTCCAAGTATGTTGGGCAAGGATACCATGTCCTGTGACTATAAGAGATTTGTTGAAAGTTCATCTATCTTTCAAAATAATGTAATACTAACAGAGACTGAAGACTAGCACTCCTAGTGTCTCTCTTGGCTAGATTTCGTTCGCCTTTGACTTTGTCTTCAGACTTCACCCGGTGAGGACTTCGCGCTGCGCTACCGTTACTGCATCCCGGCGTTTACAGCGGCCATATCCGAAGATTTATAATCGACAGAGAACTAAAAGCCAACGGAACTTCTTGTCTGAGGTCCACTACGACCAATTGCATCCGATCTCAGGACATTTTACGAATTTCCGTGTGTTGCAGCTGACAGGCAATCTTTTTGACGGGCAGTAACAGTTCAAAAGAACCTCCACACACAATGGCGTTTCGTCTCCATCGGAAGTAAACTAAAGCGATAGGGAGACTATCCGCTGATAGGGGGCAACTTACTGTTCGCACATCTGGAACATTCGTGGCACCGGAATTTAGCAAGTGTCACAGAAGGTTACTATTATTCCTTAAACCAAATGAAACTGTGTGAACTGTTTACTAATCAACAACGCCTGCTGAGTTTGTTTGCTCGATTGCACGGGCAGTCGAGTGGGCACATTTTGATATACGTACTCCACAGTTAGAAGTAACTGACAGTAGACCAGCCACTATAATGGTTCAAAGTTTGTATTAGATCTGCCTCCCAAAGCTTTGTGAGTCCCTGCTCTTTTTGTTGTGCTTAAAAGGCTCGATCGAAGGTGAGTTTACCTGCTCAGCTTCCTTTGAGGGATTGAGCCTTCACTTACCTTATTCATTCTCTCGTTTGTTTTAAAAAAATCACTCTATATCATCGTCACTTCCCATCAGTGTGCCTTCGAGAAAATCCACTTTATTTTGGCGCAAATTCAAGTTAGTTTTGAAAGTTCACGTTTAATAACTTGACTATTTCGACACTAGACATGTCACTCACTCGCAGGTTCAATTTAGATGACGGTAGCTTAACTTCCTTCGCTAAACTCTTCAGAATCGCCATCCATCCCCATGATTAAACCCAGTTCAAAAGGCCTGGTTCTCTATTTTTTAATCATTCACTCTTGATGAATTTTTCGGCACCCCTTTGAATAAGTCTCTGTCGCCCAACATCGGCATGGTGGGAAAGTTAATCTTGAAGATCACTTGTGTTGACTATGCACGTGTGTTTCAAGTGGCCGTCGGGTAAACGGTTGAGGCGGCGTGTCAATTGCGCCGGACGTCACAGCATGCTATCGGTCGTATGCACCATGAAGAGAGGTTTGAGCCAGAGCAGCATACTGTTGTCAAAATGTGCTCCGTTTGAAAAAGTCCCGTGTTCTCGGGCTTAGAACCAATAAAAGAAACTTTAAATATGGCTCGGCAGGTGCACGGATGCTCGTTTACCGTAAAATGGGAAACTAAAATTCGCTATAAACCCCAACAACCCCTAAATCGTCCCAGGAGCTGAAACTATACGAAATAGACGGCAGGATACGAGTTGCTTGAGGGGCATGCAGGGCGAGAACTAAAGCTCAGAAAGATCAAAGCAGAAGTTGATAAATCTATTCATCTTTTGGCTGCAAGGCCATGATGTGCTGAACGCTGGTTTTCCACCAATCGTGGCATTACTTACAAGTAGCCGGAGGTAGCCCAGCTGTAGTGCTCAAGTGGCTGAGTTATCAAGATCCTAAACCACGTTTCGATGACGTTCAACCTCATATTGGTGCCTGTAAACTGACTGCGTGGTCACGTCCTTGTGATCCAAGCACATTTTTCATGAACGAAGAGGTAAAAAAGCAACTTTTAGGCTACTTAATTTTTACGGACATAAGTATTCGGTCTGAGATGCACGGAAGGTATTCGTTACTGAATCAAGCCCACAGTTCAAAAACTCCGCCACATCTGCTAGACGAGACCTCTCTCAAAAAAACAACCAAATGTAGCACTCCATAGAGATCGCCATCAGATGGCATGGTAAATTTTCTTGCCATACGCGTTCGGAAGAATAACAGAAACCACTTGTTTGAGCGAAACCTTCACTACTGATAGTCTCAAGTATTTTACAGCTTTCCGGAAAACGTGAATATCACTTTTCTCCACAGTTTTAAGTCTTTCCCTCTCCTTCTTTCTTGGCCCCGAGATCCGTGCCGAATACGACCCTGAGTGGCCGCCTGCTGATTCTTTAAGCTAAAACGTCATTTCAGTAGCAGATTAGCTCCAGCAGTTTGCGCAGATGATCAGCACTACCATCAGGAACGTGTCATACGATGTTTTCAGTTGACATTTGCATCCGGAGGAAACATCCCTCCGGACTGTGGGAATTCGTATGCTAAGCAGTAAGCGTCAATGAAGTGCTTTTTACAATCCATTTCGCAGGTTTCTTAAAAGTGATCTCTCGAGAAACCACTGGCTATTTGCTGTCTTGCAATGGACTATATGAAGGGATCCATATCAGAACATGTTTTATTGTAAACGTGGTGACGTCTGGTTTGCCTAACAAGGTAAATAACCTGCATGCACAAGCTTATAGTTAACGTCGAATAACGGCTGCTTCCTTTACCAGTTAAGTAACACCTAACTGAGTCAATTTTGGTTAGACCTTATGGACGCTAGGCGGAAGTAACAATGGTGTCAAGAAAGGCCTCTCTGTAAGTCAATAAAAAATTGGTTAAAAAAAGTAACCACTGAAGGCTCCAAAAAAGTGGACCGGACTAGGATAAACCAGATTATCAAACAGGATAGTGTGCATCGCGCAATTAAGGTAAATGGAATTTATGACAGTAATAATTTGTAATTTGTGTGAACAAATGAGGCAGGCGTGGCTTTGTTGAATGCCCAACAAAGGGGAAATTATCGGACAGAGGCCGCAGAATGAGGTTGAAACAAACACCGAAATACTTTCTAATGAATCTACCATAAAGGAAGTTGTAGGTGAAAACTTTTCATTGGGATGCACGTATTCTTCTGTGTTATACTTGTTTTTAAAGCCAGCGCGGATTCACAAAATTTATCACAATGAGTAAAATCAGAATCAAAGAAGTTTAGCAACTGAGCTCCCATGATTTATACGAAAAAATAGTAATCTGAATACTATGTGCAAACTTCAACAAAAAGACCTGTGGCAAGCTAAAGGACCAGCAGATCAGTGTAGTGGCCACTGTGTATGCACTCCGCCCCACCGGTCCAGTAAAATGTGCTGCACCTTAAGCATGTTGGCCGTTAACGACCAACCAGACTGATTGGTGCTGTGCGATTTGGATGGGAAAATAACTCCCATTGAAAGGAGCCGATCAGATTACACGCGAAAACATTATACCACTACAAGCAGCTTATTCAGATACTTCAAATTTGCTTCACTTGAAAGCTTCACTTCTTTAAAATAAAAAAGGATGCGCATCACGGCACACATTGCTCACCAAACATTTTTGAAATGCTTCTCGCTGTCATACACCAGAAAGTGAATTTCGTTCGACTAATGCCACGTGGAATACCAGCTCTCCGATTTTCGATGCAGCAAATTTCATTCGGAAGCTCATTATTTTCCTCAGAATTCAAAATATTTATTTCATCCAAATAACCTCCCTGTACGTTAACTCCAGTTTTTCGAAAAACGACTTGGGCCAGCGTGCGCCACACATAAGTCTCTCGGAAGATCAGAACGATTGTTCCGGCCGAAGGCAATTGCCCTGAATGTTCTCTTGTTAGTAATAGCATGTTTCATCAAGAAAAAAGTGCCGGGGCATCTCGAATTTCGTGCCAACTGAAACATGAGGTGGCCTTTGTGCAGCAAATTCAGTTGAATCATACACGAGGGATTCAGTTGAGTTTCTTTGTTAAAACCGAGAAAATGAGTGTGCTTCGCCAAAACTATTACCGATAGAGCACTAAGAACGAGTGACAACTCGCTGTTTAAATGTTATGCTTTTGGGTGGATCCTACAGGTTTTGCAGGCTCATACCCTGAGAAAATTGGTGCAGTTTTTATTAAGTTAGTCCTTGACAGATCCAAACTGTTGACAGCAGTACACAGAAATTTCGCTGTCAAAACTATTAGGGACGTGTTTCACTGTGCTACAGTGGACGTAAGCCAGGCTCCGGATTATGTTCAGAGACCTAAGGCAGAGGATGAGTCACTAGGCTCTTCCTGAGATTCGCATGGAAATTAACGGGGCTGTGCCCAAAACACACTTTGTTCCACCATTCCCATTATATCTCAGGATTAGATGTGGGTGAAGTGTACTCAATAAAGTTAACAATGGACTTCAACAACCCATTGAGAGATTTGCCGATGGCTCAGGCTCTATGGCTGGTTTCTGATCTCCTCGTAACTGAGGCTTTCCCAGCTCAGCGACCAGACAAACGACGAGATCTCGACATCCCAAAGACCGTAAGCTTTAAGAAGCGATTTGGTCATTCCCCCTTTTAGCGTTGACTGCCTGCTGCGTCTAATCGAGGCTTGATTAAATGCCCACTCTTAGCCACTACTTTATTAAACTACCGGCCTATTTCGGTTCAGACTTTTGAACTAAACTGTTACATGTTACGCACTAAGCCTGCTCCAAAAGTCATTCTCCTTGTCACCTCCACAGCTTTCTGGCAGCCTAACAAGTCTGAAGAATTTGTAATGGAACAAGGTGAGCAAATCATATTTGCCTTTTGACGACGCTAGGGCAAGGTACGGGCTATTATAGTGAAACGTCCACTTGGCTGTTCGGTATCGGTGTGCTTCGTTTAAAACAATGGTTACGATTTATAAGATGATTTGGAACTGAGTGACCGGGATGGACAACGGCTTATTGAAGTTTTCAGGGGATATCCTGCCATCAGTAAATGTTAGGCCTGTAGGACATATTGCTTTTAGGGACATTGAATATTACGGCGTAAAAATAAATGAACGTTTGAAAGTTGATAGGAAATGTAGCTTGTAGACTCATACAACTATCTATCTTGTGGAGGGATCATCTGAAATAGTCAACCAGAAGTGGTCCCTGTTGAGGAGTGTTCTGTCTTGAGGTTGGTCCTCTTTCCCGAGGGCAAGAGATGTGCCATGCGAGTGGTGGGGGTCGGATTAACTTACCTGGCCTGGCAGGCCTCAAACTGACCAAAATATTATCTGAAAGCGTTTTACTGTCCGAATGTGCTGTGTTACTCACTTAGCACTCTCTGCTTAGCTCTCTCTGCTTAGAACCAGAAGAAACTTGATCACTTTTTGAACAGTGCGCATTATCTGCGTTATCTTGGAAAATGTTGCCCATCGCCTCCTGAAAATAAGCCTTTTCCGATTCGTAATTCAGCCCATGAATTTGGTTTCCACTTTTAAGGTAGCTAGAGGAACCCGTCGTAAATTAAAGAGTGGATTATTGAAGACAAACTGGTGCACTTTTGGTGTTTACCGGGAGGTTTTTGACAACAAACTCCGCCCTCTCCTGTGGTTTCACTTTCGTGTAACATAAAGCCAACGGGTGAATGCTAACAAAGCTCCAGGTGTTGTACGCCATTTTGATAGAAAAAATATAACTTTACAGGCTATTCTTCAGTGTGCTAACAAAACCAATCACAACCCATGTCTAGAGACCCCCAAAAAATGGAATCTCAAGTAGATAGTTTTAACGTCAATGACGGGATCTGCTGATCCACTCGACTAGGACGGAAACAAGGTGAGATCAGGCCAGCGAGAGACACGTTCTTTGTAGGATTAGTTCGACAGATGGACGAATACTGCTTAATCTGCAGCAAGAGTTTTCAATGAAAAACACAAGTCTCATGCTTAGCTTCCCTTCATCAAAACCAAATCCACGTCTATTGTCACCTGATGATCTCAAACCCCCCATTTTGGGTCACAACATTGAACTGTCTTACAGGTTATTTTATCCGGGATCCTGACCCGAATCATTTTGAAAGATAATAATATTCGTTCAGATGTAACACTTTCGGTGCCTGGCTACTATGCCATCCGAAGGAAGATCCAGGGCTGAGTACCGTCACGTTGCCCAAGCCCAGAAGGGAGCAGTCTTGGTGCTGAGGTTGGGTTCGAACTACAGACGTTCTGCTCAGTAAGTTCACGCCTTAACCATCGGGCTATCTCGATCTGTCCCAACGGTAAACATTCAAGCCACGATTAGATGGGACTAACTACGCCCACATCACCACGTACTGAACACCCAATCACAATCGAATGAAAAGCCATTTCTCCTTAGTGGTAATCAAAATGAACAGTTCCAGATGCCAATAAAAAGAAAGTAGAATTGAAATTAAAGTTAGAACCCATGAGAGTGGGAGACCATTTGTAGAGAAAAACAGTTTATTTCCTTTCCACTGAAACCACAGTTCTTGCGAATAGAGGCAACCGCTCTTCCTCTAGTAGTAACAAACTGCATACTATCCCACCTGAGTCAGCTGCATCCCCAACAAATTGCTCAGCCCAGGTATATCAGGAAAATTTATTGGGAAATCCTAGTTCCTGCCCAAAATGTATTTTACCATAACGTGAACCAAACAATATAAATGTTATCTTCAGGAACACGAGTGCTTTCATTCCTTCCATCTGTACCTGACATGTGATTCGCATAAATTGACTTTGTCGCAACTTCACGCTCTCCTCGGCCTCTGAAGTGGAGAGGAAATTGGACTTTTCGGGCGGTTTGTACAAACTGTGTAGTCTATGATTATGGATGGAAGCCACGAGAATGGTTTGAAAACGTTTTGATGAGCAGACGGCGCAGATAGTCTCACGGGTCCGGGAGATTTCTCTCAGCTCTGGTTACAAGTGCTTAAGCAGGCGATATCTGCATAAAGAATGGTCCAGCTTGAAGTAACACGCTTCCGAGGCCTATCCACCCAGTTGTACTATGAGTGTGTTCAATACAGCAGCCATAGTTATTCAGAGAGAAAGTTTGTGGCTAAACATGACTTTCGTTCGCAACGTATCCGCGCAAAATCAAGGAAGGCATGTTTCATTGAAATTCATTTGCAGGCATCTCAACTACGGTAGTGTACCTCAGACTTTTGGCCACTTAGTTTCCCCTCTCGCTGAAAATGGAACGCAAAAACTTTTGTCAAATCACTTTTAGGCGCTAGAATCATATAACCTTATCAAACGCATGACCTGTCGCAAACCCAGTTTCCAGCGTTAATCTACTCATTGTTAGCTTTGGATCAAACCGCAGTGTTAAAACAACAACCACAGTCTGTGTGCGTCAACTATGCTTATTGAACTCATATATCACCAGGCTCTGGAGGGGGAGCCAGAAAGGTTGGGATTTTGATCAAACTCGGATACAGTATTAGACATAGATCGAATGGGGACCGCTAGTCTGAACAGCTGACCAAAAGAAACCTGGTTTCTGCTCTGGCACACTGACAACCATTTGTCCCTTAAAGAATGATGAACAAAAAGCTGCCATTGGTAGTTGATCAGGTGGCTGTTGATCTGCTGGCCGAGCTTGGCAACTGCTAACCACTAGTAAGTGCACCCGAGCTATCAGTGTTCTAACGCACTGCCAAGGTGGTATTAGATATTCACCAGGCTGTTAGTACTACCATTTCCCGTCTTGGCTGCTTGACTGTGTGGTTTAGCTGAATTCTAAGCTAACGTGTGTGCAGCGATCAAATTGGGAATCCGTTGTTTATTCAGATCATTTGGACCTGGACGATGTACCCACTAAAAATCGTCTACGAAGGCTTCACCAAAACATCGATCGCGCATACAATTCATACCAAAGTCTTGAAAAAATTTCATTCCCACTTCCCTGTTAGAATCCACATGAATGATTTTGCATTCACGTCGTCAAACTCACTTTTCCTCACACATAATTGAATTATAACCTAAAATTTTTCTTCAGATATAATTTAGGCCACAAACAACTTTCGGGGTACGACGCATTTTGGAGTGTCCAATATTTTGACCCATTTTCTTGTGGCACATCCCTTCTTTGGGAAGCAAAAGTTCTGGCGCTAGATGAAGGATGACCAGGAGATTTGTCATGATAACCTACTATGCAGCCTATAGTATGAAGAGGTTGCCTTGTGAGGGACTTATCTTGTAGCTATGACAGCAACTAGAAAACATGTAAAAGAAACCACAATGTTTCACAGAGAGTGGATGGATGGCGGAATCACCAAACCCAACTGTAATCTTGATGACACTGTCACGCGCCATATGCATATAGAGAGCTAGACGCCAGAGCTAGACTTTCTGCACACCTGCCAGCAATAGGTCAACCACCGGTAAGATGGCGGTACTACCAAAGCTGTCGCCTCTCCCCATTATTCACCATCACGAACCGGTCAATCTGGGGTCAGAATGAATATAAGCTTATCCAGGATGCGACAGTTGCCATGATGGGAACAGTCAAGTGGGTAAAATAAGACGGCGCCACGAAGTAATGAATAAAATGTCAGACGGGTCGTTCCCGCTGACAAGTGCACGTCTTCACGAGCTGATTGATCATGTTGCCACTTCATGGAAGTAAATATCAGAGATGTCGGTAATTTGATCAGAAACCCCAAAACGGTACCGGGTGCATGACGCTTCAGTTCAGATCTTGTAGTTTTTCTCGGTCTAAATGCTTAAGCTTGATTGCACAAATTTAGTTTTGAACAGATAAGAATGTGCACGGCTTTTACCAGAAGTGAATCAGTTTCCTTGTTACAGCCTTAGAATAGATATGTTGTCAGTAGCATCTGAATGAAAGGGCCCCTAACACCACCGCAGGGATCCACAGAAAACTTCGTAAAAATTTTCTTCAGCTTAATTTACTGACAGAATGTTCTTGATAGAACTCCGCACTATTATAACCCGCCGATCAACCCTGACAATAATTTGCAAAAAATAAACCATACGATGACTAATTCTAGACAGAGTTAACCACCGTTTTACCGTTTGGCAGCATGTAAATGAATGAAGCCAGACGTCCGAAGCATGGCATACGGGACTTTCTAAAGCACTCTAGACCTGCGAGTCAAACCGATGGTGCCTGGATAGTTCCTAGGTTGCAAAGGTCCCTTCACAAACCCTAACCTAAATACTTGAGGGGGCAGTGCTTGTCAGACCGTGGTTGTTTGTACGTCACATTGTTGTGTTCTCATGCAAAATGTCGTAAAAACGCTAATTGGGATTACAAGCGAAATGCTGATCAGGCGATGGGACATTTTTATTGTCTTGTTCTGATACGTCACTCCAGTTCGAATGTCCAGGAGAGCTGTTTGTCTGGAAATGGCTTGTTTGTAGTTTGTCACAGGCTCCTTCAGCATAAGTTGCTAGGTAGCAAGTCTCTTGGAAGCGTCTCGATTTCATTAATCATACCATCTCCAGGTTTCCGGTCATACGGAATCGGGTGCTGCGATTTTCTATGAAAAGCACCCTACCGTGGCGTGGAATTTATAGGCATGCTGAAAGTACACAAAATTGTTACACTGATTCGTGACATTTTTACCGCTACGAACGTCTCAGTAGGTTCTAAAGTTGTCATAAAGGTTAAGCGTGTGTCACGTGTGTACTTTCAATGACGGTAAATACGTAAACACGTGCCGGTTGTTAGATTGCAATTGTGGGAGTGATTCTGAGAGGTGGCAGAATGCAAAGACCCGCTTAGAAACCCGAAAGCTGTTAATGTGTGAGTAACAACAGTTGTGGATACTGTGAACACTTGGTATTCGGTCATATTCGCAAACCGTTGTGAACTTTTTTACCGTGGACTCCCGTAACTACGTAGGATGTCTGTTCGCTGAACTGCGCAGAAGAAGTTCTGAAAATAAGTCTAATTGATGATTAAATGGAGCGTTGTGAGAATCTTCGGGTGCATCTCAGTCTTCTGTTTGTTTCGTTAGCTCTATCTATTTTGTAACAGAGCTGTGAAAAATGCTTCTGAGGGTTGCGTTTTCGACGAGACTGGTGAAGGCCTGTTTTATCGCTTTAGCTATTGGCTCGCGTTGCTCGCTGAAATGGTTCTGCTTCACGGATTCATTGACTTAGTGGTGGTTCTGCCTGTGTAGTTGTCTCCGCAGCTACGGTGAAACCGCTGAATATAGTGAGGCAGAATGGACTGGTGAATCACGTCGCTGAACTGGATAATATTCGTAGTTGACTAAAAACAGCTCTGAAGCCGGATACTCCTATCTTAGTTATACCGGAGCTTGTGGATCACTTCGTTATTAGGTGGTCTCCCCTGAAATAGAGCTTGAAGAAACTCCCCTTCCACAAGGTGTGACATACTGTACGCATCGGACGAGATGGAGCATTGAAGGAACATTTGGCAAACAATTGCGAGGACAAGATAGGTTCAATCCGTTATTTTTGAAAAACCCCAATTGACTGAATTTTCTGATCATTTGAGATTCCGATAATCCGGATATCCATATACACATTTATCTCTAAAAGTTCAAGATAATGACATTATGTGTAGTTTATGTGCAGCTTTTCGTGTTTTTACAACTTTCAATCGGTGATGAGTTCGTTTTGTCGGAACGGTAAACCAACCTTTGTGTAATGGAGACGTGTGTTTTATTGCCTCACTTTTGTTGGTGTGACTACTTCCACGCTGAGCATTGATAATGGTAAATCAGTATCTTATCCCAGAGAAAGAGGTTGAGTTGTGTTCAACCCACCCAATTTTTTCCGTAAGAAGCTTGATAAAACCACAATGTATGTGTGGAATTTAGCTGATTCAGAAGTGCTTTCTACCTCAGCACTTTTGTAGACAGCACTCCCAAAACAGATGTCAGAGATGTCACCAGATATTAGGTGCTAGATAAGGTTTCTCTCAGCAGTCTGAGTGCTTCAAAAAATATGCAGATATATTTTATGGAAGACTACATTGGTGTTATCAGAACGTCCCGGTGAATCTTTCATCAGTTGTATTCTCCAGCTAAATATGTTGCATAAAAGTTTTTAAGGTGGTACAATATTCGAGATATCCGTATATAATGCCTTATCACACTATCCATACGCAGGTGTACTTCATCGGTTTCGTATAATTTTCCAACTGGAACATAGTGCTGATTGCAGCTTGTGAATCACGCCTGCCAGCTAGCTCCAAGAGGAGCCCTCAATAACCTTACAAGTCATGTACTATACCAAGACGATCTACATACTTTGTTTCACTTCCTTTTCAAGTGTTACGAAAAGCTCATACTACTTTAGAATAGTCATGCCATAGGGATACTTTCGTTTTTTTTTGTTTGAGTATCTCAGTTGCTCAAAAAATCAGTCCAGTCTGTACGTGCTAGTCAAGTGGATTAGATAAAAATAGTTGATGCACTCTTTTTCTTCCCCCGGGCTTTCTTAGCCCCATTGTCCTATGTTAGCTCATTTCCTTCCTTTTTAATAACTGTTTTCCCATCAACACTGCACTGAGTGAGCCTCCTGAATATATTTTTCATTTTACCGTCTATCAGGTTTTGATTTACGAGGAGAAATTTCCAGATCTCTACTAGCAAATTCTATGCGGCACTGTATTTTGTATATCTAGTAGTGGCAAATATTTACAAGCTGGAGGAACCATACTGCATCATTCTGTTTAAGTAAATTAACTGAAAATTACGATGCATAGTATGCGAGCCATCCGTTCGCGGTTATTGTCCGAATACAATACCGGATCAGATTGTTGTTGAGCATTGCTGATCACTGAGTACTGCTGGTCAGTGGTTAAGTTCACACTTGAGTAGGATTCTCATCCTTTCAGTGGTATTCCTCATTCTGGGAGATAGTTAGTCGAAAATGTCCTCAGCTGAGTGACTGTACATAGTAATGCGAACGCCAGAACAACGGTTGAGTTCGGCTACATTGAAAGTCACGAAATCTGGTAGGCTAACAGCAGACTGGCCTCAGTACGACGTAGCTGCTGGCGAAAAATTCAGCTTCTACCACTTTTTGCAGACAAGACTGGACTACATAGATGTTAGTGGAAGAAAATTGCCCTGAATTTTTTTAGGATCACAGATTTAAAGTTCAATCTTACAAGAATCAGTGAAGAAGCTTTAAATTCTGGTAGCGATAAGTGTTGGGCACTTTCTGTATTTCCTTCCACTGTCTGGTTCTTACAGGAGCCTGCTTCGGAATTCTATAAAAACAAATGAGGAAGGTGAAAGCTTCTTGGGATGACAAATACCTTCGGTTTGACACTCCACTAGGATAACAAAAAGCAAACACCGTCCACACATACTGGTTGGTTAACAATTCCAGTGAGCAGAACTCATCAGTGTGTGAAAGGCTACACCGAAACCTACGAGTTGGTCACTGGTTGTTGACACTTTCACTAGGTGACTGATAATCACGCTGTTTACTTGCAGCACACGTAAAGCCGACCAGTGGACCGTTGTCAAGGCGTTCGGTTACTGTTCCTAATTCGAATGGGGAGAAGTAAATGAGCATCAATTCAACTTGCCTGGAGCGACTTCGTATTGCTAATTTGCTTGCTGTGAAAGTTTGGTTTGTTCACGCGTAAACTTTCGTCAGTCGCCCACCAGAGGCAAAAACGCAAAGAAGATAGGCGTGGCACGATATCACCGCGAAGCCAAAAAGGAGCAGCTACTGGGTCAACCTGGGATTTTCCAACATGAGACAGTGATTTGTTGAAAAGTCCCGCCGTTTCTACACTAATATTTATCCTTTCATCAGGTGTTTCAGTGCTTCCATTCAAACTTCTTACAACTTCGGCTCCAGGAATCACGTCAACTTAGACTCCAATAACACCATAATAGTACATGTAGGTCGATTGGTAGGCGGTGAATAACCCCCGGTTTATTTAAACATACTCTTCTACTTCATGAAGGCACCTTTCAATCTTAGGAAATACCTACGAATAATCTTGCTTGCGTGGTTGACCAAAGTGATACAAAAACAAGCGCAGCAATCTTGAGACATCTCACTAGCATCATTTTCTACACCACCATATTTCTGTTCAAGTACCTCTGTCCTCAGATAACGAATGAAAACAAAATCCTAAGAGTTTCGATTGGAGGTGGCTCATTTAGTTTCAACATAAGGCCAGAAATACTAATGGTGCAATCCCAATGAGTGGGTTATTTCAAATGCAAACAACTGTCGAATCTGCGGTAAAATTGATCAGATTGTTGAGCTGACAAGGCTTCTTACGGGTCATTTATCCCGACATATTTACGTTATGTACCAGAGTTGACAAAAACCCGGTGGATCCTATGTGCTAAGAGTCGGACCATCTCTGTTAGGCGCACTGATTCTACACTCACGTCACTGAGTGGACATGAATGACTTCGGCCGAAATCACCATTACGGGTAAAATGTTTACCGAACAAGGTGAAAAATACCAAGACAATCAAGACACCATAGTGCGTATGAGGATGAGTGAACTGGAGGAGGAAAGGATAGTTAGTGAAGAAAATAATGGACTTAATGCACTACTCACAAAGTTGCTGAAAACTCTTCGACGACCAACGAGCTGTTTCACCCTGCCCGAGGCCCATCAGGTAGGCACAGTCTCCGAGTTTTCCATCAAAATTACTTTTTGCATGAACCAAAGTGCACGAAATTTGACTTATACCCTCATTTGCGTACAACTTTGTTTCTGACGGGAGACTCACCTGGAACCCAGCTGAACCTCATGTTTAGAACGTCCTTCTCAACTGAATGTGCTGCATCAGGCAGCCTCATGTCCCTGTTGGTACGATATTCGAGAATACGGAATACATTGTATAATACACTACTCATAAGGATGCTGGAAACTCTTCGATAGCCGACCACCGGTTTTGCCCTTCTTGGGGCTCATGAGGTAGGCGCAGTCCCCGAGTTCTCCGTCAACCTTTTGTTCTACTTGATCCAGTCGAAACCAGATTGGTGTGCAAATGAGTGTACAAGTTGTAAATAGTAGAATCTTTCGCGACCGCACTGGTGGGTATGGCTGTTAACCAAACCGGAACAGATGCCTGGTTTTTCATTATCAAAAACAACCAACGGACTCGTAAAACGATTTTTAAATTTGGATTTCGCCCACCCAGTGAATTCCTTCTATGTTGATAGTTGGTTGATATTTGGACACTCCACCATTCAAACACGAGTAACTGATCGAGTTCACGAGGTAGTGCTACTATCCTTTAAACACTCATTTGTAAAGCTTCCCTAGTAATTGCTTCACAGAGGAGAGCTTCGTGCCAATTCTGAGCCTAAATTATTTTCGTGAATCTCCCTGTGGAATCAAGGCACATTTGGTCAGCAGCTATTGATAGAAATGATAAAAGGCTGGTCACCTGAATTCATCCATCAAATGAGCTGGAAAGTGTCGATTGACATGATAACCACCAGTGCCATGAGTTACTGTTTTTCCCTGGTAGGAGAGGATCGAAAACAAAGGTTCCGAGAGGTGTGGATGGCCTTATCTGTCTTGCTGCTTATCCTGACCAAAGCCCATCAAAATTCTATATGTCCCAGTCCACTGACCGCATTAGTTCTCATAGATCCAGCCGTCGTCTGTTATCAGGCTGCGTGTTACGCTTTGGAAGCAGACGACCTTTTCCAAATGAAATGCTTCACACTCTCATAATAAAGTGTATCAAGCAAACCGGGGTGAGTGTGTTTTAAATCATAGCGGCCACCATTAGTGGCCCCAAGCCCGACTTGTTTCCGTCATATTCTTGAGTTGGGACCTGAATGCAAACGTCTGCGGTTTTGCTCAGTAGCGTGCCTTACATTTGGTGGAACCACTATGTGAAAAAGAATGGAGCCAAGAGTATATAACTTTGGATTGTCCCAGATAGTGTTTTTGAAGACGCACCTATGGGTTTTGTAGGATAGTAGTAACTTGTTGGATTCTTACTAGTATTCATCATGATGACGCTCTCTGCTAAAGACACCGGTGGGCTTTATAAAAGGATGCTTGCCATAGTGCAGGCGCCTTGAAGTAGAGTCGTAGTGTTAATGCACTGCATTCAGTACTTCGTCCTAATACTGTCGAAATTTTGGGTATGCACATTATTTTTTTCATATTCTCGTCAAGAATGTTCCCCATGAGAGATCGATCCCAGCTGAGACCAGCAGACAAGTAATCCCGGGTCCAGACTCTGCTCGGGAGGACCATATATATATATATATATATACATACATATATATATATATATATATA
>SJOL01002939.1:30888-73032 GCA_004794785.1 Opisthorchis felineus | reverse complement strand
TTAGCTAGGTGAAAAGCAGAAGGTAAATCGCTTGGCAAACATTCCCAACTATCAAAACTACAGGTTAGCATAAGTCATACATTGTTGAAACGTGCAGAAATTTGTGAAAACTACAAAAAATTCACTATTCTTCTCTTTTTAGCCATGTCGAGTGTATTAAGACAAAGTCCCTGACGCTGATTCTGTTTTCTAAATTCATGTTCCGAGATGACCTCATAAATTCGACGTTTTCATGTGATTAAAACAAGCTGCATTCATCCTGTTTGACGGTTGCGCACCACTTAGGATTTATAGGAGAAAACTCAGGTTACACTTCGTAATTCCACTCAATATAGTGTGCCAAACCGGTCCTAAACCACTTTGATTGTCAAACAGATGATATCAACAACATTAACGACTAGACTAATTTGAAGACAGTTGAAGTTGGACTTTTTCAGGGAAACAGCCCCTCGTTTAAGGAAATCGCGGGACGGATGCACTCAGGCACGAGTTGTATCCCAACACCCAATACAGGAAATGCCCGATGCCCACGATGAACTACCCAGTTGAAGAGATAGTTTCGACTTCCATGTAAATGCTTTACTGTGGATTCTACATCACATTTCCCAACATCCTGTCAGTTTTAGTTCATCTGACCGAGACTATAAAAGGTTGTAATTCTGTAGTTGTTTGTTATACGGGGTCCGGTTAGGCTGAATTCATACGCCTAAAAATAGGAATCGACCCAATAAAATAGCTCGTTGCTTGCGTCTGTTAACACTACACTTGATAGGTTATTTTCTATTAGATCTTTCCGCTATTTTTGTGATCGATTCCGGGCAGGGTTTAACCTCAGATCAAAAACAGCTTTCTTCAGTGACTGAGGTCATTTCAGATGAGGGAAATCCAACGTGAACATTTCTGTCTACTTGACAAGATGGTCGATGAATCCACCAAATAGAGCTGTATTCTAGCAAAACTTAGGTGAGATACAAGTGTACGTGAAACTTCCACTGGTTTTTCTCCCTACTTATTATTTATCTGTTGAAGAACCTCAGCTAGCTTCAAGAGTACCTAAGAAGTTCACCGGTTTCTACGCGGAACCCTGAAGTTCTGGGGAAGAAATTAATCTATGGCATGATGTCTACTCCATGGTAACAAGTGAACTAACCAGAAGAGGTTTATCTTCCAGGAATGATACGCAGCATGGCGTGAGTACCTCAGAACCTTGTTTCAAGTTGCCCTGTGTTGCACATCTTAATGATTGCTGAGCGGTCTGAGAGGTTCACACGGAAAAGCAGAACACTTACTGGGAAATAGGTGTACGCAGTTATGACGACCTTGACAAGCCTGACGCCAAACCCAGGATTCAGCGGTAAAAAGTGGGTAAGGTCAAGTACGAACACAGAGATACAGCAAGTTCAACTGACCACTATATATCTCTCTCTGCAAAATGGCCCAGTGGCAGTAAAGTTTCCCTGCCTTGACTAGGTAAACGTTCAACTTAGAAGGTTCGAGAAGGCCAAGCCCAGAACCTACAGTCTGCGAGTAGGTTCACGGTTATATCAAAAGTCGTCCAAAGTTAATACGATTGTTCCAGAGTTTAGTTCATACAAGGTGAGTTAAACATCCACTGTAATGGGATCTTCGAGACACGAACAGATTTTGAAGTGGGATAGAATGGAGTCCATGAGCTTGACCCTCCTGTGTAGACATTCCAAAGTCAACTGGCTTACTTTCTGAATCATTTCATTCTGTCGGGGCAGAAGCTGTCGATGCTATCGCTGTTGAAAATATTGCTCCGTTAAATCTATCACCATCTGTGCAGCCACCTTCGTGAACCTATTGTTTGGAATGTAATGAAACTCGTGGCTTCCGGAAGTCAGTGTTTTCATCAGTGAAGGCTCATTACCGTTTACATTACGAAATGTGCAGACGTCTTTCAAATGAACTGTGAGTGGTACGAAAAGCCTTGCGTTAACTTGATTTGTTATGTTCTGCTGCTGGATCTGCAGTAATTAAGCGACTTCTAGTTCAGTTATCACGTACACCACTGTTACAACCACGTGTGCGCCGCTGAGGTGTACCATGGATACCTAAATACAATGCTGTGCAGCTGTTTATCCGCTTTCTGCGCTGTCCTGAGATATACGTTATAATCGGTCCATCACCTTTACACTGAGTTTGATACGTTTGAAATGGCCAAGTATGTTTGCGCTAAAATAAAAGGCAGATGGATTCAGCCATTTGCTACCAAAATGGAGCAGCTTAAATTGTACGAAGTGAAATATTTCTGAGTAATCGTAAAAGTGAAGAGACTGATTTTCTGCACCAATAAACTGCACTAGTTTCTTGCGTTGCTTGACTTGGAAACGGTGTGATCAAAGAAATAATCACCCTTTGATGGAAAATTCATTGCTCCACCAAAGGCCACATAGTTAGTTCACTTCAATGGCCACGTGGTTGCACGAAACACCATTTCTTCTACACAGGATTCACGGCAAAACGGCAAAATTCCCGTTTTGTGACTTTTCCGAACCTTGTGTGCAGTCACACGTATGATCCCCGAGACTGGACTGATTACTTGACAAGACTCATCAAACCACAAGATTCTCGAATAAAGGAGGTCTCACAATTCAGATTTTGTTTGGCGAAAAGAGATCACTTTCTAATTTATCAAGCCTGAGAATTAACTAGCGGAAAGCGATTTATTCATTTATTAACAAAAATCGGAGTAAGTAAAGTGATTGAATGTGTGGTAATCTGTACTACTGAGCGTGAAAGTTCGGTGTTTTGTTTTTTGCTGGCAGGTGGACATTCGGGACAGGGCAGTCGTAACTTGTAAATGTTTATTTTGTCCTTTTGGATTTTCAAATATTAGCCCTACTCAGCCGCGGTGTACAAATTTCCTTTCTGGATCCTGATTGCACCTAACACAGAGTCCTTCTTACTTCTGATCAAGTCTAACGGTAGAGCTTAAGTGCCGTAAGATGGCGAACTTCGTTACTGCGTTTGGTAGGACATAACCGAATGAAACCAATGATTGCCTGACTACACAGTCTGAGTGCAACAAAACACATTCACGATCCTGAGTAATCTTCAGAAATACGAGAAACTACTGAATGCTTGCCGTGAGGCGCTCATCCCCAGGATAAAATCATCTACGTAATCCTCTTGTTCACTCAGTTGAAAAGTCAATCCGGCGAAAATTTCGAGGTGCAGCTCCCTTCAGACTCGCAGGCGTGTGTGACCACGCAATAGACACTTGAACAGTATCCGTGGGTGCGTACGTGAAGCTAACATTATCCATTCCCACTCGGCGCAATAAAGCATACTTGCACATGAATTCGCGTCACTTCTTGATTGGTTGTTAATGCTTATTGCGTTTCAGGTGTAACATCATGTCCCCGAAAAGGTGACGACAACGGTATGTACCCAGTTACTGCGAATTACACATCTCTCACACCTACGGAGGCGTAATTAAGGGTACCAGATATTCCTGATGGAGTATACTACTCAGAAAGACACCGAAAAGTCTTCGACTGGTTTGCCCATTCTCAAGTCTCAACAAGTGGTCGCAGTCCCTGGGTTTCCACCAACCGCGTGTTCTACTTGAACAGCTAATCCTGTGCACTTGGCAGAGTACACTCATTTGCAAGTTAGGTCAGTGTTGACGGGAAACAACTGAATCCCACTTGAATCTACCGTTTATGATGTATTCCAAATGAATGGGCTGAACACTGCTCCCTTTGAGTTGGATTGGTGTAAAATGCTATAGGTGAACAAAAGATCGAGGGTGAAGAACAAGGGGTGTGTTGGAAGGCAATAGAGATCTATCCAACTTCTTGGTTATCTGCGGTCGAGTGGACCGCTTGTTTTATCTGTATAGCACTTACCTGGGAGACACTGTTCGTATATATCTTCTACTGATGTTCTATATATCCTGATGATATATATATATATATATATATATATATATATATATGAGCAAATCGGTATAGTGTAGTCCAGTTTATCTAAAACAGACATGTTCTGTCATCAGAAAAAGGTTATTCGTCACTGAGTGCCTTACCGTGCGACACCAAATCCCCTAACCAGTAACGTTTTGTTCGACCAACCGATTATGAAGTTTGTTTGCCTAGGTTTGCTTGGATTATTATCTTCGCCATTTTACTTTATCCCACAAAGACCAAGCTTTTTCACCAACAACGGACCAACTTTGAGATATGCTGATAACAAGATTTCATTGGAAACTACAGCGACACGTGTTTCAACAGTTTCATTAATGCGTTATTCTGAATTGTGGGAAGCACCTGACTATTTTGGGTGTTGAGGTTCTAAAATCCTGCTTGGAAGAAGTCTTGAGTGCACTCACCGTGGATTTCCAGAAATTTCCTATCACACTCCATGTTTGCCAAAATGGGTGCCACAGACTTCTTCTGAGTAACCGTTGGTCTATTATTGTTTGACTGGTCTACATTCAACAGACAGACCTATCGCATCATCTTCCGTTATTTATTTACACTAAACTTTTCAACACAGACCAGAACAGAGAAATTATTCATTAAGCCGCTGATGAGGGCAGCCCACCGTAGTTTTCGGGAATAAAATAATAAACAACAATGTGTTGTTCATCGGTGTTTTGTTTTAACTCTTTCGGTTTCATTGTTCACGGAGTTTATTGAAAATTAGACGGCTCTGTACAAATGCAGGTAAGGGGACAATAAGCAGAAAGTTTGCGAACCACCAGCTCACAAAAATAGCACATCCAAGTTCGTCATATTCGCACAGCAGTAATTCTCTGTTTTATTTTCACTTCCAATCTACGCATTGACTCTGCACCCTCAAAAGTTGCACTTTCCATTAATTGATGCCAAGCCGTCTGTATTGCAGCTGTATGTCTGAAGGTAACACAAAGGCTCCTACAGTATTTCTGTAAAAGTTCCATGGAAAAACACCTCATTCGTTGTGAGTCAGCTTCAGATGGTGAAAGAGGAAATGAGAAAGTTGATCAGACACCGCAAAGAATACAACACTTGATTAGGCTGCTATTCGGCGCACGGAATAACATGTGTGCACCGAAGTCCTGTGCTCCGATAGCCACTAGCCGGGATTATCCCGGAATCTGAATTGGTAGAAAATGGGATTGGCCGAATAAACCTGCCCATGCACCTATGGCAATGTGGCGTAATTAGATATGATTAAACTTCTCATTTCTGAGGAGTTTACAATGTTTTGATTCGTGCGTCTTTGCGACCACAAGAAGCAATAATTCATGTAATCATTTTTCGATAGTCTATGGTACTAAAAAGTGGAACCTAACTGACCTGGCGGTTTTTAAGTTCTTTTCCACCTCTACGCACACAACTGAGTTCACCTGATTTGTGGTTGAAGGCAGGACCAAAAAAAAACGAAAATTTTCCTCTTATACGCCCATCCGTATACCAATTTGGTTTAACGGAAGACTCACCTGGAACTCAGCTGAATCTCTCTTTCCCTTCAACTGAATTTGATGCACCAGGCCGCCTCATGTTTCAGTTAGTATGATATTCCAGGTGAGTCACTTGTCAAAGCCAAATCGGCATGCAGATGAGTGTATAAGTCGAATTTCATGTAATTTGGATTCAAGTAGAATATAAGGTTGATGAAAACTCTGAGGCTGTGTCTAGTTGATGAGTCCCGAGAAGCTCGAAACCACTCGTGGGCTGTCGAAGAGTTTTCAGTAACCTAATGAGTGGTGTACTATGTCTATACCAAAACTTCCCTGTATTCATCTCATACCTATGCTCACTTCAGCAACTTGTCGTCCGATGCATTTTTGGCATTTTGGGGATCACTTTTATTTGTCTTCCTGGATAAACAAATCACTTGCCTTCATCAAACTGTAGAAATCACAAACGGAATAACTGGAATTCGTGGCACAACTGGTCAATAAAATCAATGGCCGGAAATTTTTGGGTGAGACTCAGTGGCTTGACCCCGAAACATGTCGTATGGGTCCTCGTTTGATCACGTTGAGCTAGATACGATTTCCTTAGGTTTACACAAACTGGCTGGTATCCTGATAAAGAAAGTAATTTCTCCAGAACAGCAATAAGTAGTTTGCATCCTTCGCTGCATTTTCTCAGGGCAGAATCTGCCTATGTCTTTTTTACCAACATCTGTATTGCCGGCATGCTCGGTAAATAACGTTAACTTCAGTTCAACTATGTGACCTTGCAGGTAAGAACTAACCGACTGCAGCGTATCACTGATATATTCGGGAACGAATAAAAATTGCACCACACTTGGCTATTTACATATTTGCGTACACCAGAGCAAAGCTTGTATGGATGGACGGTAGAACTTGTTAGTTGATACAAAGGTTCCGCTAGACTTGGAGAAAGGAATGGTACGTTTAACAAGCACGGCTCAGGATGCGTAATGCTCTGAATATTACCTTCAAAGTTTGCGGCTTTCCAGTCATTCTAAAAGAGTTCTTTCCCAACCGTAGAGAGTCAACATTTAAATTGTTGAAGCTAACCAATACGATGTATCATCTACGTAAGTTTGATCATTAGACTCACCCAAACGTCACGTCAAAATCTCCGTAGATCTGCTTATAACTTCTGAGTCTTGGTACAGCTCACTAAAACCTCTGAAGACCCTGCATTAAAATATGCCTAAAATATTGGCACAAAGCAATCCGCAGGCCAGAAAAGTAGTCTTTCTGAACAGCGCAGGCGCGTTTTTTGATACGTCATTTGCAGTGAAGCAAGTAAAAATCACAGCATGCTCATGGATTTCTGAACTAACCGCTAAATTTTACAGGCATTGCTATTTTTAGGAACTCACAGGAAACCAAACTCGGTAGTATGGAAGGAGAGTTATACTAATCTATCTTAAGTGCAGCACTCTCTATCTGAAATTGAACTCATTCCAATAGGTAAAGCTGAAATCACAGACCGATAATTTCCCAATGGGCTCCTCAGGTATTACCAGCAAGTATCCATCGATACAGTGTATGCTGTCAAAGTCATGTTCCGTCCCGAAGAAACAACTTACTGGTTTCTTCGTGCGCCACAGTGAACCTTGGTGGCCTTTACCACATTACCATTGGAATGGTCGTTTGCGTCCGTCCATTAGTTTGCTACCAGACAAAGCTAAATGTTCTACGCCACCATCTGTCGGTGTATATGTAATTATTACGCCAATAATGCTGACTGGCAGGTTCTATCCCATATGAGGTTGACTGGTAAAAAGACCATGTGGCTAGCTATTTCAAGTTATCTAAATTTTGGGACTGATAGCGTACAGTAACAACCTCAGATACGCCACTCACTCAGTGAGCACTTACAAATAATCTCCACTCATTTGCAAATAACATTGCCGTTAGTGACCCAACTAAAATTCGGCAGTACTGCCGACAGAGCTTCCCAGGTCACAACTACATGGCCGAAGTGGATTACAGGTGGTTAAGTGGGCAGACTTTTGAATCGCGGTTTTCTCATACTTGTTATAGATACAGTCACACAACGGGATAATGCAAAAATTACCTGAAAGTCTTGTTTTCTAAGACGTCCTCACTGAAACCCAACCTCTAGCAATGAATAGACGTTCTGGGTAGTATGTCATGAAAATATGCCTACCACGTCTACTTTAATGTTATTAAGGCTGCAGTCCTTTGCGTGTCCTCATTTTTCTTTAAGAATGTACGATTACTTGTTTCCCAAAAGGTTTAGGAGTCGTTGACACACCAAAATTTTCGTTTTACAATTATTCCCTTCTGAATCGATCATCAAGCGGACTGGTTAGATATGGTCTGTTTACAGGATTTTTGCATGATCTTTCCAGAGCTACATATTTACGTCCTGCTTTTCCTGAGAAAAGTGACTATTTTGAGTTTTACCACCGAAGCAGTCGCCACAGTGGGGGTCACGGAGGATGAATAGTCATTTTCAGGTGGGGGAGTGACATACTCCCAAGGGTTAAATTGACCGTTTGACTCCCTTACTGCAAAGCAGATTGCATGCTCACGCTTGATACTCCATGAAATCACACGTAATCAAAACAGGGCCAACTTTCGATGAACGCTCCGTGGAATATGTCAAATTTTATGCCATTTCACCCCAAGCAGTTGGCCAGATTTGAATCAGTTGGTGTCATTTGTTCATCAACCAGAATTTATCGGAGGGGATACTGTAGTTTTCAGGATGAGAACTTATAGTTTTATCATGATCCAGTAAAGCGATTTTGCGTCTGCCTTGGGTTTTTGCCCGAATAACAGGAAATCACTTTTTGGAAGTGCCATATAATATTTCTCATTTTTTTGGGATTTTGCGCTGGTTTTCAAGTGTCCACTTTTTCAAAACTGGTCAAGGAAGAAATCCTACAGCCGAGACTCCTTATTCATACAGTGCTTGATTTGGATCTTTTTTGCTGTCCCCGTTGCAGAATTATAGCACAGGAATAGTACATAACATTTTACAATGGATCTGCTCTAAATCACAATTCCCCACACAGTTCCTCCGAACTTTTAGTTCGCAGCCATCTGAGGAACATACCGCCTAATGACAAATGACTGCGTCTCTCCTACATTTACACTTTGAAAGCGAATCTTGCACAGTTCAATGGTTTACGAATGGCGTCATTGTCATATAACTTGTCGCCCATATGTTGGACCAGATCTATACAAATTCGCAGTGCCACAGGTAACCGTACTGGCTACATATGTTGCCACGAATTTCAAAAACGATCGAACAGCACGGAGCTTGTTTCTGGTTTCCTTCCGACTTGAGGAAACACGTGAAGATTGTACACGACAGTAGATAGCAAGTGATGGCCACAGATGAACACCGTCAAAAGCAGGCAGAGTATGTGAATCTTGTTGCCTCAAACGTCACCTCTCACCTCCTTCTTTAAATCCGCCAAACTAGGCTGTGACGCTGTCTAGTTTGGACTCAAAACAGATGAATATAATCCGCAGAGATTTTTCTAACCTTTTCGGGCGAGAATCTCAGGAATAGTGACTCAATGGCTTTAGTAGAAGTGGTGTGCTAAAAAGCCATTCACGAGATATTTCAGGTGTCTGCTGTCCTGAACCGTCTGTCATCGCCTTAGTAACTAATGTTCACCGGCAGACAGAAGACAATTGATGGTTAAGGTGGATTCCATTGACAGACTATCCTAGAGACCAGGAAGATAATTACAAGGCGTTCCAACCGAATCACTGTTTTGTTCGAACCTAATTGCTTCTGCTGTTCATCCTTTCCTTAGAATAAACAAGAAGAGTGCAACTAATACGTTCAAAAATGCATCTGTAATCACTAGTACCCAGGAGGCGAATATGACTTTCTACTCTGCCAACTAGAGTTAAGGTCGCGGAGTGGCTCATGTGTTGTTGGGTGAATACCAGTACATCCTTACAAGGATAAAAGCCCAGCTACACGAGATTAAACGCCCCCTGCTGTTTGAACGGTCACATAGGAGTTAGATGGGACCTCATTCAGTCATGTTAGTTAGCAGTTAGTATTTGGTCTTGGTGCAGTGCTTTATCATAAACGATGCCTCAGAGGAGAACCACATCGGTGTGACTTGGTCCACACATTGATACAGCTGGCAGTTAGTATTTGGTCTTGGTGCAGTGCTTTATCATAAACGATGCCTCAGAGGAGAACCACATCGGTGTGACTTGGTCCATACATTGATACAGCTGGCATAGATTTCACGTAAATCACTATGAAAGAAATAAAATAAAATCAGGAAAAATGATGGATAAGGTGGATCACTAAAAATATTTCAAGACTACCCACTTCCTGTGTTTACAAATGCATCCAATGAACAGCGATAAATTCTATCGCATGCTTACTGAGGATCGAAAGAATGCTGAGAGAAATTTTTGACAACCCATAACTAATGGTTGATCGAAGAAATAAATTTACTTAGATAATTAAAAGAACCTTTCCAATAAAATTAGCAACATATGACTTTTCTAACTCAGCAGCCAGTCCCAAAAATCACTCGGGGATAATAATACAAGTCTTATGAGGTTCGATCTGTTACTGAAGATTCACCTATACAGTTCTTCTAATCTAAGCTGTTTCCTTAAACTGAGCACTATCGGGACGAATGCAAGGCTAAACACATAGTGTCATCAGCTTTCTTTACATTGAGGCAATGCTCAAAACTTACAAGAGGCTAAATTGCCAGCTAAGGGAAATCGGTTGCCTGGGCGGGTGAATGGGAGAAAATGAGCAGTAATTTGAACCGCCGTGGGCAATTGCATGTTGCTATCTTGATCACACGAGCACGTTTGGTTCAGTCACGCATAAAAGTCCGGCAGTGACTGATCAGAAATAATAGGTCGGGCACGAGACCTGTGATGAGTGAGAAATTACCCGACGTCAGATTGTTTGAGGTTTATTGCAATCGGTGGACGCGTGTAAGTGGGGGACACAGAAGTGAGCAAGTTTTTAAAGATAGGCCTTTTCTACTCACAGACGTAATCCTTAAGTAGTGACAGTGCCAGACTACCCTAGTGTTCTTGTCACTCTGTGTTCAATGATAATATTCTGTGTAATAGATCACTGTCGCTAGTGATGCATCCATCCACTTCAAAGAGAAGCGCATACAACACATTTAAATTCTATGTCAGGCGTGGACCAGCTTCGGTGCTTAGCTCTGACAACTGTTTGCCTGTGAAGGGCTGAAGCCTCTTCGCTTCAAAAGTGAAAGCTTTCAAAAACGAAAACAATTTCTTTGGTGGAACTAGTGCCTGTATTTGGAACCGCCCCAGTGAATAATGAGATTTTTAGGCGCTTCTTGGCACTTGGTGGCCGTATATCCGTTCCTCGATGTTTGTATCCGCCTAATAAGTATGTCCGTTTCCAATAGGACTTTCGCGGTCAAATGGTTCTCCTCTACTCAAGGGGGCAACTAGGAGTGCCACCAGGATATTTCCTCAGAAAAGATATCCCTGGTGTGCAGGAATAAACTTGTGAAATTAGCAATAATGCATGGCACCTCCATAAACGGAATGGGAAGCAACCTTCCAGTTGGGAGCCCCGGAGAGAGTGAATGTAGCTGGTTGTAATTCTACCTGAATGGAGACTTGTAGCCTCGCTATGCACTACAGGAGTGTAATTCGCCGTCCACTTTTGTCTGTAAGTCAGCGCCGTCCATTCACAGAACAAAAAATGGACCAGATTAGAGTCCAGGTGCAACCTTCAGTTACCGTGAGTGACAGCAGAATACTCCCGATCTGCGTGAGCTCTGTCCAGTATTGACAGCGCACCTATTTGCCTTCCATCTAGTAGGACGGGGGAGGCATTAAACGATGTCGACTCGACCGTGGGTGTCTTAGCTATATCAGTCGGTATGTCACAAATTAATACAGAAAGAAGAGGTTTTGCGAACCGATAGTAAATCATGTTTATACCGTGTGCAGGAACATATTCATATCGACGGTGGGTTCGGGTGTGCACTCTAGCCGACTGAAATTTAACTGAATGAACACAGTTGCAAAACCAGCTCACAGATAAGTGAACACTTCATCCAATATATATATATATATATATATATATGTATATATCACAACTCATGTTTGCCAAGTTTTGCTGTTGCGTCGTAATTTTTGTCCAAATATCTTGTCTGTGCCAGAGTCCCTAGTATAACCACATAGCTATCCATGGGCCCGAATCACGACAAACTCTCTAAAATCACTGAACTGCATGTTTTCTTCGAGGTCGTAATCGAGGACATCTACGGCACTAGCTGTGAGCGAAGTTTTTTCCGGACAGGACGCAAGATTCGTCCATAGAGAGCAAATTAGTTACTTTAGGACTGGAAATTGCTTCCAGTTGATTTCTAAGGGTTCACTACCTCGAGTATGGATTGCAATGGGAAAAGCCTCATGTGGCCGGGATAAACTCTTCAGTGAGAGAGGTTCGCCGATTATGGAAGAAAGAGATGGTTTTATTCTAAATTGCTTGTTTTCCTTCATATTTTTAGCCCTCGTCTGGCTTAGAATCAAATATTATTGGTGAAAACTTAAGGCTTCTTGATCATTTCCGGTAGAGACATCTGAATTTGACTTGCTGACATTCTTCATGCTGTGAGTTACTTCCTGCATAAAAATGGCTTTTGGATTGAGCCAGCAATTAGAGGGAGAATTTGTATTCCAAAGCAAAGTTTAACGTCCAAACCGACGGTCAGGCAAACATTCCACAGGGATTTCGCCGAATTGTGTTATCTCCCCGGGACCTTCCAGCTCGGTTATCAGGAATGACAAGTTTATTTATTTATGTCATGAATCAGGTGTCATACGTATCCACATGTCACATTTGGGCAAAACGTCGCTTGGTACATGTAGTTTGTCTAGTTTCCCAAGGTCATTCTTGAAATTTGCACTTACTTAGGATTAATATCAGATTGGACAAACACCTCCGGAATCGGTAAAAAAATATCCAGCGAGTGTGCGCAAAAACAGTTTCGAATGTAAACAAGTTGGAATGCAAATGACAGTAACAGAATGTCAAACAAACCACCTTTGCTGCTGGAATGTATCAATCACCTTCAACAAGCATCAGTTCTCTTAACTTCGTCCTGTAGACTACGATATGAAAGAAGGGATAAGTCCAACAGTTTTTTCATTATTAGACCGAGTCGGGGCCATGTGCAGCACTCTTTGGAGGGAACTTAATTCCACCGCGCATGTTTCGCTACGCAAGCCAAGCACTCATCCGACTCCGTCCTTCTGTAAACGTGAGAGCTGTTCAAAAAACTTTTACTGCTATTTCAAATAATGGCCTTCTATTGGGAAGTGGGGATCCAGAAAATGAAGATAGATGGATCCATTCTGAGGCTTTGTTCAAGCTCTAAATTGTTATCCTTATAAATAGTTGTCCTCCAACAAATCCAAAATAATTGCTGAAGTCATGGTTTCTCAAATCATTAATCTCTCCTCATCTGGCAGCATCATAACAACGGGAATTGTGCAATCATGAAATATTTTACGCACCTCAGGCAGTCCAAATGACATCCTACATCAGCCATGCAGTTAATCTTAATTCGTGCATTTGCACGTGTTGTGATTTGACGCGAACCTTGTGTCGTGAATCATCTGTAGGTGATGAAAATTACGCGACCACCTTCGGTAAATATACACCACTTCGCTAGTTATGCATTACATTAGACATTAGCATGGTGCTAAAACGAAGCAGATGTTTCCTACAATCGCCATGCCGCTTGTTCAACTAATAATTGCAGTATGTGCAATATGGCATACGAGCATCTGTGAATGACACCAAACACAAGATGTTTTGGTAGAAAATTATATCCAGTTTTTATGTCAGTTGAGCTTGAACAGTGTGTATAATACTTAATAAATCTAGTGTAACTGCCTACTGCATTCGACAAACTACACACCGTTGGATGACGTGAAAAAAAACCGTAGGTCCTAACTGAGTCACCGAAAAGGCCTGATAACGACAGATGTTCGATGGCCTGTTTCAACCTCGTTGATACGCATCACTGGCCTCTACTAGTTCATCAGTTCATTTATGCCACTCTTGCGTGACATAGACGACTGATTTACCATCTGTTTTCATGACATGCGGGGATGTACAACAAAAGATGTGTTAAGTTTGTACGAATCGACTAAGCTATGAAGATGCCATGATGGAGTAGTCCTAATTGAGTGCTGGTTCTCCTAAGACTTAAGGTCCTAACATATGTGTGGTCTTTTGTTTGGGGTATATGCGTAGAATCTTTCATACGACATCTACCGAGGACTGGAACAATGTACTTGAATAAAAATGTTTTCCTACTTCTACAGAGTTGCACCAACCTTGAGAAACGAAACGCTGCAGTAGAAACCCGGACGTGAAAACTCCCCTAAATTGACATATTTCTGTGAATACTTCCACAGAAAAACAACACTGCAATGTTCTCGATGTATCTATCACTGTCAAAGTTCGAAAGTGTCTTCCATGCACTGCAGTTTAGACTTGATAATCTTGGTTCTATGGTAATTTTTCAGGTTGCATTAAATTTCCCATTCACCGACTCCTTTCAAAGTGCACCCATACAGGTTTGTAAACCTGAAAAAGTGGATTCACGTGAGGATGAATTTGTTTCGTTGTACATCGAACCATCCCCACAATAAGTGACATTCATCTGGAGAACCAAAAAGGACTTTAAGTGTGGACTGACACTTGTCCGGAGATTTTGCAGCTGTACGTCGGAATACAAGTAATGCGCCTATTTTGGATCAACTCGACGCAATAAGGTACAAGGATGTTAGCAACAAAATTGCCGATCTTTCACAAAGATCAATTTAAAACAAAACTCAGAAACGATAACTCAGAGTCTAAGCCCCTGTAAACATATGCACAGAGAAATGAAGAAGTCGTAATTCAGTTCAGCTGGCAAATAAAAATAAAATTGATAATCTTTCATCTGTAACAGCCTTTCGGTGCCTATCTACTACGCTTCTCGAAGGAAGCCCGACTACTGAGACCCTGTTGGTTTGTCTGGGCCTAGACAGGAGCATTCGAGATGTCGCGGTTGGGTTCACATCGCGAGCCTTTCGGCCAGTAAGTTCACACCTCAGTTACTGAGCTACCTCGAGTTCGGCTGATATTTGGCACCGGATACAACCTCTGATATGGCGGTGCAACAGTACCAGCCTGAGGTTCATTGGACACTGATACCCCTGGTCCAGTGACAGCTGTTAATATGAGAATTTTGCCATTTGGCCCATGGATAATGCACGAAGGCTGACCGGTATTACCGTCTGAGGGACTTCATTGAGCACACCATTTGATGTTCAGCCAATGAAAGAAAACTCGTAAATCTTTTCCACGCTTTATCACAAAACGAGTTCCTGAGTCGGTAATTTACTTTACTGAGACATCAGGGAAAAAAGAACAATCATACTGAAACGGAAATGCAGTAACTGCGAAACATCCACAAAGTTCTTAAAGCTTTCAGAAAAAAAGGGAGAGTTTCCCACTTAACGAATTAGAACTAACCAGTACGTACTCACAACTGATTTAATCTCGACCTGTTGAAAAGCTGAAAAACACTGTAACTATTTTATCTCTACTCGTGTTCCCCACCGGTGCGAAATCCATGAATACCTTTGAGGGTTCGAGGTGCAATCTTCTGGTTAGTAGCTGCGAACGATACACTCGGCCATGACTACCGGACTAGCACAGTTATTAGGTCAAATGTAAGCAGGACATAGCGGCACCAGCCTCTTCCACTCAACTTCCGTCACATTATCTGGTGTTGGCTAATTATTCGGATGGAAAACCTATTCAACTTGCGGGATTCTCCCCCACTGGGCAGAGTGGGTAGTGTAGAGACTCTGCAGTTGCATGGGAAAGTTACCTCCCCCCACTCCCCCAAGTATCCTCAATCTATGCTGAAAGTCGTTTTTGGGTCTCATCAGCAAGGCGCAGCTCACGAAAACCCCTGGAGATACGAACCTTCCAGTCACTTACACTGCTAAGCAGCCACACACTGACGAGTGGAATAATCTTCAAAGCGAGATTGTTATGGGGGTTTCTGACCATTTCGCCTCAAAACTGCCATAAATCACTTCCTGTCTCACATCAACCACTCGTTCTCAGGTCCAGCCACTATCAGCAGTCACTATGTTGGAACACTCTAATGGGTCTTAATTGGGCGTAGAGCGGGAATACAGTTTGGCAGGTACAACACCCTTAGAAAACGAAGCATAGGTCTCCGGGGTATAACACGAGAGATGCAAATCACTGCGTTGACTTCCAAAAGTTGTTTATCCATGGGAACGATAGGAAATGTGGGGTATTACCATGTCTAGATGTACTCGGTAATGCCTTTTAACTGTTCATCATTGATAATTTGCACACTTCATAGGATCAAGAGGTTTTCAGTTCAAGTATGAATGCTACAAATCTGAGACAGCGGTATCGCAACCTTATAAAGTTGGAGAATTAGCCGCACTAAATGGCTCAAATGTCTGTCTCTCGTTGTCGTGACCAAGTAAAAGGATGGAAGTGGTGGACAGAACGCTAAGCACTTTGCATCGTTGATTAAGGTATTATTTCTAAAGATCCCGAGTTTGCTCTGTGACGAGAAAACCATTGAGGAAATATATGGTTCGCCCCGTAATTTCTTCTGGGGATGTAATTCTCGACCAGTTTCTCACCAGTAAAACCAGTGAACGAAGTCAGTCGAAAGTCCAGTAGACAAAAGCTCAGTCACAAATTTGAAAAGGTTGTCCACGGCAACTGAAACATCGGATTACAACAACTTATTCCACTACGCTGCGTTGGACCTTAAAGATTCCATATTGAATGCTTCTTCCTACCAACGTTGAATCACCGATAATCTAAGTGAATTCAGAATTGGCGAATTAATTGTTCCCCACCTGAGTTTCCTAGTTCACATGTATATCGTGATCGGAGGATGCAATTTAGTTTGGGAAAAAGGTTATCAGAGAGAAGTTTACTTAAAATACCATTCCATCTCTTGTCTACACGACGAGAGTGACCGTAGTCTGGACTCTTCTACTTCAGGCTTAATATCGACTGCAGTGAATCCGTTTTGTCGACAAAAAGTGACGTGAGAAGTCATCGAATGTTAGGTGTCCCAGCATAAGTTTTAGGCTTTTTTAAGGTCCATTGGCGTACGGAAGCAAGTCATCCCAAATGCTAGCGGAACCAAACAGGTGCAAGCCGTAGGTAGCAGGCTGTCAATATTTCGTGAACGTCGTCCACTTTGTCTGACAATGGCGCGTGCCTCCAGTAGCCTAGCAACAATGAACGATGGACTGGAGTGTTCAATAACGGATGCGTACGCGTGTTCCGGCATGCACAGCCGTCACTCCAGTCAAATGCACAACTAAGCCCTAGATACAGGGAGGATGACAACGAAACTAGCTGAGCAACACATCCATTGGTATTGGGAAGCAACCACTCAGAAATGCACCAATTACTTTAAACCGCAACACACGGGAAATCCTCTGTTTCCCCAGCGATACTGCTCGGTCGGAACCTAAATCACAGTGCATTTCTTCTGGTCTCGAATACACATATAGATACTTTTCAATTTCTGAAATAGGTATACAGTCGACGATCCACAGCTATGGGTTAACGAGGCTGCGGTGGACTCAGGAGCCCACATCCAATTTTCACTAATCCCCGTTCTTGTGCTAATTAAGGCTTATGCCTGTCTGCAAACATCACAGTGAAGATTTTGCACCGGTCTAGTCTAAACTCAAAACTACCTATTTAGGGTGATATTATCCTCCCGCATATCGCAACCTGGCTATGAACTCATTCACTGTTTATAAAACTGTATGTCAGTCATACGGAACATGTGCCTTCATTTCTCACAGGATAAAGTGCTTCAGTTTGAGCCACTCAAAACGACGGTAGATGTAACAAGGCGGCATCTCTTAACAGAAATTCTGAATAAATGGTGCAATGTGACTGGATATTTTATCAGCTCGTCTTTCTGTAGCTTTTTTCGAACATGTAATAACTGTACTTGCAGACTAGAGGGACATTCACATACGTCAACAAGACCCAGGCTATTTTGCTTCAATCATGGCGGGTAGGATTCCTTTCTGGATCTACTTAGTGTCTTTTTATCTAAAGCTTCGACAGCAACATAGAATGCTTGACTACTCAGCTGGAACCCAGCTGATTGTCTCGTTGATTATGCTTAAAAACAACATAAATGAGAGATTTAGCTACGTCCCAGGCGTATCTCCCATCAAAACCGAATTAGTGTGCGAAAAAGTGTAAGAGTTGAACTTCGTGCAATTTGAGTTTAAGTAGAATATAAGGTTGTCAGAAACTCGGGGAGTGCGCCTACCTGACGAGTCCCAAGAAGGGCGAAAACGGTCGTGAGCCATCGAAGAGTTTCCACCTGGTGAGTTTTCTCCCCAGATCGACCACTTCTGTCTTATCTCGATCATATGTAAAATCTCCGAACCCACGGGGTGACCATCGCCAGCTCCTCCTCGAGAATTCACTAGCAGTCAGTTTTCTTATATTCACGGTCTGGTTTATAGTGTTTCCTCGCCACTTTTGGCTAGTTGGCAATAGCTGCACTGGTCGTTGGCTAAACTAGCGAAAATACGGGGCCCTCATGCTTGCAGTTATGTGGAAAATGGTCAGATTGAGGTGGATCTTCAATGTATATACTCCGAGGTACTTCACCAGGTAGGATTTCGGTGTTTCAACCCAATAGGTTTGTATACCTGCCGATCAATCAATCGCAGTTGGAAGGAGGCAGATCTACACAGATGTGCCTGGTTGCATTTATTAGATGTGAGACGATCATCGAATTGAGATCAGTACAGAGACAGTGCTGAAACCGTTCAAACAGAAATAAACCCTAAAGACTGGAGAAGAAGTGGAAGTTGATGTGGAAACTTATAAACTACTATAAGAACAGAGTTCCCCGACAATGTCAGGTATACTTAGTTATTATTGTAAGTGATCAACTGGAAACATCTTCCCTGCTTACATAGTGGTAATCATCTTCCGTTGCAAACATCGGTAATCTTCAAAAATTCCCTCAAAATTATTTCTATCTCCCCTTTGATCCGCCATTTGAACCGAGTAATATTAACAGATGAAGTGATTTAAAACCCTTCGCCTGAGTCCCTGAAAATGAATAAACATAAGAGATATGATGAGTATGCATGCCATCGGGATAAAGGTTGATAAAGTGGCTCATCTGTATTCCGTTTTCAAAAAACAACAGATAATTTCAGTCTTACTAGAAAAATTTCTAAATTTTGGAGTAGCAAAACCCATATGATGGTATAAGGGGGAGATAGATTATGGGCGAGCGTGTGCAGGCAAGTTCATATGATGAAACCTTTGTCGAATTAAGGTGTAAGCCACATGCCACTGATCTGTACACAGATTTGCACATAATGCACACTTAGGTTACCGTTGGTTTACTGCGCTCATTTGTCGGTGAACTAAGTTAGGTGTGCGGGTTTTGGCTCATCTGATGGCGTAAACCAAATCATACCGAAATTGAGCCGTGAAAGACGGTAAAAGATAATGTGAAAGGCCGTATCGAATACGTGAGATAAGAGAATAACAACCAAAATTCACTAAGGATTTCCGAACTGATGACTGTTCACACCTCTGACGGTTATTACGCCAGCCATTATTGTGATTTATTCAGTGACTTCTTTCGTACAGCGTTTTCCCATGTGATTAGGTCAGAGGCATTTTCTTCAGAATTCCTTATGACTTGTTTCTTAAATTCACGTAGGTGATTCCAAGGAAAAAGGTGTTCTCCCAAAAAAGTGATCCCGAAAAATATATTGCAATAGACCCAGTTCAACCATCCCGAAAGGGAAAACCGGTTGTGTGCCGTTTACGAGTTTTACAACCTCATGCGTGTCGTCATACCAAGAGGATAAGGTTACTGCTTGACATGCGAACTTCACAAAGGCTTTCGTGCAATTAAAATAAACTGTTTCTGAATTAAACTGAAGAAGCTCGACTGTAATAAGACCAGTCACTTCAGGGAAACTACAACTGATCCATATGCATATCAACTGCCTCATCAGCCCTTACTGACATCACAAACGAGGGATTCAGCTGGGTTCCAGTTGAGTCTCTCGCAAAACCAAATTTGTTTGTAAATGAGTGTATTTCGCTAATTTCGTGCAATTTGGTTTCAAGTAGAACATAAGGTTGACGGACACTCGTGGACTGCGCCTACCTGATGAGCCCCAAGAAGGGCGAAACCGGTCGTGGGCTGTCGAAGAATTTTCAGCAACCTTATGAGTAGTGCCCTACCAACTTACTTTTACGGTATTCCAAAAGCGCTGATGTCTCTAGATGGAAGTCATCTTCATAAAGCTAGTTACGAGGGCCATTCATGACGAAATTCTGACTTGTTCCTGGAGGTTTTGTGAACCAAACCTTCAAAGGTGAGCTATAGATTTGAATAAAAACCTCTTTTCGCCTAATGTGTCACCCCTCTAAGCGTAAGAAATAAGTTGCACAATGTGTATTCAGTATCAGCTAAAACCTCATGCTGAGATTTCACCAAACTGGTTGACTTCATCATGCATCACAGCGGGTGCCTAATTCAGTGCATCTGCAGCTGTTGTTTCATACATGTCAAACCACCGGTTCATGTGATTCTTGGGTTGACACAATCAGTGAACCTGATACTTCCTACACCAAAGTCTTTGCTACGTGTTAATATCCTGCTTACTTGGGCAGGGGGCTTAAAGCTTTCACATTTTCAGGAGGTCCTCTAATTAAATCGCGCTTACAGGTCGGTTTGATGATAAGCGATTTTTTATCATCGATTTATGCGGTGATGATTTGCTGTTTAATGGCCTTGGGAATATCGCAATTTATGATTCGGCTTCTTGCAAACTGCATATCTTTTCTCAATTTGGTCGTTGACCAATAGATTTACCGGGATATCAACCACCAAGGTACATTTGAAAGGGGCTAATCAGGCGAATTCAGTCTAACAAACACATACGAAAGGCACGTGACCCAGTATTGCCCCAAGTAGTATCATAGCAAACAGATGAGTGGTTCTTAACGATAACGTGCACCCCAGTCTACTTCAAAGTCCTCAAATTGCAACATCTAAACTTTGTACCCATTTGCGATTACCGACATATCCCGTCCATTGAACCCTCTGTTCTTCTTCTTCATGCGATATTCCGACAATGAGTGAGTCGTTTCGAAATTTGTTTCGCACGAATCGTATTTATTGTATTCAGGAAGCACATTAGTGTGACGGAGACTGGGGATTGCACCCACCTGACGATCATTATATATATATATATATATGGTCATATGCTATCAGAGTTTTCAGCTACCTAATGGATGGTTCACTCCAGATAATTTGAGGCTAAAAAGTTTGTCAGTCACACTGAGGTTGGTTCAATTCACTGGGAAATCAGCCACTTTTTCGTTCCATGTCGCGTCTAACAATCCTCAACCAGGCGTTTTGTTCCAAGGCTAGACTCTAAGTTCAAACTGTACGACAGGGAACATTAGCAAGGTTAGATAAAACTGCACATTCCTTGATACTTTTCACTATCTTTTCATCCTAAAGCTTCAGCTTTAATCTGCGAATGACGTAAGCAAGTTGGGATGAGAAGGGAACCATCCGAATGCTTATAAAACATTATTGTAGCGGAAAGAGCCCAATGTTTGGCGCCAATCGCTCTGGCGCAAAGATTAATGGCCGAACTGAGTAGTTGCTAACTGAGTAGTTGCTGAAAGACCTCAGTACGCACTGTTGCTTGTGATAGTGCAATTTAGGGAGCGAAATTCAAGTTAACTCCCCTGACTTTTGCGGAACTGTCTGACCCACAGCTCACAAAGTAAATCTCAATGTTTTCGGGAACTTAAAAATCAATTGAGAATATCCAGGAAAACAGAAACAGTCATTCAAGTTCCCCTTACATTTGCTTTACTTGAGTTCACTCTATGTCTCTGTGGAAGCTTATCACTTTCAAAGCATTTTGGAGATGATGCTCATCAGATGTGTTTTTCCAAGGTTCTAAAACCTCTGGAAAAAACTTCCCTGCTACAGGCGATTGCGCAGTTTTCACGGATTGAAACGTCCATGTGAACAAAGGATTTCAAAATAGCTTAGTTTGTTCTTGAGGTAAAGTGAAAAAGCACTGCCAAACACCTGCCGTAAAATAACGATTGTACAAGCAACAAAATAAAGTAAATGGCAAAACTGGCGTTAGAGCCTGAAAATGATTAACGCGAAGCAAGTTTTACCTGTAATGCTCAACTTTTTCCAACTGGAAAAAAGGACTACAGGGTTTTTGTAACCACAAATTTACACAAGTCAAAAACGATAGGACCATTTAAAAAAATGACGCCACTTTTCTATTTTTTTGAAAAAATCATCGAAACACCGCTGGAATAGGTTAATTTATTCGTCAGGCCTTATCCTCTTCATCTTATTTCCGTGGTGTGCCGCACTTTATTTGAGTTTAATATATTTCGGCCCCAGAGCCCTTTGGCTTATGGGCATTCTGGCATAGGGACTTTCTAGCCTACGGACCCTCCAGCCCACATTGCATTGCCCGCATTGCGGTCCGAAAAACCGGCAGACGGTCATTGTCAGCCAAAGACTGTTGCCAAAATCTGTCATTTTACACAGCGTAGAACATAAAGTATGAAGGTTGATCTCTCATAAAACAGAAGTTGATTCTTTGAAGAGGAAAAATCCTAACCCGATTAGTGGACATGTTCTTTGGTCTGGATAATACTCGTTGCCAAGGGTGATATTGCGAGTAACTTCACAACATTCTGCTTGAAGTGTGACGAAACTAGAGCAAGTTTGTGATATGATAAGACCACGGGGTTATCTGTGTAAAATACACGTCTGATGTTCCGTTTCCACTCCTCACTTTTGCTCTTCTTTTGCCACAACATAGGCAGGTTCCTTCCACTCCTGATACTAGGATTTTTGATTGTTCACATTGGACTATTTATTTTATGATCGAGTCCTTTTCTTCATTTTGCCGCGAATTAAAACATTTTAATCATGGATCAACACTTCAAGACTTTGATGTAAGTTGAACGATAGAAGTTAACTGGTCCTTACTTCAGAAATTTGTAGTTAAGGAATTCATCTTAGTCCACAACATCAGCCGGGAGCGGTAAATTTTGCTGGAATTTTTGTAATCCAAATGTCGGAGATCGAAATATCCGCCAGCCGGGGTGTCCTTTGACAAAATGCTCGTGGACCAAAATACCTATGAGTGGGGTTATCCAGGGTGGAAATAGCGCGGCCGAAAGTTTCAGGACAAAAGCATCTGTGGGCCAAAATATCTGGGTAGATTTTTTGTGATAGAGAGACCCACAAAGTTTCATTGTTCTAAACTTTCAGTCGCTTTCCTCCCATTTTTATAAATTGCATTAAGGCTTAAAAATCGTTCCGGAATTGTTCTCGTTTGCCTAACGGGATTAACGTTATGTCCTGTTGCAAATAACCGGGGAACAATTTTTCTCTCAGTTTCTGTTATCGCACTCATTTGTAAACCAAACCGGTGTTAATGGAATGCTCAATCGAACTCCAGCTGAATGTCTCCTTTATGATATTTTTTACATGAAGAAGCTTCACAAAAGCAGGGTGAGGTTTCGATTGGCCTGATATGCGAGATATCTCATAATACATGTCATAACACAATACTCATGAGGTTGCTGAAAATACCTCGACAGCCCGTGACAAACTTTACTTTTCTTGATGATTATCAAGTAACCGCAATCCCGAGTTTCCAGCAGCCCTGAACACTCGCTTGAACACTAAATTGTCCACAGTTGTCGAAATACACATAAATTTGGTGTTGACAGGATACTCAGTTGAAACCTATCTGAATCTATGGTTGTCGCATTCATCAGTCGAATGTGCTGTACAGAGGCCGTTTCATCTTTCAGTCGAAGAGTTTGCAGCAACCTTGCAAGAACTGTAATAAGGAAACAAACTAGCCTCTAGCTCAAAAGTAATGTGGCTTCATTTAACTCTTTGTCAGTAAATACTCAGAACAGCAAACCACTTGGGCTAATTAAGCTTTTGCCTGATGGTCCGCGGTGGATATTTGACCACATAGACACTATTCAGGAAACGTGGAGACTATCTGATTCAACCTATGAGAACTGCGGTTCACTTCCTTTAATTCCGGTGGTCTGCTTATTCAGAAAGTGGGCTTCGAAGAAGCTAACAGATCATAAAATGGGAATCAGGAACTCTCAAATGTTTGTGTGATGTTTGTTTCCTGTATGGACATAAGTTAAAACTAGCCGAACCACGGACCCCATTTATCCTTAGAATAAACAATAATCCGTATACATACTTAATACCATTCCTGACTAAAATCAGGTTTATGGGGATAGGCGGTGTGCCAGTCTATCATGAAGGTTTTATGATCAAAACAGGTTTTTTAAATTTGTGGTTAACCTACGGAATGTTTGTAGTAAAAAATTACGTCCCCCAGGTTGATAAACCAGAAATGTTAGGATGCTCATATAAATCACTATGTGGAATAAAGAACTTCTCTTCCATATTATGTGGCAAGATTTTTAAGTTTTGCGAGTGGAGTTTATCATAGAATCGAAGTCTCCTGAGGTTAACAGGGTGAAAGGCACTGCTACGCTGCCTCCTCCTTGTTTGGAATTCAGTTGAGGCGCGTATGTTACGAACCCATGCTGAAATCCGAACTCAAGAATTTCCAGTTAGTCTCTGAGCACTGTCGTTCCACTGCGGGGTGCTGATCATCAGTATGATTAACTTGCACTTAGACAGGATATTGCACCAGCCTCTTTGAGTTACGCAATCCACGCAACGTGACTTGACTGCTGGAGTATCAGGTTCAGATACAGAGATCCATAGTACTTATTCGTTTGGAACAGGCCCCTTAAATTGCTGTGTACTTTATCTATGGAACAAATATAAATGGCATATCCTTTAAAATCTAAGAGTTATTTCACTATGACAAACTCCAACTGCGAATGCAAATGCCTCAAAATGCGCTCAGGCCCCACCCATTCACGGACCCAAATTATTTCTTCATTCGTCACTTGGAAAATTCACAAATTTGGGTGCCACTTCAGGATTTCATAAGGGTTCATAAATACACTGCGCTTAAAATTTAAACAACCCTGTACAGTTGAAAGTGTCAGTACTTGGGTTTAGTTGAGTTTATGCCTTCCTGAGTAGAGCTTTTGTTTCCTGCGTGGTAAAACTGAGAACTGGTCCTTTTTTATGCACCCACACTTCAAACCGAAATACCTTCTTTTGGTGCGGGGCTAAATTCTGAACACAGCATGCTACTTTTGATGTGGCTTAACAACATTCGACAACAAATTGCCGGTGTCATTCTTCCTGGGGCTCACCCTGTAGTTTTACTTCTTGAGTTTCCATGCTCCCTTTGTTTTAATCAAGCCCAAATTGTATACAGTTCGCCAAATACACTCATTTGAAACTTGTTTTTGGTAATGGGACTCAACTGGGCCTCTGCTGCACAAAGGCCAACCTGTGTTTCAGCTGGAACGATATTCGAGACGTCACAGTATATTTTCTTGACGGGACACTATCCAGAAAATTTGCTGAAGATTTTTCAACAATCTATAACCGCTTTCACTCCTCTTGGGGCTCATCAGGCAGGCGTAATCCTGTGCAGCCAACTGAAACATGAGGGGGCCTCTTATAGGCACATTTGTTTGAGGAATATCACATGTGAGGGATTCGGCTAGGTCTCACATTAACCCCAAAGTAATTTGTAAATGTGCATATTTTGCCAAGGACTAAAGTGCTTTCTTCTAATTCGTCCCCAATGAACAGGCCCAAACCAAATCTTCGAACTTCTCACTTCCTAAAACAGATCGTCATTTGAAATTGCGCACAGCATTCATTCCCATACTCAAACCCTTCATTGTGGTGTGCTGCAAGTCGGAATTCCCGAAGATTTCCCATGTTTTGGTTTCAGCCGCATAGGTGCCACCATGCGGCCTTGCCGAAATGGGATTTGAACAAGAGCATACGTTTTCTCAAACTAAGTCGCATTCATTCCAGATTACACGGTATGTAATTGCCACTGTCATACAGATTATGGTTCACGCCTACTATGACATCTAGTGTTTTATGAAGAGCTTCTGTGAATGATCATGGAAGAATAAAAATTACATCTGGATGCTTATTGCAGTAAATAATTTTCGGCATTTAGAACGGACCTTCGCAAACAACCGGCGCTGCCCGAAATATTGAGAACCAAAAGTAAGTTAATTTACACCTGGGTAGGAGAGGGAGCTATGCAATCTTTAACTAGGTAGATACCTCCAAGTAATCTGGTTTTGACTAGTTCTTCATATGATAACTCAGGCGAGGGTCCATGTGACCTGTGGCCTGCTTGCTTCCTTGAGCGGATGTTTACCTCAGGCTAACCTCACTTGCATGATGAAACTCATACTTGAGTATTCAAAATCCCAGTAGAACCTATTAACTCTACTCATTGGAAGTGGTATAATAATCATCCATGCAGGGCACACGAGTGTGCACACTGTTTCCAGGCCTTTCTTCTCACGCAAGTATGTGGTTGCTATACCGCAAATTCCGAAAATGTTCATCCCTCCGTGGACGCTAACCACGGCATTTTTCATGTAGAAGCCTTGGAAGCAAGGGTACCTGCATTTCCATGGGAATTTGTATGACAGCGCCCTTATCTAGTGGTCCTTGTGGAGAGTAAGAGAGTAACGTTTGGACGTACTTCTTACACACCCTCTTCCTGAAGAAAACCAGTTGTAATTTTATCACGCTTAAGTGAAAAAATGAACATCGTCATATATATTTTCTTCTACCTCGAAGAGAACGGAGTTGCCAAAAGATGGTGCACGCAACTATTCGGAGAAAATTGTGGTAGTTCTCGCAAGACAAAATCTTAGCACACATCAGTTTAGGCTGTTGAACTCTACAGTTTTGGAACTTGCAAAATCGACTGGTTAAAAGTGGAATGCGCCGCGCAGTGGTTAAATTAGTCGAAGGGAGCATTCAGGAGAGATCCGAAAGGAGCCCAGTGGTGATGCTTCCTAACAAGAAATAAACACACTGCTTTACTACTTTTCAGTGGCATGGTAAAATCCAGATTAAGATTTGACTTTACTTTTGTCTCAAGGTCACAGAAAACAACGTAGTCATTTTTCCAGTCAGCCAGACTTAGAATATGTATCACGCTCTGTATGGACCATAGACTTTCGTATTCGGGCATGTTTAGTCATGGATGAACTGAATAGCTGGTTGTCATCCTGGCAACTGCGGATAGTCACTGGATTAGTTCTGATAAGCACGTCCTATGGGATCCAGAATTCGTCGTGATAAAATTGTTTTGGAGGCAAAATTTTTGTGAAAATTAGGCCGCTTTTCTTGTACATTCACTCATTGCGGGCAACCCCCCTCATTTGGCACACGCGGCAGATAAGCGAAGACCCAAGAACTTCGTAGTTGGAAGCTGAGTTAGATTTTCGACTTGTTTTTATTAATGGGCAATGATACTGCAATGCTCATGATCTTGGTGTATGTTGGCAAATACGACATGCTTCAATCCAATGGAGGATAGCAGATCAGCGGCGGCAGTCTACTGCACGAATTTCGCCCACCCCGTTTAGTGCATTTGCGAGAATTGTGCGCGTCAGCTCTGAGCATCTACGAAGCCGCGTTATGAAAATTCCCAGAAAACCTCTGTCACATCTCAGAATCAAAAGATCTGAGTGTATGGCACCTACATGATAATACTGAATCCCAAACAACTATTATTTTCCACCGTTTTTCCCCGCCTAATTTCCCGAACCGTACCTGATTTTCTTCGGCATAAGTCCGAGGTCGCACTTGTATCACTTTGTGTTACTTGAATCCGTTCACATAAGTCCCGCGATTTCAACAGTGGTCTCATCGAATTCAATCTAATTTAAAAGCCTATAGCCACTGCATGTCTATCTCACTCTTATTGGAAATCATCATCCACAAGCATCTGGCGAATCTTGGGAAAGATTCACATCCGCGACCTTCAGGTCAATATTTGAAGGCCACACCTTTCGGCGAAGCTTTACCGACCAGCCAGGTGATCAGTGTAATGATAGACGGGATATAGTACCATCCACCCTTCACTCACTCACTTCATGTCAGTTTAGCCTGTGCTGAGTGGCTCCTCAACTGACGACTTCTAAGATGAAAGCGCCAGAGTTTAGTCCTCAAAGGAATGCTTATAGTTGCAGGGTAGATATTTAAGGAGAAAATTCTTCTCGCCGAGTGAAGTCAGTCTGTCCGAAAGGTAGCACAATTTTCAACAGCATTTTCGGTCTTCGGGCACGATGAGCGCCCTTTGAATACACATGTGAAGGTCAGAGAAGACAAATTAATGCATCCCTGCATCATGCTGTGCAGTAAAATGACCAAAGATAACGACTGCGTTCTTCCTATACACATCGATGATAGCCTGTTTTTATTGAGGAATTGATCGGAGTGAATCCTCCTAGAAAAAGTTAACCAAAGCAGGCGCCAGGTTTGGAACTTAGATTCCACAACGATTACGAATTGGTTTCTGTTTCCACTGTAAATAAACATGTGGAATTAACCAGAATCGGAGAGTTACATCCTGACTTCGGAAGAAAAATACAAACTATTGTAGCTTTGTTTCACAGTGATCATTTTAACGAAGATGAAGATCATCAACCCCCAAGATAGCCTGCACATCGATTGTTACGAAATTGCGTGCATATACGAATTACAGCTAAGTAACTGCAAACATATGTTATCATGAGAACAAGCGTGAATGTTCCAGCTACTTGATTTTGAATACTTCTTGGTATTAATCACTCAATATTGATGGTTCGATCCCATAAAGAAGATTTTCTATGGGAGATGTCATGATCAAAACCTAGATAAGGTAAACAATAAGGATAGGTGTTTTTGATATCTCGCGATAGTCTCTCAACACGCTTTATTTTTCTTAAAGTACTACCACTCTCAAATTTATTGCTCAGTCTACCATTTTTCTAGAGTCAAGTGTTTCTTTTTCATTCGTGAACCCACTAAAAGGAGAAAGCCACTGTGTTTCTGGGACGATGGTTCGAGTATGATAGAGTCTGTTGTAAACGAAAACCGAATTTCTTTGACATGATAACGACTTCTTATGGTACTCGCAAAAAATAGTTTGTTTTGACGGTCTCGGCGTTCCGACAACTCTTCACTGAAAGTGATGACACTACTTCTACGTATGCACCGTGAAGTTACGTCGGGGAAAGCAATTCTGGAAGAGTACGAAGGCGTAGCTATCGGCTCACATATGTTTACGCCCGGTTAACTGGGACACATGACGCTTCATTTGAACCGCCAAAAGAAATAATTCTGATTAGTCCTGTAATGCGGAAACTTGTCTCATTAAGCACAGAGATCCCAAAGATGCCGGAATATTCCAAGGACTGGCTAAGAACTTTTGGCTGGATTTCCTGATTTTTCTAAGGCTTGCTCCATACTCATCACAAATCCATTTGCACTACTCAATTGTGAAGCCTGCTGTCGACTTCAACAAGCTAGAGTTCAGTGATGGAGCTTGCTTTTAGTTGATTCACTGCGCTTTATTCAGAATCAGAATTCATAAAAGAATGATGACTGAAAGCAACTGGGGGCAATAACAGGATGTTCGATTTGAAAATTTTAGCTCATAATCGGGAGTTTCAGTCACCGAGCTTTATACGCATCTTGCTCTCCACGCAGTGCTAATTTTCCGGTGCGCATTCAACTGAGTGAAACCAAGCTAGTCATCTATAAACTGGTCTCTTCTGTTGGCATGGGCTTAATTCTGGTGTCAGATAGGCGTTGGCAGCAAAGTGCGGGAAACGTGGGGATACGAATTTTCACCTACTCGCAAGGGTGAAAATTCTGACCCATATTCAATAGAATACGGTACACTGCACTGTTGCTTACCGTAGTTTTGGCCTACAGACCGATATCACATCTGCGATGAAGCGGTTCTTAGTTGGTATGCCGATCTTTGTAAGGTCATGTTACGTTATTCGAGCCACAAATTCGCACAAACCTTTTGGACCAGAACTGCGCTGTCTTGTTGCTATGGTGCGAAAGGTTTGCCCTCAAAAGCATTCGTGTTGGCAACCCAGTTTGGGCATACTTTGTCACAATCGCACTAGCTGTAATAACAATAATAGGCAGAGTTTCTCAGACTGTGTTCACAAAAAGTTTTGTCAATCACCTGGTGATCCGTTGTAGTTCTAAAGCAGCTCTGGTCAACTAATCTTACGGTAGACTGAGCACATCGTTCAATACCACAACAACAAAATCAATCAAGGTGCATTATTCCGAACAGCTCAACTGTGAACACTCAAAGGTGGTTGAAAATGGGCTTAATTTGGGATTCAGACGGTGTTATCTAGCTCGCTTTCCGTAAACCATTATGGGCGGGTTTGTCCACTGCCCTGGTTACCTTGGTTTTACCAGTGCATGATAATTATTTACTAAGGTTCTGAATTATTGACATAAATCATTACACAATAATATCTTTCTGCCTCTGGTCAGATGCCTCAATCCAATATTCGGTACTCAGAGACACGGCAAACCATTGTCATCAACCACCCCTCCCAGCGTTAGTCTGACTGCATCAATCGATTGTGGTCCAAGGATTGAGATGAAAAACTTATCATTGGGTGTAGCTGTGCTACAAGCGCCGCAGTTGTTCAACACGTACGCCTCTGCATTGACTAAATGACGTCTGCGGTTTGTTGCGAAACCAGTGCGCCCATTTTCATGCATTTGACAATCTGATTACTGGCACGTGGCACCTACGGCAGTCCCGAAAGAGTCAGTTCCGGTGGTAACTGGGTGCACCCGAAAAATACAGACCATTGATGCAGGCAAGTAAGAACCCGTTGCAGCGAATGACGACATTTTGGAGATTGCGGTTTGCTGGTGACAAAAGTGGTCATTGCATGTCCAACGAGTGCTACTGGGAATGCCTACCCAGTCATAAGTGCTAGACGCTGCAACACACTGATCAGAATAGCTAAGGATAATTATGAATTAGTAGGCCACGAACCGACCGCCCAGGTTCCATAGTTATCACGTGTCAAAATTCGAGGCCCGTTTCCTGGTTAGTATCAGGTCATTTCTAAGGAATGTGAGCAGTTGCGAACAATTTCTGGCCCTTCAATAGTAATAAGAATGCCAACAAATTTCAGTGCGCGTCCTAAGCCGGGTGTTAAACCGTAAGTTGGGGTACACGTGCCGTTTGATGAAATTATGGCCAGGTGTACTGGTAGAGGCTGGTTCACGTGCTATTTACCATTGTCCGATCACGTCTTCACCTGTTGCCTGTCCTTTAGGCTGCCGATCCGGCATACCAGTTCTTTGTTTGAATGCGAGACGAACTGTGCGGGGCCTCGACACTAAGTAGTGATCATGTTGACACTGTATACAGTGTACGTGATTTCACCAAAGCAAACGATTTATTACCCAAGCAGGATATTGCAACGATCCTGCGGAGTGTTAAAACCCGATGCTCGGACACCAAGGAGCACACTTGAAGTTTTCTGTCTGCATGGAGGGGAATGTGCTGTGGGCATCGACATTTGCTTTTGTGGCGGGAAGGGGTTGGGGAGGGACATCGGTGGACACGACTGCGCGGGCAAATGCTACATTCCTGTTGCCCAGGCCGAGGAAGGGGGTTTGGTTGAGGCGCCCCACCTCGAGCCCTGGACTCAAAAGTCTGACCCACAAGGCAGTGGGAGGATGTAGGGTTTTGTTCAGGGACCCTGCCCCTAGCCTCTGATTCAAAAGTCTGACCCACGAGGCAGCGGACAGTACGGTTTTCTTTGGGGACCCCGCCCGGAGCCGATGACTCAATAGTCTGACCTGCTCGGCTGCAGGGGGTTGGCCTAACCCGAGGGCGCAGGCAGTAGGGCATTGCTGTATCACTTTTGATGTGGCTGCGCACAGCAGGTGCCTTTTGAGCAGCACCGGACTCTTTGGTTTTAAAAGTATTTCGACCGTATTGAATAATGCGCCGCCGGTCACGGTCAACCGTTGGGCGATCGGAGTGTGCGGGTTTTAGAGCCTACCTTTTCTAACCCGTCTTTCCTCGGAGGAATGCAGCATCGCTGCTTCCATAAATATGGACATGCTGGTCGCCTGGGGGAAACACCTTTCTGCCTTCACACTCCTGTTGCAGAGGACAGTACGACTTTACCCGCAGACCGCCTCGTAGCACGATTACTCGTAGTACGCGGTCTCGCTGCTCTCTGTCTGACTGCTCCCCTTTGGCCTTCCTGGAATGGTTGCACCTTGTGGAACGAACTTCCAGCCAGCGTAGCCCGCGGGATCATTGCAGCACTCAAGCCCGACCACCACGTCAAGGTGGCAGCTTTAGGTCGGGTAGCATCACACATTCCTATAGTGACTTGATTTTTTGACTGAGAGAGTCGAAATATGTCTAGGGTTGTCGGAACAAAGGAAGATCCGATTTGATGGTGTGAGCATGGTGAAGCCTTCTTTATTCCGACAATGGCCCATCTGGTGGATTTAACAGAGTATATGGCTTCCGGATTCTACTGCTGATACCTCATATAGTACAGTCACTGACTACACTGAACACATGCCTACATGAATCGAACTGGTTAAGTGAACCATAAGACAACGCCACATCAAGCTATACTACTTGTGAGCCACCAAGGACAATTCATCAGCATAGTGGAGGGTACTCATCATGAATAATCAAGCTCCTATATCATAACAAATGTTCTTCGGTTGAACTACCGAAAGCTGTTAAAACAGAAACGAACAATAACGGCACAAAAACACTGGTTTCATGGTGTATCTGTTTCCTTTAAACTCATCAAATGAAACAGAAAACAAAGAGAATTCGCTGCTCATCATTTCAGCATTGTTGCTAACACTCCCTACATATTTTATACCCCATAGTCTCCTGAGCATCCATCGAACGGTATTCTGCATAGCCAGAGTTACAGCTTTTTGCGGGTACTGCATAAAATGCTGCCCCAATCAGTCCACAAAAATTTGGTTAGAATATCCGAATTTTCAGGCCATATTGGAGTGTGCGCAAAAGCACATACTTGTGCAAAAGCTTTAAGCAATGCAAAGTGCATTAATTAAGTAGCAGTCGTGTTTTTTCGTGTTTGGAGAAATTCCATAATTAAGGTTGTGGATGGACATTTCAGAGAATAAAGTTTTTCAGGTGAGGCAAAGCTGCCTACCAGCTGCTTGAATAAATGCGCACTTAGAACATTCTAAACGATGTTTTTCGGTGATGGCCCTCATGAGGCTACATTGTGAGCCCGGTGTAGTATTACAGGAGCCGACATCACGCAAAATGACAACACCATGGAGGACAATGCGTAGCATGAGTGAATTCTTGACAAAGGGCAGATTCATCATAATTTGGTGGGTGAAAGCCTCCACCACAAAACAACCGACCTTGCACTTCTCAATATTTGTTTAATCAGAATATAAGTTCCCGTGGTCACATATCCGATTTTAGATATCACAGGTCGGCGTCCTTTCGCGAAGAGGCCTTTGGAATTATTGTTTTGTTCTTTTTGTGGAATCGCTATAGTGAATTAGAAGCTTTAACTTGGACAGTGTCAGTTTGCTTACTGTGTTCCAGGAACTGATGCATTCGAGTTCACCTCTTAATTCATACGAACGTGTGAATTTGAATGAACTGGCTTGTCCCCAAGGGGATTATTCCGCCTACGAATCAACAAGAGAACATGGTTAAAAGTGATAGGCACACATCCCCTCAGGCATTTGCCTCGGCAATGACTGGAGCACAAAATGATTGAAAAGATGCATCACTTCAGACATTGTTTTTGAAAATGCATGCATTCTAAGGAGATACAGGCTTCATCGTGATCTTCGTTGCTTTGTTAGTCCTTGAAAACGAACCATATCGAGTCTCTGGAGGATTTCCCATTCGCACATGATGCCGTTTTTGAGACATCTTGCAGCTGTGTCGGTCATCGAATGAAAATTGATGGAAAATTTGGAGGTTCCTTCAAAATCACAGAGATTCAAATTGAAGAACTGTTGGCGTAGCTATTTGCTAGCAATGCTCAGTGCACTCATCTTCTTAACGCGCAAACAAGGGGCAAAAGTCAAAATTCAGTCATCTGATCAGTTTTACTCATGCCATTCAGTTTGTGCAGAAATTCCAAACCAGTGGACGAACTGTTGAAATAATGTATCATAGGTGGGAGTCTAACCGTTTCTTCCGCTTTGGTTGAGTGTGTGATTGCTTTAGATTGGTTTTGGAGTTTGGAAATTTCGCTAGTAGTATGATGACCAGTTCAATCACATTAAAACGAAACACTGCCTGCTCAGTTTGTATTGATAATTTCGCAACTCATGCACAAATGTGTTTGTCCAAGGGTATTTCGGAAATCGGCAGGCACAGTGAACGACTGGGTAAACATGTATCCGAAGCCGCTGTCTGACCACTTGATTACATGTAAAATCTCTCAGCATGACCAGCATGGGACAGAAATGGTGGTTGACACAAACACTCCAGCTTATCTGTCTGGTTACACAAAGCTGGAAACGCGCGATAGATAACAGGCCTGGTAAATGCAAATACTTTGTTGGTCAGGTCTCATGATGACATCCGACTGGGCTAGAAATGAAAATATAATAGTTGTTTGTTTTGTTACAGAATCATGGTTTCACATTGATTGCACAATCTCGGATGTTGGTTCCATAGTGGTTAAAACAAACATGGTGAGTTTCGTTTGATGCGTTACGTCTACATGGCCTCTTGAGTGTTGACTTCGCTAGCTTACAGAACGTGATCCACTTGAACACTTGTAGAAATACCGTAAGTAAAACTGTTCATCATGGAAAGTTATGACCGACGTGTGCTCCATTTTGTGTTACGTTGCCTGTACCCAGGGTCTAAATAAACGGCTGATTGCGGTACAGGCAGAAAAGTACCTTCACATTGAGCTATTTTGGTCAATTTTTTCATATTCGCCAGTGGTACGATTTATGTGACTTTCTTGGATTCATCTCAGGAGGATTTTCCTCTTCACTCTCTACCAATATTATCGCGAAACTCCTTTCTTAGGGAAATCCTTGTGTTGCGGTGCTTTCACAGGATATATGCCACGCAACAACTTCTCTTAAGAGTAGCCATTCTTAGATTCCATTAGTGAAAACCCTGATAAATCTCCCTAGTTGTGAGCAATTTATCGAACCAAGCACAGGCCACGTCAAGTTACAATTAATAGCAGTACCCAAGACTCACAATCGATGTTTGGTAAAAACCCTTATTAAACACATTTGTAGGAAAATATGCGTTACACCTNTTATGATGTTCTTCAACTGAATGTGCTGCACACAGGCCGCCTCATGTTTCAGTTGGTACGATATTCGAGATATCGCAGTATATTTTCATGAAGGAAACTACTCACAAGGTTGCTGAAAACTCTTCGACAGCCCACGACCGGTTTCGCCCTTCTTGGGGCTCATCAGGTAGGCGCAGTCCCCGAGTTTCCGTCAACCTTATGTTCTACTTGAACCCAAATTGGACTGATTTCGACAAATACACTCATTTGCAAATCAATTTGGTTTTCACGGGAGACTCAAGTGAGTCTCTCGTTTATGATGTTCTTCAACTGAATGTGCTGCACACAGGCCGCCTCATGTTTCAGTTGGTACGATATTCGAGATATCGCAGTATATTTTCATGAAGGAAACTACTCACAAGGTTGCTGAAAACTCTTCGACAGCCCACGACCGGTTTCGCCCTTCTTGGGGCTCATCAGGTAGGCGCAGTCCCCGAGCTTCCGTCAACCTTATGTTCTACTTGAACCCAAATTGGACAAATTTAGACGAATAGACTCATTTGCTTGTCGATTTGGTTCTCACGGAAGACTTAACTGAATGGCCCGTTTACGATATTCTTGTGAGTAGTTTCCTTTATGAATATATATTTCGATAGCTCGAATATCTTACCAACTGGAACATGAAGTGACCTTCGTGCTGCTTAAGGACATCATAAACGAGAGAACTTTTGCCACATTTCCAGTAACAATCTGATCTTAAAGCCCTTTTGCCTGACTATTTTAGCTACCTCTTGACAGCAAAGAAGAAAATGAAAACTTTCTTGAGAAAATACATCGCTCAAAAAGTTGCAGATTGCTTTTCAACCACTTAATATCTTATACCGATTGCTACCTCTCTTTAAGTAGCTTCTTAATCTCTGTGCTTTTAGTCACTTTTGTACAAATTAGAAGAGTAACTGATGGCCTCTAGTTAACTTTTGAGTGAAGGAAATAAGGACCTTTACTTTGAGTCTTTTTAAACTAATCGATGAGTCCCTGATTGGGTATGTTCGATTGCATAATCGTGCGATATGTATCAGACTCCTCTAAACGTAAGTGGTAGTTCAGCGCAAACAACATTGCTTGTGTAAACATCAAGATAGCTGCAGCAAAAGTCCAACGAATGTATCATCACTATGGCCAGACTTTTGATATCGAAACGGTAGCTAAAGGCTGATACGAGTTAATGTAACCTCTCCAGAGGGATACTCTCAAAAGTGAAAGTTCCTTCTGAAGGGAAAACATATAAGGCACGAAAGTTTCTCAGTGCAGTAACCAAACTGCTGACTTGTCTCCAGAAGTAGTCATCAGAATGGAAGTATCCCCCTCTAATTTTCTGTATTTCCTAGTTGAATGCAGAAGCTGGCCATGGAATTGTGACTGTTGCTATATTTTCTCGCGACGTTAGCGAAACTTCTTGAATTTACTTGGCTTTACCAGTATAAAATCTGACACTGTGTGAATGTAAGTTTCGCTTGAAACTCTATACACTCCAACAATCGCTCGGGATTCCGCAAGTTTCGCGGACTGTCTTTTTCTACCCTTTGTTCCCTTTTCTCTCGTTGGATGAACTACTTTTTCATTTGACTAGGAATTTGAGGTCACCATATCCGAAAGCGACCGGTGCCCCCACGGGACACTGGCAATTGCAGGATGTTTCTCAATGCAGTAATTATTTGGCCACACAGCAGAGTGTGTTACACAGTGTGCCTATTGCACGAATACCGACTAAGTGTATTTGTTTTAAAATCTGTTGATCGTAAGCTATGAGATCGCTTTTGGCTGTCACCGAGTGGATGGGAAATCACGTTCACACCTGAGGCGCATTGTGCCCACCTATATGGGCATATATATGAACTACGCCAACAGCATGCATACTGTGGAGGTTCTAGTAAACGCCTTCGTTCGCCAATTAAGTGTTGATTAAGGGCTTTCGTCACACAGTATGTCACTGCCACATAGGTTTAACCTCGATGACAGTGCCTGCAAGAACATGCCTAAGGGATGACTGTCCCATTAAGCCAATGCCAGAAAGCAGGCTGAATGAACCAGACACAAATGGTGACAATGTGCAAGTAAGTCATGTTTATTCTGAGAGAACAACTGCAGCTTCCAACATGTTGCGTTCTGATAAGCTGTGGTTGCCGCCACAAAGGGGTTTAGCCCAACAATTCAACGTGAGCGGCAATCCGCAAACAAAATGTGGAATACCGAATAGTTACCCTTTTGGTGTCGTCTGCGCGTTAGTGACAAGAGGCGTAAGAATTATGATGTAGCCTTGGATGTATTGGTGAGTGGTCCAGGACTTTTCATGGTGACAAGTCTTTACTCTGTCCGTCGGTGTTCTTGAGTAAATATATGGAAGAATAACATGAAAGCAATGCAGAAAACTATTCTCACAGGAAACATTAAAGAATGTGTCTGCTATCATTGTCAGTGATGGCGGAACATTTGTATCAGTGTTCATTGAACTACTGAATCGAAGTAGTGTTTAAAATTTAGAAAAGTCCAACAAACGCTTATGCAGACAAAGCTAATCTACAAGTTCACAATGTAAATCCCCATCAATTCTTAACTGAGGAATCTTTCTTGCCTTATCAGGGACTTATGTCAGGTAGGTAGTTCGGCAGCTTCCATCACAGACAGGCTGCTTTCTCAAAGCAGACTATCCCGAGAAACCCTCGTGAATACAGCCTGCATCGTTTTGCCATTCAAGGTCCCCTGAGAATTAGGGGCAAATTTTCTCAAGCAACTGAAGGATAATGAACACAGTTTCCTTAAGATGAAACTTCCTCTGTAGGAGAAACCGCGCCACTACGTGGCAGATTATGTTCTGCCTAATTCTTCCCAGTTGGATATTTCGCCGTGTAAGCCTGTGGGGAGTAAGTTTATGGTGCCAACACTTAAGCGGGAAGTGATATTCTGCTATCCGGTGGTCACATCCTTGCCTGTATCGACTGACAAGAGAGAGAGAGAGAGAAAGAGCCCAGCTTTAACACCCTTTGGGTGCCAAGCTGCCATGCCACCTAAAGGAAGAAAGCAGGCTGAGTTATTGACAAGGTGGTCAAGCCTAGACTGGAGCATTTGAAATGCCGGGGTCGGGTTCGAACCACGGACCTTCTGACTAGAAAACAGGTGGCTTCGGAATCGAGCGATTCTGAGCTTCATCATCGACCACCAGCTTAATCGAAATAAGGGATCTAAGCTGACATGTGTCTGGGTTTGCTTGGACTTGAAACCTACCCTCCTTCTGGATGCCGAGCTATTCGAGTGGAGGCAAGTGATTCATCAATACCAGACGTTGTAAAACAACCGTTGCCGCAGCACAAATTCATTATGCGATGGATATGGGGAATAAATTGATCCACCTTATGACAGGTTGAGCTCGGTACGATTCAGAGATGGATACATTATGGGGAAGTTAGTATGAAAACTTAACTGTACAGATCCACTAGACAACTCATTTTATGATGTTGCAACAGGAAGATGCAGAAGTATATATGAAATAAGATACAGGAATTTCACAACCAGCACCTTTTCGCTCTTAAGCTTCAAGTCCGATCATAAAATCAGGGGTCAGCTGTTATGCGGTAAGACGAATGATGCATCTCTCGATACGGTAAGTTACTAGAAAGCACGGCTGCAATTCATCTAGCCAAATCACTCACTTGGTGCAGCGCAGTACAGGCAAAATCAGCTTATTGTTTCAACAATACCAGGCACAAGTCTTTGCTGAAGAACAGGGAAGTTCGCAAACTAACGTCTCCAAAACTTGTTCAGAATATTCGGTTTTCGACTTTTTCGACATAGGCCACTTACTAAACCTAACACAATTGTAACTCGTTCCTGATAAAATGGTTTTCAAGTCTCAATAAACGAAAACTCTGTGCATGACTGCTGAAAAATTCAATGGCTTCATTTTTTATGCTGTGGCTTTTTGTACTGTCACATAGATCTCGGGCATCTGGATGAATTTCCACCAACGCCCGAGTCGAGGAATCATCTTTGAGGATTCCCAAAAGTTTCACCGACCTGGGGTGATTCTTTGTTGTAGGTCGGTCATAGCTAACACTATCGTACAAGTTCTGAACTTAGGCAGAGGATGTTTACTTGTAGGCGCGTATCTCAAACAATTTTCTAGGGAACAGAATATAACTGCTTACCATGTTTGAAGATAGTTGATGATCTCTAAAAACCTCTGAGGGATGCATTTGTTGAGAATATTATCAATTAGTGAAGCAGTCGTCAGTCATATTCGTCTGATCCTTTAGACAGCAGTGCTTTTTCACCCCAGAAAACAAGAAAACAAACCTCTAAAACGGGCTAACTCATCACGAAGACATTCTTATATAACAAAGAGAACAATAATAATTATTGAGAACCCAATAGCTTATGAGAAATCTTGCGTCATTTTATCATATCCTTGAGTTGTATCAACCACACATGGTATTTCGACTGCATAACGCGGAAAACAATCGTGCCGGATGAGTAGCCAAGGCTAACAGTACAGCCAAGTCAAGCCACTAGACAGCGGCCACCAAGGTGAAGAGATGACTTAACAGGTGATGACTCCGACAATTAACAACCTCCACAACAGGTCTATTAGCAGTTTTCTCGGTGATGATCTACCTTGAAAAGATTAGTGCATACGGATAACGGTGGATAGTACGACAGTTCAGCTTGGTGCAAATAAATCTACTTAAAAATAATAAACTAATGGGTACTTGGAAAAAATTCGGAGCATCTAAGATGGCAAATGCTCAGTGTGATGGGAAGTTTCAGAAGAGTTGCCGTGACTACAAAATAACTCGGTACTTTCCACACTTAAGAAATGTGTTGGAATAGGTGTCTTAGCTCCATGTAGTTTTTAATGAAATGTTGTCGTCAACGTGTAAAAAGTGTATCAGTTGTCGCTGGCAGATTTCGGTCCTTATGGAATTAGGTACGATGGTGAAAGCATTATTCTAACTAAACCTGGTCAAACAAGCTTAGTAACCGAGTCGCACAGTAAAACAGTTCCTGACAAATGAACGTTTTTTGAATAGAGAGAAGATCGTATAAAATGAGCTGCGCCAAAGCATTCTGATTCGCTCATACTCATTTGAATTATGTCAACCTGGGGTGCACTGCATTAAGAGAAGGTACACTGGAATAATATCGCACATGTTAATGCTGTGTAGATGGGACAACCATCTTCATTGGTCGCAGATACTCAGATACTCACAGCTATAGCACCTCCCACCATCCATTATTACCAATCATCGATCGTTAACCAGCCTACAGTCTTTTATCGCACGCCACGGCCACGGGGGTAGCGTTAAGCGCATTCTCTTGGAGAGTACCTCGAAAGATAAGTCCACCTGGGATACAGTTGAGTCACCCATCAAAACTAATTTAATTTGAAGTTGGGTGTATTTTACCATTTGTGGAGGATAGGATGTTCAAACAGCGCATGAAGCTGATAGAAGCTCAGGGACTACGCCTACTTGATGAGCTTCCTGAACGCCGAAATCGGTTGCGAACTGTCGAAAATTTTCAACAAGCCTATACCCTGTGTAGTGTTCCGTCAAGAAAATATCCTGCGAAATCTTGAATATCATACCAACTGAAAGGAGCAGAGGCTTTTGTCCAGTACGTTCGGTTGAAGGATATCATGAGGGCGAGGTTCTTTTGAGAAGCAGCTGGGTCTCCAGTCCTCGCCATATATATATCCGAATAAGTGCTTTGCTGTACATTTCAAAACAACGTATGAAATAATAGTAACTACTCATGAAACATGAGTAGCTAAACAGTAGACCAAATTGATCAATGGTCAGCTGTTGGACGTTGTGTTGGTCGTTCCAGAATTTTTCATTTTTTTCAGATCTGCGTCATACATTTGCAGCAATGTGAGTTGTCGCAATGGAGCACCAAGAAGGTGGTTTATTACCATTATTATTTTCGCACACAACTGTCCGAATGTTGACCTTTTGCACTGTGAACTTCTGCCGATCTCTACTGTTGGACGGTTTCGTCGACCACATAACTGTAAATTTTGCTTGTTGCACATGTCTAGTATGCGTATGACATTGCTGCTGCTGACGATCGTGGCAATACAGCATTTCAAAATACACGGATGCTGAGTTTTAGTCGTACAGTTGCTACTGCTTCATTGGGATGCTGATGGCGCTATTGTTCTTGATTCACTGAACGGTGAATGCCAACTTGGTGTAGTTTAGTAGCATAATAAAAGCAGGTGCACTTGTTCGAATTTGCAGAGCTATAAAAGATCGAGCCAGAGAAAAAGCGGTATGTCTGCTTCTTATGTGATGCACCAGAGCACGATGCTTTTTAACCTGTCGCCTGCGCATAAATATGACCATACACACCGTTGGCGTAGAGCCAGATACTCTAGTGCTCCAAAAGAGTATCAAATCCAGATAAATCCTTGAATCTTTTATTTTCATTGATAATATCCTGGAATTCATCACCCTTAAACGGTTGCTGGACGATTTCTAAGAAAAATATTTGAAGCTCCTCCAAAAATGACCGAATTCGGGGGGATTTGACAGAACATGGGTGGGGACAGAGGTAGGACTATAAGTAAGGCAAGGAGGGACGAACTGTAACTGCAACTTACTACCTGATATCACGCCGTATTTATTGGAAGAATAATATTCAGGAAGCTGCTGTCTGACAGCTTAAGCTAATCGCAGGTAATCGTTTGTTGGCAACGCAGGCCTTTCCTCTCAAAGATGCTCATTTCGTTGGCGCTTAGAACTAAACACCGCGGACATAGGTAAGTTTTCAATATCTATTAGTCCGTCTCAAGGAGCCGAAGAATGGAAGAAACCCACAAACTTTATTCTGACCGAAATGTAAATCGCAAAAGTCAAACTGCCTTCTACAATGACACGCCTGCGGTAACTTGTTTAAAATAGAGAGGGTGGGGGTTGGCAGAACTTCAAACAATAAAGCCAAGATCTATCAGATACCCTATTCTTTCTAGCGACTACTACGAAGTCCTCTTGAGTAAGTGATCGATGTCGACGTCGGTGGGACTAACACGAGAGATTCACTAATCACACTGACGGTTATCAACTGTCAAGCAAGTAAACAGAGGGCTCAGTTGCAAAATTCAGGTGCATACGCGTGACGGAAAGCGAGCATACTCGCTGCCTCATTAGATACAGCACCTGTTCGGTAAGGGATAGATCGGTGTCTCGAATTCGACCCTAGGCGTGACTTTTCATTCATGCTACCTGCGTCCGGACTTCTTATTCAAGATTTG
>SJOL01002939.1:0-23383 GCA_004794785.1 Opisthorchis felineus | reverse complement strand
CCAGACGATGCAAAGATGACTGTTAACCGGAATCCAATCCAGTGAGGCGCGCTCAGCCCCGGGTTTGAGTGAAACGCCCACGAGCCATCGCTTTTGGAGGTTCGGACACAAGGACAAAGTGTAAAAACTGAGTTCGTCCTGGGCACTTTAAGATACATGACCGCGCATAAGTCCTGTGTGGATGTTTCGGAGACATAGCATACATCAATTTTAAGAGGGTATAAGGTCTGGGCAAGGATTGCCTGTTTACAGGTTTGACGTAAAGTACGGACGCTGAAAACTCCTATGCAGAAAGGACTTAGTGGATTTATCAGTGTTGATTTGTCTATTTTAATGGGCAACGGGCTGGATGACTCAGACAACTTTCAGTCAAAGGATTAAGCGACGTTTGGGAAGGGCGTCGGTGGACTAAGAGCAGTGCAGGCAAGTGATAATTCCCCGCTGCCCAGGCCAGAGAAGACGCTTTAAATGGGGTGCCCAACCCTGATTGATTAAAATCTCACCAACAAGGCAGCGGTCTTTCTTGGAGGACCCTACACGGTGCCGATTACTCAACAGTTTGACCTGTTTTGCTGCAGAGGATTGGTCTAGGCCGAGGGCACCGAGAACGAGGCATAGATGTCCCACTACTGAAGCTGCCGCGAACAGCAAATATATGGAGCCGCATTGGGCTCAGGCCAAGGTTAATTTGTATTTCGACGGTATTGAATGATTCGCCGGTGATCATTGGTCATTGACAGAGCAATTGGAGTGTGCAGCTTTTAGGTCCGGCCTTTTCCAACCCTTCCTTCCTCACGGGCTCTTGCTGTTCTTAGCCTGACTGCTCCCCTTTAGCCATTCTGGTGTGGACGCAGCCTGTGGAAGAAAGTTCCAGAAAGTGTGGCCCACTGGATCACTGCCGTACTCACGTCTGACCAGCACGGGGTGTGATCTTTACACCGGAACGTCAACGTGCATGCCTTCAAACAGTTCGCATCGTGGATGCGGATTTCACACGTGTGTGGGAAACACCTAGAAGGTTGGGTGCATAGCACCTAGACTCGGGAATTCTCTCATTTAGGAGCGTGTCATATGGTAGGTTCTAGACATGAGTGAGGTGGCAGGTGATTTCTAGGGACATCTTGAGCCCCACTATTTGTAACGAAGATAATGTTTGTTTTCGATAAGGTCCCCGCCGGGAACTCAGAGACCCTCAGGTTTAAGTACTCAGCCAGGGCTTCAAAATCCAATTTTCGAAGCCCACTGCTGATACTGTCTTAAGCAAAGACTACACTATGTCCTGACATAGGGTCGGGCGATCAACTGAGGCAATAATTTTGTTGGGGTGAAAGTGGAGCTAAGAAAATTCACAGATTTTAGGCAGCAATAAAGTGAAGAACGATACGTTGCGACGACAAGTCGATTGACACTTTAATTCCCTTATTTAAGCCACAGATGACGGTATGGTCGGCTGGAGGTGCTCTAAGTGGTTTCCCGGAAGCAGTAGCTAACAGGGGAATCGTCGACAACCTATTTGACGGAAATTGAGATATGCGGGAGGTTTGCGTGCTGGAGGCGGTAGGTGAATCATAGGCGCGCGTTCACTGTAGGGGACAGGAAGGACTGCGACCAGAATCAACTGTACCATTTTGCGCCTCAGTTTATGCATGTGGTGCTGAGTGGGGATAGATTGAGGAAACTCAAGCTGGCTTTGATGAGGCGGTGTACCTGCTTTCCATCGTTCCAACCTTCCTCTCGCCTGAGACCACTGTTTTTGCATCTACCTCACAGATTCGATAAGCACCCATAATCCCTCATGAACCTTCGACCCTTGACCTGTTGAACCAACTTTTGAGAACTTTTTATACATCCTTTCAGACCATTTGTGTTATCATGTGTTGTACGCACACGTTTGTCGCTATATCGAATCGATTTGCCGTTTTCTCTGGGTATGCTGTTTCTCCGGCGTTGTTATAAACTTTTCAGGCCTTCTCTGGACTTGCACCAACCCGTGCAGCAATTTAGACGGAAATCATCATAATCTGAAGTTTGTATCCCTTTCATATACATATTTTTGTACAAGTAGTAACACATTTTATTGATAAATTTCAAGACTTCACAGTTCTTGGCTTGTGATTACGCGCGTCACTCAAATGGGCTTCTCCGAATGCGTCAAGTACTTCACATCTTTCCATATCCTACTTGTTAGTGCCGTGCGAAAATTAGAAGTAGCACCAATAAAATGTATCCAGCTGAGTCACCTGTAAGACCACAGTATTAACCGCCTTCCAATTAATCCGATCATCATACGTCACTCGGGACCGACCTAACCACTTCATACAAGCTACCAACACTGAATAGGTACCAATGATTCCCAACACACGGGTTTTGCTAAGTCACACTATTGAATCTCTCGTGACACCGTCAGTAACCTTAGATATGCATAACCCATTACCTGAATCAGATTCCTGCGTAATTTAATGAGATATTGAGGTGACCTGTATTAACAAATTTCACGTTCCACTACCACACCAACCCAACCACAGCTTTAGTCGGTAGCTGCAATTTGGAGCCGACAGTTTGTGGACCTGCACAAATTTCAATGAATTATCACTTAACTGGATCGGTTGAGTGATCACGAATGAATCAAATAATTCACATCTACTAATTTGGTTGTGCCACACTTAAGCCTCATTTTTTGGCAAAGGAGATAGACAAGATATTGTGTGGTTCCTTGACGTCTTGAAGAGAGAAGATGCGTGAAAACGGGATACAACCAATCTTACCCTTATCAATTAATTAAATTAAGTGTTTTCGCAAATCGCCGAGAATTCACCGATATGTGTCAATTCATGCAAAAACTTCAATCTGCGCACCCCTAGTAGAAACCATCGTTGGATAGCAATCGTAAACCGAGGATGTCACCAAACTGAACTCCTGTGGCAGATCCTCGCGTATTGTGGTAATACATTCGTTCATCAGCCGAAGAGGGATGAAAGAGTGCTTACGAGGGCACATGCGTTAAGTAAGCGCAAATCTCGTTGACAGTTAGGGGTCAGGAAATTGGTCGGTCCTGGAAACTGTCGTCCGACTGAATGATCAGACTGCTAAAAAGGACGACAACAGCATAACGTAAACCGACCAACTGTGGGCTAAAGTTTGTCCTCGTAGCATTCACTGGCAGTCATAATGGATGAAACAAAACTTCGGACTCGTTCTGAGAACTCCTTATTTTGAACTTGGCTTTCATAATCACCTATAGTTTTATCGCCGGTTGTACCAGAACAGCGACTATAGTCTACGTTCGGACTGATCAGTAAAATACCAGAGGTGCTGTTTATGTAAATTAGGGGCAAATTTTTAATATTGTTACTGCGTCAGTAATATTTTTACCTACCACATTTCTACACTTGTCATTCACAGCTGTTAAAATCCCAGAAACTTGTTTGCTTCCGGTTTTGTAAAGTGAGTTCGTTGATGGAACGTTGTAACGCACGCAAACGCTCAAAAGTAAATCACTTTGCTAAAATGAAGGACAACGTAATTCAGAATGGACCGCTAGACAAAACGTGTTCAGTATTTCAAGAGATCTTCCCATGATCCCAGGAATCACATCCGTTTCGTCAAACATACGAAATAACAGGTGGGGCGAATTTTCAACCCAAAGTTGGCTCTGTGTACTGTTGCAAAACGAGAATGTCCTTTCACAAAAGCCTTTAAATGAGGTAATAATGTCATTATCAGGTGGTTGAAGCCTCGCAGTTATACTTACTATATTTAATTGTTAAGTAGTCTATCTACGCAATCGCTTGCATCATTTCTCTCACAAAGGTACAACTTTCACGTTACGCCGATCGTCACTTGTGTTCGTCTTCCCTGCAGTAGACGAACGGTTAGGGTGCATTACAACGAGGAATGATTTCAGGGCATACACGCAGGTGGCTGAAAATATCTCAACCTTTCAAGCTGCAAAGTCTCTCAATGCAACATTTCATGAGACAACAGGTAGGATATAGTAAAAACATTGCTGATCGACCGCTCGACATCGAAAGGATGATTGTTCAAAATACTAGCCGGAGGTCATGAGTTCGAAACTCCCAAATCTTACCATAATAGCAACAGAGGAAGAATAGGTTCACACGACCGAAACTGAGAATTTGTCAGTCAAAACGTGAACGTGGTATGGATCCCGTAATTGAGGCACGAGTGGCGCTATGTACCGTCTGAGAGCGAGCTAATCACACTGCTGATCAGTCGCTCGTGGCCGAACGATTAAGTGCTCAAACTACTAGCCAGCAGGTCGTGGGTTGGACACCCCTTAGAGTTTTGTTAGATTCGTACTGCTGACAATGCTCAATAAGGATAAGACGGCTGTACAGTACTCTTTAGCTTTTCAGCATAGATTGGCTTCACTTAGAGGACGAAATATCAAGTGAAAAATCGCCAAATCTACTCACTACCAACTAGCACAACAACCGTGGTGCACGGGACATTTTCGACCAAATGTTATCGTCTTTAAGTGACAGGTGGCTTTCAGTTAGTTCAAAGCAATGACACGATGGAATGAATGTTTGAAATCGAGTATGCGGTCAGTGAGTTCTCGAGAAGCTTCTTTATGATTTCCACGCTCTCGCCAAACAACGAAGCTGTGCGGGTGCCAGGTGTAATGGCTACCGCCGCAGAATTTGCATACTTGTGCAACGTCCCCACTCTTGTATTGACTGCACATTGCCTTGTTTAGTGAAAAGGCTGAGAGTGGTTCTGTAGTGTCTCACACCATTCAATCTGGGTTCATAGCTGCGGGCCAAACATACACAGTAAACAAGCTGATTGCGTTAAAGAGCGCAACAAAGTCTGATTGTAATACATATCAAAGCCCTCCTACGAAGAATGTGGAGTTTGTAGTTTGTAGTTTGCTTCTTTTGCTTTGGTTTAGGGAGTATAAGTGACGTACGGTAGTTTCCAAACAGCACTGAATCCTTATGAGAATCTCTGTGAATTTGCCGTAATGACGTATTGCAAAGTAAAATTCTGCAGTAACAAAGCAAAACATAAGGGTGTGAACATGAAATCAAACAGGGACGACGCAGTGATCAGATTTATCTTGGATTTGACGCCCATTGAGAAAGTGCTTCGGGTAATAGCCGTTTATAGATGGCATAATCTTCCTGTAGAAATACGCAAAATACTACCCGTTGAATCTGCAAGTAAAACGTAGGAAAATAAGTTTAGGCACTACTGCACTGTCGGGTCACACACAGGTACAAAACATAAGTTACGTGCGTTTCAGGGTAAGATCAATCGATTTCGGCATGGTTGTTACTCCCTAAGGATCCGAGTAGGCCATCGAATGGTTATTTCTCAAGGTTTAGCCCATAAGGGCATGTATCCACCCAAATCCTCAGGTCACTCAGATATTTTCTCTTTCTAAATGACATTATGAGAAGTTATCTAAATGCTGACCAAAAAACGACCTGTGCGGTAAGATCAAATTTCTCCAGAATCTAACAAGCGAAGGAAATAAATCTATGTACAGATATGCTTGCGCCGATGAGAAATACATTCATTCGCTCACGGGGTATACCCAAACGAATTTCAGATGAATATCCTGTTTACGATAGTCTTCAACTGAATGAGCCGCCTGATGTTTCAGCTGGTACGATATTCAAGACATCGCAGTATTTGGGTTCAAGTGAAACATAAGGTTAACGGAAAGTCGAGAACTGCGCCTACGTAGGCCCCAAAGAGGGGAAAACCGGTCGCGGGTTTTCAGCAACCTTACAGGTGGTGTTCAGTTAGACTTTTGTTCGACGGGAACTTAGTTTGACAGAGGGCAGCTACACCATGGTGGAACTTATCACAGCGCAACAGTTCTATTGACTCAGCGTCGAAGCAAGAGCCAGTGGATGCACGTGAACGGCACGAGTGAAGCCAACTGAAGTAACAATACAGAACGAAAAGCGTAGAGTTGTGTAACACATTGTAGGGAGGTGGCTAGGTTCAGCAGTTTCTTAGTTTGCCTGCTTATAAACAAATGCTGGTCAGGCGAACAGATGGTCAGCTGATAAAACAACGAGGAATTGGACGGGTTACATTGCAATTACAGCTGAGGTATGGAGAGGAGTAGGCCCACCACCCTCTTGCTTACAGATATGTTTAAGGATATCGTGGGACCCTGGGGCACATGCATCTTCCGGCACACGAGCCTGTTAACTAGGCAACCACAGGAAAAACAGAACTAGGAGTTCTGATGAAATAACAGAATTCGCAGGTGAAAATGGGTCACTGTAGTCTGATTAGCTGGAGAGAATCAGGCTAAAAACACAACATTACGCAAACGTCAAATGAGACAAATAAAGCATGATTTACGGTTATGTGACGTACGTCTGTGTGTTGAGACAAATACGACAACACTGTGGAAATGGCCACTTTGGCAGCTGCTTCTTGGGGATAGTCTGAAAATGGGAAAGAAACGCTGACATTTACTCGAGAAGAAAAATGCAATTTAGAGCTTGACATAGAACTTACACGGATTAGTTTGCAATAATGCTTAACGACATAAATCGCACGATGTCCATCTCCCGTGCGGAAAATGCGTCAGACACAAAGCACCAAATTTGTTCAGTTGTAACACCCTTTCGGTGCTTAGCTGCCATGCCACCCGAAGGAAGCACGAGGGCTGAGATACTACCAGGTTGCCCAAGCCTAGACAGGAGAAGTAGACATGCAGAAATTGGGTTCGAACCACGACCTTCCGGTCAGTAAATTCACGCTCTAACTACCTGAGGCATCTCGCCCCACGAAGCACCAACCCTTCTAAAAAACGACCACACCGCGCGTGACTTTAGAACGACTTTATTTCTACTAATGATACCACCACTATTTACTAGAATGATTTTTACACGCAGGTACTTGTCGTTGATTTGCAGGCCACAGAAGCGGGAACTTGTAAGCGCGGGTTTACCAATAAAATGTACGTTAATAGTTATCAGGCAGCATTTCGTTCAAAGCGAGGTAGTTACTCCTGGAGCTAGTTAGACATAGATCACGTGACCTGAACCTGTGCAATCCGCATAGTGGGGCCGAACTACTTCGTGGGGTTGTAAGTTCGAACAACTATCGGCATTCGTTAGATGCACACTGCTGTCGATCATGAGTAAGGATGAAACAGCAAGGCACCCCAGCTTTTCAGCACAATTGGGTCTCACATCAGAGGACGAATTCAACAATCATGCCTCCTCAGTACAACGCTCCCGACAGTCAAAGAAACCAAACGGCAACACAATATTTAAAACCCATTGATAAGAATCGCCTCTAAAAACTGTTAAACAATCCTGGTCACTGAAAAAGCAATACAGAAAACACGCCAAGCAGTCAGTGAAGGATTGGGACTACTCAAACCATTGGTTAGGGTTTCTAAAAAGTTATCCGGCGCCGAAAGTTGAGCGGAAACGCTTCACTTAGCAGACTGGATGCCTTACATAAGTGACATAAACGCATAGAATAGTGACATTCTTACTGTCGATCAGATATTTTTTTAACTTGGATGAAATGTTCCCTCTTTTACCGAAGGACAACCGCTGTGGGTTAAAGAAGGTCAAACAACAGTTACAAGATGTGTTATACCCACTGCCTAAAAAAATCAACCGTGTAGGTTTCGATAAAGGGTTTGAACAGCAGTCACAGATAGTACGAAACATGTGAAGCTGGATCGCGCTGTTGTTGAACAAGTTAAAGACCAAAGACCAGAAGTTGTATGTGCCTTTAGATAACTGCATCGGTCACCCAGATGGGAGTAAGAACCTCCTCGAGGTCTCGTTCATCTATGGAACAAAACACAAGTCCAGATAACTAGAAACAGTGGACTGCAGGGGGCAACTTCTGAGATACCTACGGTTGGACTCATGCGCTGAGATAAATTTAGCGTAGAGACTTATGGCTGAGTGAACAAGCAACTTCCATTTCAGGCGGTACTGGAAAGGCGGTGATTACGAGGACAAGGAAGTAAATAAAGAACAATTTTCGAAGTTACTGCTGTCATGGACTAAAATAATGGAGTCACCTGAAGTAAATGGGCTAAAAAACTCATCACTACATGAGAACTGCGGACTACTGAGAATCTCCAGAATACATTGAGTGGAAGACGAAGCAGACCAATGAAAGTTCAAATCCACTTGGGCAGGTTTACGGAACCGGACAGGGTGTACATGAGTATACTTGAACACGTTGGTAGCTCTTAAAATTAGTGGCTGACGACTCGAAGGGGAACGGAATAAGTATTGTAGAACAAAATATTCTCTCAAAGAATCACGACACTGCAATCGTTCAAGATAGGAATCCACTGTTGAAATTAGTTCGGTTTAGCTCGAACCACCGGGTAAGCACTATTCTCGAAACAAGAAATAATTAGAGTGCTCCCAAATGCAACGTCCAAATGTTTCTCTTGAGAATGGGACGCTGATTTGTGGGTTAAAAGTAAGGGTAGACAACCGTAAACGTAAAATGGAAGATCGGAACTCCGGTTCAAGGGTGGCTTTCTAACAATAATGAACTAATAATCAGCGTACCATGCTACAAGCCTTCTGAAGGATTTCAGCGAACCGAAAGTGTCTGTCACACGATACCCCCAACGAGCAAAACACAGTCTTGTAAGCAGCATTAACACCCCGCCTGTTCTCTATTCAAAACAATCACATCCTTCAACAGAAGTCACGTAGAATATAACTTCTTACTAAAACTGCAACTGCACAGCGAGGCAAAGCGGATGCGTGCTACGGGTGGAGGGAACGTTAACCGATTCGTGAATACTGACATGGAGAATGTAATAATCAGGCAAGGCTCTCTACGGCTATGCTGTAACCGGTTGTAACTTCGGTCAGCATTGCATAGGTAACTTGATATGAAGAGAAAAAAATCACCCGGGAGGCAGCCGACCTGGTGGGTGAGTTGGCTGTGACATTTTCCTGTGGGTGCATCGACTTCTTCGTTTTGCCGATGTAACGTGGACATTCTGGGGCGTGTTTAACTGTCGGAAGACCACTTGGCTGGGTGTGAGAACTGAGCGTAACCTCTGCATCGTACAGTGGGAAGTGAACTCATCACCCAGTGCCTGTAATGCACACGTTTAAGGGAAGGATTCATCTGAGACCACCGGTTGGATGCATGGGTCAGCATCTGCTGACGACAAGTGCATTCGTTACCTCATGCATCTAGTGCATATGTTCGAAAAAGGATAAACGGCTGTCACACTGCCAGCCGGCTCTATGCGTGGGTCGAGTGTGTTGTTACCTTGCTTCAGCTGGTGAAAAATGTTTAGTACTTGTAATGCGTCTGTTCGTGGCACAGAAGCACCAGGTAGTTGGATGAATGGGTCTGACAAAACGATTCGGCCGGTCGAAAGTTCCATTGATCAGTTACAAGAATGCGTCCCTGTCGAAGAGTTTTCAGTGACATTCTGAGTAGTGTGTTACGTCTAGACAACAAAATGTTTGGATGTTGTTCAGTGTCAAATAAGGAACAGTTCATCTACCGTCAAGTATAAAGTTCAATTGTCTGACGAAGCGGTGAAAAAACAACATATAGTAATACCCCAGGAAAACATAAAACAAGTGGTCTTGGAGGGCACTGCTTATTGAGGGGGCCACATATGAGTAATTATGAACCCACGTACGGAATACGCCAGTTGAAATGCAAGGAAAAGCAATGGATGTTAAGTTGTTCTCCGTGCAAAGCTGGAGAGCTCGTTCATAAGTTCCTTGAAGCTGACGTGGATTCTCCCCATACGGGCCAACACAGTGTATGATGACTGAGAAATGAAATAAAGCAATAGAAAGAAAGCATCAATGGGGTTGATCCAAATGCGCAAAACGGTGGGTGAAACATGAACAGATGGAGGTCTGTGAGTTCATATGGTAATCTCTCATCTAGGAAATAGACCCCGCCATTATCGAAAAAACCAATGATTCACTATAACGGGAATGTCGCAAGTTACTGACCCAGATTTGTTGATCGACTATCACGTAATACAGTAACGTAGAAAGCACGGCTGATACAGTGTACCGCTAAATCAGTGTATTCTGATTGTCTAGTATAGACATTTCTTGGTCGAAAATTTAGCCTAAGGCTTGCAGTGTCATTTGTTGGATCGAAGGGGCTAAGTTTCATAGCCACAGTATAGGACTGCTCCCACGGTCGTTTTGTTGACAGAGCTCTTTAACTTCGGTGATATTCCTTTCTGACGCCAAAGATGACACAAGTCGGCAACTATTACCCATAACTTAGTGATGCGTGTATGAATTCGACGGCTACACTACAGCCACAGCCTATGCAGTTGTCAAGATAAATAACCCTACAAAAGAACTCAAACTCTTCATTTCGAAGTTTCAAAGGGATACTGGGGAGTAGGAAATGCTAAAACAGGGCTTTGTACTTCAAAAGTGTAAACTGAATTGCAAAAGAGAGGAATACTTCCGATATTCTATTTAAAGTTTGTTCGGATGACTGAGCGTCAAATAATGGGACAGCGTCATCCGCATAGTCTGAATCCACTCAACTTTGTCTATAGATGATTTCGACGCAAAGATTCACGGTCCCTTGAATAATACACCCCATGATATTGTCAACGACAAAGCTGAACAAAAATAGGGAGGGGATATCCCTGCAAGGAAAAATTTGAATAGTTCATTGTAAACTCCAACACGACCAGAAGTATGAGAATGAATAGCACGAAGGATATGCGCAAGCTTCGGAGGCATTCCCTCTTGGCCAAACATATGCAGAAGAGCCAAATTATCCATGGGGTCGAACGCTCCTTTGAAGTTAAGGAAAACTGCTACAGTTGGTTGACAGCATGAGTTACAATTCTCAAGCAGTTGACGTAATGTGAAGATGAGGTCACACTTACGCCGAGCACCCTCGAACTTGTGTGATGAGGGAAGATGTCGCATTATCACTGAAGCTAGTAGCCATGTTAGGAACGGGATAAGGCTTACATCTCCGCAGTTGGAGCAATCGCTTTAAATACCTTTTTTAAATGTAACTTTACAATATGACCCATACTGACCAACATCTTTCAATAATGATGATCAGGGCTCATCTGAACCTGTTGCCCGGTGGCGCTTCAAGGTAGAGGGACATACTCGTACTTCAGAGACTGAGGCATGGTTTAAATTCACAGCCAATGGTTTGAACGAAAGATATGAGCAGAGGAGCAGACGGCCACTTAGTGTCGTGGAGAACATTCAGCTCAACAGTCAAGTGGCTGGTTCTCGTTTTGTATTAAATTTCCAACATTCCCCCTAACAGCCGGTTTTTTCGGTCTCGTCTTGCGTATAAGATGAAACAATTCCGAGCACTTTCATTGCCCATAAAAGCTGGGATGACTGAAGACCTGGTTGTCTATCGTCAAATCAGCCTCGTCTATGGTGCCCGAGGCGTGAAAGAAGACAATGTCGGCATCTGCACAGATCTTTCTGCAGGTCGTCAGACGTGAGGAAGTGCATTGCATTAGAAGATAGCCATAGAGCTAGCAGTGCCTAGATGACAAGGTGATGACCATCATACAGGTTCATCGTGCTGCACCACATGGGCCATAAACAACTCAATTCAATGTTAGAGTTTGGAACCCAATGAAATGTGACGTTGTCCGACCCAAAGCATTATCGTTGCCCCTACAACGTTGGTATAAATGGACCGGAGTGCAAATGATGGACAAAGGCATCACCCAGACAGTCATGTGACTGTGATTTTTTTAACCTCATTGAGATTTACTCCACCTTTAAGCACGAATTCAGGCTGCTCCACAATGAGTTCGGATGAGTCTTTTTGAATTAAGATGGTTCATGTTATAATTACCGACGCCCGCATCAAGTGCAATGTCAAGCGACTTGTTTCTTGTGATACGTAACAAACGATTGCATGGGAGACAAAAATAGACCACAACACACCAAACCCGTAAAAAATCTATATATAACGTGTCACGAAGCACGAGGGCATAAACCAAGCAGGTCGGCTGACCGGACCAGCAAGCTGGACCAACACTCCTGGATCTCCCACACATGCGAGGTTTTGATCACTCCCAACCGGGTTGAAAATGTATCAGTACCCGACCAAACATCGAGATGAGGCATAGATAGTCTGCCATTTATCCACTCCCTTCAGGTTGAAACGAACTAGCAGGGACCGGTGGGTGTTACAAATCCAGAGTACTAACCGTATGCGAACTTACATTTGGCCGGTAGGGCAAATCCTTGAGTGATTTTCGCACTACCGGTTGGGCAGCCATTCAGAGCCATGCAGGCCGAGTGAAGTTGGTTAGAACCAGCCGCCCGGTGAATAGCGCCATCCACACCACCACCCCCTCGCAGATGTTTGTTCGCCGCGTTTGCGATAGCATCCAGCTTCAGTTTTGTTATGTCTCCACGCCATAAACTAATGCGCATGCCCAGAGCCGAGGGTGCATGTCCATTTGCAGCTTCTTGACCTAAAAGAGCATACGGTAGCTAACTTGAAGGAAAGACACAATGACGGTGCAATCGAGCTGGAGTTATAGGCCCTCAAGTAAACAAAGGTTTGAGAAAGGAAATCTAACTGCTGACCAGGGGAAATCTGGTTCCCGAAAAATGTAATGCAGACGGAGGGAGCTTTGTATGGTTGGTACGTTGAAGCATGGGTTGACCGACTGATACATCTGTGGCGCGAATCCAACCCGAACTTCTCGATCGAGCTCGTCTGGGTTCGAAAGTGTGAGGGAGCAAAAGAACATTCGGAAATAGACAAAGGTGGCACAACAACGAACCAGGTGAAGGAAGCTATCAGTCGTGCTCATCATCTTTCTTCGAATAAGTTTACCCAACTTCAACTGGAGGATTTATTGTTGGAAAATAAGCTCAAAATATTCCGGGACACGTGGACAAACAACAAACGCAACTCCAGTTTGAGAACTTAAACCATGATGATGCTGGTGACGTAGTTGACCTTACACCAAGAGACACTGATAAAGCAAACAGGTTCAATTCCAGGGTAGTGAGCGTTTCGGACTCGAGTCCTGAAAATGGTTAGCGTCCTCGCTGCAGAATGCACATTTAAAGAAGAGACAATTAACGAAATCATTATTCTGATGGAGAAAGATTTGACGAGAAATCTGCGGATAACAACACAAATCCCGGAATGAAGGGTCCTCCGAAAATCCAGGAACATTCCAGAAGCCTTAATATGCTTGGCAGTGGATACGATGGGTGCCGGCCCGGCCAACTCATACTCTTCTCGAACTGCTCCCGAACAACCTTCTACTAACGTAGCCTCTGCTGAGGAATTCCAATTTGGATCTTTTGTCACATAGAGTGCAAGCAAATAAGGTACGAAGACATCAGAACTCTTTACACAGCAGATCCATAAGGACCGCGCGGTAGAATTTCACCAAAAGTCAGGGGAGCTGCTTACTGTCACAATGAATAGGTCCTTAGAGAAGACTTGACACAGGAAATGCTTGTAGTTCGCTCAAAATGGTTCTACGATGTGGCAAAAATTAGGCGGGTTGTGCTAAGTGGAGTTCGCGTTGCAAAACACATACCGGCAAAGAACCCAGCAAGAAGCAGGAAATAGAATTTTTCACCGTTTCCGGATATTACGGGAAGCCACTACCAGTCATGTGGGCGGGAATACGGAATAAGAGAACCGGAGCCAGTGACAGAGGGTGAATGTCCGAAACGACTGGATGGCAGTTAAAACCACACACTAAAAGAATTCCGTGCGATGACACCAATGATCAACTAATCATATTTCTGAGACAAACTGCTCACAACCCACCGCAGTGGTCACGAGTTACTGTCCCAGTCAGGGGCTTGTAAAGTGGTGGCCACAGGCCAGAGCGAATGAATTGAAGCAGTTACAAAACACTTGGTTTTCATGATACTACCTGTCATAAAGTCTTCGCATTTTTCACAAGACGTTCAGACAGAATTCCTAAGATAAGAGGATAGGAATCCTGGGTTGTATCGACATAAATATAAATACGACAGGTTGCTAAGTTAGTGTCTCAAGAGGGTCTTCAAATGCTGGAGAAATACACATATCAGAACATCTTAACATGACATCAGGTCAATTTCCGACTTCATCGTGATACCAAGTTTCGTAGCGCGTAAGCTCGAAAATTTTGTTGACATTTTAAAACTACTGTAACTTCTTACCAAGACGAAGATATCATTTTGTACACTTCCCTTAATGTGAAAACAGGAAATCTTCATCCAGGAGCATGAATAAACCTTATCATCATACTCACTATATATAATTGATGAAATCCATTTCATGAAGACAAATTAGCGTGTGTCAACTTTAAACGCCCATCATGTAGTAAATTCTCATTACTGTGGATAACTTTACTTACCTTCGGGAGAGTCGTTCCACGGTGGAATGTCATGCAGTGTGATTACTGACATTTCAGAGTGGGCGTTCCGTTTAAGTGGAAAAAACTCTACACCAGACTAGGTAAGTTTGTACGTTGAAATTACGCTTTTGGGATAGACCACTGGATCCCACAGAAAAACGACTCAATATACCGATAACGACAGTTGGAGGAAAGACCCGCTGAAAGGAAGGAATAAATTTTCGAATGGAACACCACCTACGGTCGTTGTGTGTATATGGTGCCAATAAAATGTTGTAGGCTTTTCTCATACACCGTTTCCATCAGAAAGAGCCTCACCTTGGTAATGGAGGCGTGCGCCTCTGTGGACCATTGAGTTGTAGTAAGCGGCTATCCATGTCCCTCGTAATAATGGTAATAATAACCAAATATAACATCCTTTCCGTACCTAGCTGCCATGTCACCCGATGGAAGTGCGGGGCTGAGATACTGTCAGGTCTAGAGAGGAGCGGGTGATATGTCGGAGTTGGGTTTGTACCCCGGACCTTTCGCTCAGTAAGTTCAACCCTCAACCACTGAGTCATCTCGAGCTCGTTTCTCTCACAACAGGTTATTCAAAGGGTAGGCGTAAGACCAACAACCTCAAGGGGCTCCAGACTGGGATGTTGGAACAGGTGCGACGACCTATTCCTTAAAAGTTGGACTACCCTGGTAGTTTTCTACCAGCCAACCCTGACTTTCGACTTTTGAATCGAAAGCGTTAATCCGGATGTCTAAGCATCCTGCTATTCAGGTATGCGCACCCTGTAAGTATGCACACAACCTGGGAACAAAACAAACAGTGAACAGAAGTACTGTCATACCGACTGCTTATAGGAAGACGCGTGACGAGGCCAGAAATTTCGAGGAAATACACGGAAGCTATATTAACTAGTCCGCAAAAACAAGACTTAAGTGACTATCTGCGTAATTGTCCTCAATAGAAGAAAACCTGTACACAATGACTGCTGGGATATCCACACCCTGTGGAGTGACTGATCTCAGAGGACAATTATGCGTAGTCTCCATAATTACCGACTGAGTATCTTGCGCTTATCTGAGAACGGACTACCTAACTGAGGCATCATAAGAATCCATTGTGCAGCGGGAACCTAAACCTACTACTGCCTCCACTGCAGCGGTCCAGTGGACAACATGGGTCTTGACGGGTTCGTTTTTGTTATGAGTGACCATGCCCACAAAATGCGTTCATGTATTTGAACCTCATCTGACCTAAAATTGCGCGAACTCGATTTAGAGGTACTCGCTGAATTTAAGTGCAACTGCTGGGTACGCACCCAGCTCCTCAGCGGGTCCCGCTGGCAGAGAAAGGCTTTATGAGTTGTAGGGCATAATGGATGGGATATCTAGGTGCGATATGCTATCAATCGAAGGCATCTAGAGTGCTCGTGAAAGCTGATCAGATGGTTCCACATGCTGAGTGGGTTCGCTCTAGGGTAGCGATGTGGAAACGGTGAAAGTTAGTCAATTGCGCTGCACTGAACGACCAGTACACACTGCCACCTAACCCGACTATGCTCCGATACGGTCTCAACACTATCAGTGGCGGAAGACTATCAGTCGTATCGAGGAGCTGAAGCGAGGAAAATGGGAGGATGGTTGTTGGCTTGTTCGCTGAGCTGGGCAATTTGATTGCAAACGTTTCATCACCAATCGAGGTGACATCATCAGTGCGTTATTGGGGAGCGTAGTGGTGCGTATCGATGGGTTGGTGGTTGTGCGTTGATTAGTGTTGCGTGTGTTTTAATATACGTGCTGCTAGCCGGGGCTGACCTTTGATCACGATTAGTTGTTCGGTCGGGCGGTTCCATTGGTTGCTCTGTTATCCTGTGTTCTCATTCGCCGATGCCCACGTGACCTTTGAGCTTGGCATCCCCTGTCATCGTACTCTGGTCGATGCTAGAGTGACCTTTGTCCATGGCTCTTCCGAGTTCCGGCTTGTGACCTTTATTGATCTGACTCCAAGGAGTTCCTTGTTTCTTTGTTTGTGAATCCAATATTCGGTTCTCCTTGAGTATTCCGGTTGAGGTGTTGGTCCTTTGCCCGTAGAGGTGCGTAAATCGGATCCAGTTTGATGCACCGGTTGATCGAATCTGCCGTGGAGTACCGTGCTTCCAGAAATTCCCTTCCGTGTCTCGTGTCTCCGTGTGCAAAATTTTTGCGTTTTCCAGATTGAACTTTTGGCCTCCTTGGTCTTCGTGCATGGATATCACGGATAGGGGGTCATGTCTCCTGACGGCCGCGTTGTGTTCCTTTATTCGTGCGCCTAATTTCCTTCCAGTTTGTCCAACGTAGCATTTGTTGCAGCAGATCTGGTATACCACATTGTACCTCTTAGTTTTGTCTCGGTTGTCCTTCGGTTTTGAGATTAGTTTCCTTAGAGTGGCATTCGGTTTGTGGGCCACGAGGATTCCTTTTTGAGCCAATAATCTGGTGGCGAGTTCCGACATATTCTTGATGTAAGGCAGAACTATCCGTCTGGTGGCTTGTTCTTGCTGTTGTTGGGATGTGTTCTTCTTCAAGCTTCTCTTGATAAAATTCCTTGGATATCCATTGTTCTGGAATACTCTGAATAGATGGTTTTCTTCCTTCTGCCGTAGTTCTGTGGTGGTGCAGTGTCTCCGCCCTCTTGAACAGGGTTTGGACGCAGCTCTTCTTGTGGTTTACAGGGTGATTGTTGTTGTAGTTCAGTATTTGATCCGCATGTGTCTCTTTCCGGTATATGCAGGTTTCCAGAGTCCCATCCACCTTTCTGTTCACTAAAACGTCTAAGAATGGTAGTCGGTTGCTCTTCTCCAGTTCGACTGTAAACTTGATATCTTCAAACGTGGTGTTGAACAGTTCATGTGCATTCTGTACTGAATCTAGTTTCATGATGACAAAGGTGTTGTCCACGTAGCGGATCCACAGCTTTGGATTGATGATCGGCAGTACCGCACGCTCTAATCTTTGCATTACCGCCTCAGCGATAAATCCTGATATTGGAGATCCCATCGGAGTCCCTTTTAGCTGTTGATATATTTGCCCATTAAAGCTAAAATATGTATCCATGCAAATCATCATCATCATCGACAGCATGACATCAGTGTTCAACACCGATGCTTCACTGCCGTACAACCATGAGTTATTTGAAAGCCTTATTGTGAAGGAAAGAATAAAGGTGGACGGGGAAGGGACTTAGTGCTAGCTTACTACAATCATTCCGAGGTGCCTACACCTCCAGACACTCATTCAGGCAATCTGGATAGAAACTGACAACAAGATCGCCACTGACATCGGTTGGCAGCCATATCTTGCAGCGTCTCCAACCAGGCACAGTGAGGATCACGCGGTCCCCAACCTGGAAGGCGAGTAGCACCGACAGCACCCAAGCGTTTCGTAATTTCCTTCATACCCCTCTGCCAGGTTAAGGGTTGGCCACCTCTCTGCTTCCGCCACTCTGAATTGGGCATGGAAAACAGCACTCTCTTCGGCAAACGATGATTAGGCATACGCAACACGTGTCCCAACCAACGCAGCTTCTGGTGCTGGACACACTCTTCAATGGAAGTACCCGTTGCACAACCAAAAACTCGCTTTCTAACTGCCTCGTTACGGATTCGCCGACACCAACCCACACGAGCTATGGTTCTGAGACAACGATTGTCAAACACCTGAAGACGCCTCAGTTCCGCTGCTCGAAGAGGCCAGGTCTCACAGCCATACAACAAAACAGCCCGCACTGTAGCTTGATACACACGTCCCTTGAGTTTCAGGGATACACCACTTTGACGCCATAGGTGCCTCAAATTAGCAAACGCGACCCGTGCCTTGCAGATTCGTGCATTGACCTCGTCTGTCACACTACCATCAGAACTAATACAACTACCCAGGTACGTAAAACGCTCCACAACTTCCAGTGCCTCTCCCTGGATTGTAAGTGGCGTGTTCAGTGACTGCATGTCCAGCAGCATGACCTTACACTTTGTGGGTGCAAAGTGCATACCAAAGGACGGGATGACTTTGGTCAGTTCATCCAAAAACACCTGCGCCCTCTCCTCCTCTTCGAAGATGAGAACGATGTCGTCTGCATATTCCAGATCGACAAGGTTTTCGTCACAGGCTATCTGAACACCGGGGTTTTGGAGACCTTCCAGCGTTCGTCTCATTATCTCATCGATCACGAAATTAAATAGGAAAGGAGAGAGTGGGCATCCCTGACGGACACCGCTTTGTGTACGGAAGCTTTTGGAGAGCTCGCCGTATACTCTCACACGTCCGGAAGTCCGAGAATACAAAGAGCTTATTATGTTCACAAACTTCCGGGGCATTCCTTGGTGGGCAAGCGTGTCAAGAAGAACAGACCGGTCAACCGAGTCGAATGCGCCTTGGAAATCCAGGAATACTAGAATCGTGGGTCGCTTATACGTATGGCGTTGTTCTAGCACCTGACGAAGTGTGAAGATTTGGTCAACGCAACCCCTACCAGGCCGGAATCCCGCTTGCTGCTCTCGAGTCAGTGTTTCACGAGCCACCGTAAGGCGACGAAGCACGAGTGACGCCAACAGTCTCGTTACGACCGGGGTCAAGCTGATCCCCCTGTGGTTGCCACACTCACTACGAGGCCCTTTTTTGAAAATGGGCACTATCACCGACTCTCCCCAGTTGTCTGGGACAGACTCCTTTTCCCAAATGCAAGCGAACAGATCAGACAAGCGCTGACTGAGGACTTCACCCCCATCTTTGAACAATGCGGGTGGGAGGTCATCCGGACCAGAGGCTCGGTGGCGCTTGAGAGAACATATGCAGTCATAAATCTCCGATGCCGTAGGCGGTTCCACGTTCACCGTCCAAGGTTCTACGTCACCTGTGGGATCCAGATGAGTGCCAGCTGGTGGCCATGACAATTGTTGTTCGAAGTATTCGGCCCACCGATCGAGGCGTTCTTCTTTATTCGATATGGTCACTCCATTCCGATCCTTGATGGTTTCGCTCACAGGTGGTTTCCGGGGACCGGTCGCACGGATCAACTGAAATAATCTTCGGGCATTACCGGCTTTCTGGGCCTCTTCCATTTCCTTGGCTTTCTGTGTCCACCACACTTCACGGTCGGCTTGCACGCTCGCCTTCACTTGACGTCTGATACTTCGTCGTGTCAAGTTATGTTCGGGGCCGGCTGGGATATTTCTCCGAGATTTAAGGAGTGCCACCGTTCGGTCGGATATCCAGTGCTTGAGTGAGCCTCGTGGTGCCGTACCACAGGCAGAATTCCCAGCACTATGCAAAGAAGTGGCAATCTCGTCCCAGTATGAGTTCGCATCTGATGGTGGAGCATTTGGAAGAGATTCTAGGAGACGATTCTGGTAAGTTCGTCTAACATCCGGGTCTGCCAGTCTTTCAGTTGCCAAGCGATTTGTCCGCACCTTACGCGGCCCTGGAAAACGTAGGGAGAAGCGACTCCGGACGAGTGCGTGGTCAGAATCCACAAATGTGTTCCAAAACGACCGACAGTCAGTTATTGATCCACGCCATCGGTAACTGATGGCAATGTGATCGATTTGAGTTTGTGGCCGGCATGCCGTTGGAGGACACCATGTGGCCAGACGACTTCGGCTATTTCGGAAGTTGGTACTGCATAAAAACAGCCTGCGATCAGCACACAGCTGGAGCAGTCGTTCACCATTGTCCGTACGTACCGAGTCCAATCCATGTCGACCTCCTAATTGAGTCTCAGACACGCTAAGCCTGCCCACTTGTGCATTCAGATCTCCGGCAACCACCACGATATCTGAGCTTTTAGCTCGCCGCAGCAGGACATTCAGGGCGTCGTAAAACCTGTCTTTGACGGCGTCGGAGCTACAGTCAGTTGGGGCATAAGCAGACACGATAAACAGACATCTCTCAACTTCCCGCTTGTGAGACTCCTTCACAGACGTTGCCAGACGAACCGCACAGAGGCGACTATCAACAGGTATCCAGTCAAGCAAGGATGCTTCCGCCCGCTGACTCAGAACGATACCAACCCCTGCACATCCCGCCGCAGCAGCCTCTGGATCACCAGAGGTGCGTAGCCGGAAGCGAGTGGAGAGTGATGGGGCGGTTAGCTCAATCACTGTGCTTGCATCTTGAATTCTTGTTTCTGAGACACAGCACACATCAATGCCAAGCGAGTCCAGCGTGAGAGCAAGAGCAGCTTGTTGTCCCGCTTGCTTCAGAGTGCGGACATTGAAGGCGGCCAGATAGACTGGCTGTCGAGGCTTAAAGATTGTTTTGGAGATACCTGAGGATGTCGGCGCCATGTGACGAGCAGATGCTGCACGCAAAACCGATGCAAGACGAACGGAGTCATCAGTTCTAAGTGCTGGGCCTACAAGAGTAGAGTTATTAATGGGGTAGGGAGAGGGGGAAGAAAAAGTATGTGAAATAGAAAGAAGGGAGGCGTCAGCAGTAGCCTGTTTTCGCTTACCCGCCCTGCTGTATGCAGCAAGTAAGGCGACCCGGCTGATGGCACCACGCGACGGCCGATGTGGCATGAGTTTATTTGTATATGTGCGATTCATGGTTGTACGTGGGCTGGGATACTGTCAGGGCGCCCACACCTAGACAGGAAGACGATTAGGGTCCTCAACCAAAGCCTTTGGCTCAAAAGCCTAACCGCAAGGCAGCGGTGTTTGGCAGGAAATGCAAATGCATTACCATTTCTACGGAACAAGTCGCCATATGTTCCAACCCCCAACCTGGAGGACCAGGAGACTGTGTTCGTCAGACCTCTAACCATTGACCAACCTGGTATGAGAGACTCTGTGAGTGTCGCGGGGACACCCCCCAGTATAGCTCAATGGGTCGCTGAGGTGCGCAAACCGTCACACCACGGTAAGGTCCAGTCTCTTCGTGACGGATCCATGCAAAAGTCCAACAGCTTGCATAGACTTTCAGGTTTCATGGTTTCTATCGTGTTTGGATTATTCCGAAGCACTTCTGCTATGGTTTCTCTGGCGAGGTTGTGGTTGATTGAAGTGAACAGTGATGTGACATCAAATGAAAGCATTATTTCATCGTCTTCTATATTGACGTTCCGTAGTTTGCGTAGAAATTAACCTGTATTATTGACTGTGTGTTCCGATCCAGAAATTAAGTGTTTCAATCTTCTCCATAAGTCTTTTGCTAATTTGTAAGGTGGGGTTCCCGGAAGTGAAACGATTGCTCTAAGTGGAGTTCCTTCTTTGTGCACCTTTGGTAGTCCGTAGAATTGTGCAATGTTGGTATCATCGGCTTTCATTTTCCATCGTTCCTGCCTGGTTATCTCGTGTGTTGCTTGCAGTTTCTTCAGCGTTGTGTTGATTCGATTGATGATGTTTGAAGTTGGATCACGATCGATTGGCTTGTAGGCCGTGGTGTCATTTAGCAGTTGTTTGGCCTTCTCAATGTAATCTGGCTTGTCCATTATCACCGTGATGCGTCCTTTGTCCGCCGGTAGTATTATGATTGTTTCATCCTTTTGTAGATTCGTGAGTGCGTCTCTTTCTTGTTTGGAAATCAGTTGCATGTTTCTATTCCGTGTGATCGCCGGTACGATTGTCTGTCGGATCTGTTGTTTAACCTCCTCGGACATTTCGTTTGTTTTCAGGGCGTGTTCTAAGCGGGCTAGGTAATCTTTGTAAGATGCGTCCTCGACGTTGAAGTTGAGTCCTTTCACTAGAAGTTCTTGTTCAGCTGTGCTGAGTTGGCGGCCAGATAAGTTTCTGATCCAAGCGTCGTAATTGTTGTGTTTATTGTTCCCCGTGAGTTTGCGCAATTTTGTCTCCATTGCTGTTCTACGTTTGATCTTGGCATTGTCTACTCGGCGTCCGATTGCTGCTTCAAGTTCTGACAAGTGGTGTGGACCGGTTTTCGCCAGACAATTTGTCTTGCTCTCGGTGATTACTCTTTCGTATTTTCGGAGACGATTGTGGGCGTCTGTTATTATTAACCTCGCCACTCGTCTGTCATACTGTCTTGCTAGGGAGGATTGAATCATATCCTCACGAGAGGGAGTCGAATTTATCCGCACTTAGAGAAATTACATCGACCCTTGAAAAAACATCGTCTTTCCACGTCTATAACAGCATAACGACGCAACTGACAGGAAACTTCTTGAGCCGCCACGGGAGTTATGCGGTTTTATTGGATGATCAGTGGTCCATATTTAAGGCATTTGTCCAACAAGTCCCAAAGAACTGTCTTGGTTGCACCATGCAACGGTACAAAAACTGGACTTAGACAAAACCATTGCTTCTCCAAATCGGCATTACAGGCGCGTCCTAGCGTCATCGGGGTGTGTTTGGTCACCAGAGCTTCTGAGTTGTTCGCAGGTACCATCCTACGTAGGTCCACTATCCCTCATGAGCAGCAGAGCCATGAATTGGGTCAAGGATACACTGACCACATCTTAACTTTATGACAACTGCTCGAACACCGCCACACTCACAGAGCGCGAATTTACTGACCGGAAGGTCCGTGGTTCGAACCTGACCTCTGCCTCTCGACTTCTCCTGTCTAAGCTTGGGTAACTTGGCAGTATCCCAGCCCTCGTGCTTCCTTCTGGTTGCATGGCAGTTAGGCACCGGAAGGGTGCTACAGCTGAATGATTTTTTCCTTAGACCTGAAATCACAATTCCGCTCATTCGGTTGCGCTCATTGTGGCGGTGTTTCTCTTTTAAAGATGTGCATAACACTTTCGTCACACTCCAGTCCTGATATTCCATCACCCGTTAGTGCGCGAAAGTCTATGAAGAGTAATCTTCTGGGTCAACTACCAGAAGTGGTGTCCTCAGGGCTGCCCCTTGTCACATCTCCTTTTTAACCTCGTAATCGAGTTATTTATCGAAGAAACGTTTGTTAGTTCTTCTACGACTGGCGTGGAGCTTGTTCCCGAGGAAGACAAAGACCTGGGGCACGCGGACGATAGATCACTACTTGGTTCACACCTCATCCATATATGAAATACATTGAAAGATTTAATTA
>SJOL01002930.1:152944-178005 GCA_004794785.1 Opisthorchis felineus | reverse complement strand
TCAAATCATAGCATATTTTACCGATCCGTTGTGTTCTTTAAATGGCGGTTAACACTTGCAGAATTTCCGGTGTCAATTCTATGCAGGTGAATACTGGCTTAACGTTTTGATCCGTTGTACTTTCCAGACGTAACTAATTGGACGATTCTGCCCACCAGATTTTGGTACAGCACTGTTTTTTGAAAGTTCCCCTTGCATGCAATTTATTGATTAAAGATAGCTTGACGCATTGTGAAGTGCTGATCCAAAAATGATCACTGTGAATGATCCCTATTTTCATTTATGCATAACCAGTAAGGTAATTCAGCGTTTTCAGCCATCTACACGTGAATAACAGCCACCCTAGTATGAGGTCTTTCTCACTGGAAAAGATGACATCACCAAGCTGGAATACGTCATCCGGCACAACGAAATTGCCGGAAAGTAAGGCAATCCATTGCCCTTCCATATAATAACCGTACGCATCTCACTCACCTGGGCCGCTTAAACTAACTAGTAGGCCCGTACCTATGCACTCCGCTGGTTAGGAGGCCCCAACTATTCATGGTTACCTGATGTGATAGCCAAAGACGGCTGGAAATCCTGAACCTCATACGTAGATTCGAAACTTCTGCCGTGCAGACTTCCCAGGAAAGCTCATCCTTCTTATCAATTAAAACAAGAACCAGCTTCAGTGGAAGAGTTATGCAGGACCATTGTCCGGAACGTTTACGAGGCTGATGCGATGTTCATCCCGAAAAAACAGCACGCAGTCGGATAGACTGCGAGCTACATAAAAGGATTTGGCGTTTCCTTGGAAAGAGGTCTCAACTATTTTTCAAAAGATTGACTATAGGAGACACAGAAGATGAGCTGGCGTTTCGTAAAATGCGGAAACGCTTTAAATAAGAAATCTGCCAATAAAACAAACAAAAACAAGTCACCATAAAAGATATTGCCCGGGAAAAAAGATGCACTATTTAGGTACATGAGGCATCGCCGGAGAAATAAGCTAAACGCATTATCCCTGAGGGACAGGAACGGGAAACCCAGAAATGACCGAATAGTCTTATCTCAAGTCTCCAGAGAACATTGTGCCAGCATATTTTCTTCTCCAGTGAACTCGTCACACCGAAAATTGTCACGACGTATCTACGACCTGCCTGCAACCAAATTGATCATCATGGAGGAGGACATTCGTCGACTTTTGCGCAAGACAAACCGTTCTGCGCCATGGGGAAAGAGGAGGTCCATCCGAGTTTCTTGAAGGAAACGTCATTTACACCTGCAAAGCATTGGTACCTGGTGTTTCGTCAGTCGCTCGACGAAGATAACCTTCCCTCTGCGTGGAAGGGAGCGATTTTCACGCCAATCTACAAAACTAGTGACCAAATATCACCTGGCATCTATAGGCCTATTAGCCTCACTAGCGTACCGTGCAAGGTGATGGAACGCATTCCGAAGAGTGACATCCTAGATCATCTTACTACCAACAACTTGATATCCCCAGTTCAACACGGGTTTCTCCCGAACCGTTCTTGCGTGACAAAACATGCTCGTATTTATAGACAGCTTAACCCAAGCCAAGGACGAAGGAATCATATCAAATGCCATATTTTCGACTTCTCAAAAGCATTCTGTCAAGTCCCACACGTCCCGCTGCTCCAAAAACTGGAGTCCCAAAGAAATCAAGGGGAAATTTTACGCGGGATCAGGGCGTTTCTATCAGACTGAACATTTCGCGTGAATTTAGGTTCGACCTACGCTTCTCCGGCGCCGGTCTCCATTGGAGTTCCTCAAGGCTCCGTTTTGGGACCGCTGCTGTTTCCGAACTCCGTCAACGACCTTCCAGATGACCTTCGAACGACCTTCAAGTTCATGTCTACTTTTTGCGCACGACTTGAAATTCTGGCGTTCAAACGCCAGTGCCCCCCAAATGGATGTGTACGCTGCGAAGCAGTGGTCATTTGACTGGCACCTACCTCTGAATAACGAAAAGTGCCCCAATATGTCATTCGCGCATGGTGAGAGTGAACGAGAAGACATCACGAGGATAGATACCAAAACGGATTTGGTAATCTGACCCTCTTTAAACACGTCCTTCTCACTGCACCATGAGAAATCGGCCCAAAAGGTATTCGCCGTTCTACGGATAATTCGGCGCACCTTCTCCCGCATTACTCGCATGGACTTCCAAATACTCTATGGGGCCTACGTCAGACCGCCTCTTGAATATGCCAAGCAAGTTGTCTGCTCAGGACTGAGGAAGGATATAACCCTAATCGAACATGTCCCACGAGCTGCTACGAAAATCGCTGCCGGCCCTAAATCCATGGACTATGAAACGCGTCTCGCGGTGCTTGACCTCTTTCCCCCAGAGTGGCGTCGCCCCGGGGGAGACATAATACTTGATTGTGCCCTGTTTAAACAAGGCTTGGCCAACAGGTTTTTCACAGTTGACTAAGCTAACACACGGCGGGGACGTGGTAAGGTGATTTTCAAGCTCAGAGCGCGCACTTTCATTAGGCAAAATGTTTTCTCATTTCGGGTGGTTGCTGCGTGGAACAACCTTCCTTCGACGGCTGTCTGCGCTCTGCCTAGTACCTAGTCCAAAGCACTATTAGACGCTTTTTTATGCGAATCCTCGCGCTGGCAGTCATACTGTCCCGCGCTGAGTACTTAAAGAGCAGTGCTACACGCGTCTTTCTCTTGTGCCTTTCAGGTGAACGAGAGACGCTGAACGACAACAATAAAATCGACCCGGGAAATTTTGGCGAAAGCCTCGATCGTGTGTATCAATCTCTAATTCATGGGAAAGCCATTTTCTTTCGACGATGAACCTTAAATTCAAAGTTTATGTTCGATTTACTCTTGTTTATATCTTAGGCAAAATTATTCACACCTCTCACTGTTACGAAAGCAAACCTGCCAATTTCTCAGTAAGTCCCATCGTTGATAATATATGATCCGTGTGTACACTCATGCTGCGATGTCAATACTCTGTGATCATACACGTCAGTGGACACAAGCGAAGTTGAAACCCAGTGGAAGTGTACACAAGGCAATTTTAAGGTCAAGTGGCATATACCTGATTCCTAGGATTTGAGGGCCTCATGCCTCTTCAAACTTGTACCCATGGATGTAACCGTAGCGACGATCTAGTGAGTGGACTGGCACTTGTCGTCGTTTCTGCTCTTTTATTGCGCTAAATCCTAACCTCGTTCCACTTATGCTTCCAAGTTCTGATACCCTGCAGGTCAACATGAACAACAGTTTTGTCTACCTTAGCACAAACTGGAGCCATCCCACACTCAAACAAAGTAGCGCTCTCACAGACTAGGGACAGCGATTATCAGATTTCATAAACTGATGGTTTAATGAACTTTAGTTTCTGGTTTTAACTAAAAATCTCCCATGCCTGAGACACATCTAAGATCAAAAAGCCGCTTGCAATTTCAAACTGAACTGAGGCCTTTGTCTGTCACACAGGTTTGCCCCTTACCTAGCCCATCGTTTTTGCCGACGTACTGCCACTCATCATCACTTCAGCAATCTTGTCCAAGATATCCAAACACACATGTGGTGAAGACAACCACTCGCAATACTGGGAACGCTAAGGTTTACTCTCCATTGTTCCAGGAACACCGGAGCTCCTAACTGGTAATTTGTTTTCCTCTGCAACTCCCTCACCCACTTTCTGGATTAGCGTTACTGACTCATCCCGAAAGCTAACTTTGATGGCTTTCTAACCCATTCTTGCTCTAGCACGTCCCAATAAATATTACACCTACCCCCCACCAAGTGCTTGCCAGCCAACAGCCCAGTCGCAGTAGTTGGCTACCGTTAAAGGGTATGCTTTAACCGCGGTTTTGGAAACCATCCAATCACCGTTCTGCCCTTCCTATTCAGCTTCATGGACGAGTACTCGACCATCTATGCACTTAGTAGCACACCATTCGGCTAAAGCATGCCCATCATACTCACATATGCGTTTACGCATTCACATCGACCGCATATCGCCATCCGCCACCATCTCCACCCAAATGCCGATTTTATTTTTGAAATCAGGTGTCGCCCCACCACAGTAGCAGGGAGTTGTAACCACTTTCAGCTGCCCTCTATTTCGGGCTGCAGCTTGACTTATAGCCTGGCGCTGTCTGATAGATCTTTTTCGCCCTTTTCTAAATCAAGTTCCCCAATATAGATACGGCTGTCTTATTGTCTCTTCTGAATGATACCGTGGATGCTTGACTTGCCCGTAGTTCACCGTACCTCTACTATTTCCCGACCAAGCTTGTTACTTGCGCCCACAAGACCGTTCTAGTCCGCTAAATTTGTCCCAAAACTCCGACGTACTGGCCATTCCATTGCACTGTCTGCCCGCTCTGCTAATGAACCCACTTGCTCTTTCTACGGCACCAAGGAGTCTTTATACTGGTGAAGACAGAACCTCACCGGGCGCCCGATACAGCACGTGCCGATTGTCATAATAAACCTACCAAGTTTACTAGCTGCCTGGAATTGCTTGGCGTTGTCTAGCGGGACCCCTACTGCAAAAATAGGGTAATTTTCTCTGCCGAAGTGCCGAATGGCTATTTCATTTTGAGCTTGTGCTAACGAAGACGACTTACCAACTGCTCAGTGCTCTTTCAAGAGATTTTCAAATCCAGTTCCAGGAAAACACTTTCAAAAAACAAGTTCTTCATAAAATTTTACACTGGCTCCGCTAGAATTCGAAGGTGGCTGATAAAAACAAAACGAGGTAGGGAAAAACAAGTGGCATCCCGCCTGGCACATGACAAGAAAACTGAAAATTGCGGAAAATGAGGAACCAGAACAATGAATCTGGTGAAGCAACAAAGTTGACGCGATCCAGCCGGTCAGTTCGGACTAAAACCTTGAACCACCGCCGAGGCCTCGTGGTTTTGGACTGCTGAGCTTATGGCTTGGGTCACAAAAAGCGTAAGTGGGGATGATGAAGTGGAGGGATTAGTAATGCGGATAAATGGTAGCAGGAATCTAAAAATTATGGTGTACAGTGAAACTCTAGAGACGCACTGGTGTCGCCGTTGTAGTGGAGTCGGGTGTAAAAGTTTCTTTGTGAGAGTGAGTTAGTGACAACACACAAGCCGAAAACCGGACTGTACAGAAAATTATTGACTTTGTGGGGAGCGGAGACTGAAACTCAATCAAATTGGTTAAATCCGAATTGAAGGTTCAGCAAATTAGAATGAGCACGTATTGTAGGCGGCTGAGGCCAGGTGAAGAGCTTATTCGCATTTGCAGCTAATGGATCGGGTGGGCGAGAGAATGCGCTCAAGAGTAAGAAGGGAGTAGTTGCGTGTGTGCTATCGAAATCTTGCAGCAACTAAATTTACACTCTCAACCTAAAGAGTGTTTGTGCTTTCTCTTCATGGATGTGCAGATCAATGTGCCGAATAGCCGGCCTCTTACTTTGGCCGTAACGGCGGAGATCGCCAGCTAAGCCCCATAATTACCAGGTTACCTATCAACTAAGTAACGCAACCCGCTGAATGCACTTTGAATACAGCTGTGGCATGAGCAACGTTGAATACCCAAAATAAGAATGTTCCATTTCCGCGCGCTCGTGAGTACCCACAAATTCCATCAGTCATGCTTCTATTCCGGCTGTCTGACAATGAGGACGCCTGACGTTACATCACCCACCAGCTAGGAAAGTGTATAAAATATCTATATTTTTATTCTTGTCAAACTAACTGTATGATCCCGTGCTAAGGCCGTGAGTTCAAGGCAGGGAATTGGTTAATTAGCCTAAACGCACGATCTAGGAGTCCTATCTGACAGGTAACGTGTAGTCTAATTCAACGTAGGACGGTCAGGAATAATTGCGGCGAAACCGAATTCTGCGAACTTCACCTGCGTTTGTTCGTCCATCATTTCTTGGCGTACCCGTTTGTACAACACTCCTCTGCCAAGAACCCTTAGATACGGATATATCGACTAACAGAACCAGGTCCCCCACCTTAAGATCACGGCCAGTTCCCACCCACTTATGTCTTCGATGTAGCGTAGGCAAGTATTCCTTTAACCATCGGGCCAAGAAAGCATCTGCTAATTGTTGCGCCTGGCGCCATCGTCGAGCTAGCTTCATGTTCGATCCAGATAAGTTTTCAACTGATGGGTTACCGCGAAGTAATAGGAGACTATTAGGAGTAGTGCCCCAAGATCGAGAGGATCATCTGATAACTTCGTCAAAGATCGATCGTTAATGAATTTTTCTACTTCGGTCAGCACTGTTTTGAAGACTTCATCAGTCACCAGCTGATCACCAAGTAGCCATCTCAATATCCTCCGAATGCAGCGTATCATCCTTTTCCAGATGCCTCCTCTGTGGCTGTCCTTTGGTGGAGTAAAGATCCAATCACATCCTCGTTTTAGTAGGGCTTTAGCCACTCTCCTGGTTAATGTATTGAAGCTTCTGTTTAAGCTCAGCTTCAGCACCTCGAAAATTAGTGCCATTATCACCATATATACAACTTGGACATCCTCGCCGGGCAGCAAACCTGGAAAAAGTGCACAAAAACGAGTCCGTTTTGAGAGAACAAACCACCTCAATGAGCACAGCACGCATTGTCAAGCAAGTTCAGATACATCCGTAACTTTTTTTAGCCACATGACCTCGCGTTACCAATAAAGGTCCAAAATAATTAACACCAACCGCCTCGAAGGGTGCTTTATAAGTTACCATTCTATCCTCGGGGATCGGAGCCATAATTTGTACCTCAGGTTGAGAATGCCAGCGTTTGCAGTGAAAACAAGTATGTAGGACACCCCGGACGACCGCGTGATCTTTGATAACCCAATATTTTTCACGCAGCGCAATAAGGATGCGCAAAGGTCCAGCATGGCCGTTAAGCATATGTTTATGCCGGACGAGGAGCTTGGTTACGAAATGATGGTTTGGGAGAATTACTGGGTGTCTCATATCGAAAGCACTGGAGCCCATCGTGGGCGTCCTCCAACACGTAAAATACTTTGATGGATAATTGGGGAGAGTCGTCGTAGTTGACCCGGCAATCGTGGGTGACTCCAAATATTGGAAGATTCTGTGAATTTCATTAGGTTTATTTCGTTTGTGAAGCAAGCTGTCTGGACCGACCTAAGAATAAGGCAGTCCGCCTCCACCAAATCTGTTCCAGTCAATCTACCACATAACTCGTCTCCGGGAAGCATATATCTTCTGCGTCTCATCCCTAGGCGTAAACGGCGCAGCCATGACACTAGTCTCTTTAGCAGACTCCATCTGGGCACGTGTCCGAAATGATCGATCCAGGATACCTAAGCAGAGGTCGCAGATTCCTTTGACTTAACATGCAGAACAAGATTCGGATAGCTAACCGTTTGAGCGGGCCACATGCTGCAGTCTTTCTCAAAATTATGGCCAGATAATCACATGGATAGTTTGGATGTGTCTGATTGTAGACCACGGGAAGACATATCTGCAGGATTGCGTTTGCTTTCAACGTACATCCAATCTTCAGGTTCCGAATAATCAAGAATGGACGCTGGTCGGTCGGCCACGAAGGTCTCACAGGGTGTGGTTCGGTTGCGTACCATTTGTAGCACGATCATAGATTCTGTTCACAGAAAGGAGGAGGCTATATCAATAGACAGCTCTTCTCTCACACAAGTAGTTAGCCCAGTAGGCAATACAGCAGCAGTGAGCTCCAATCGCAGCATGCTTGTATACCTGAGGGGGACAACTCTGGGCTTTCCTATCAGTAATGCACAGTGAGGTATTCTAGGGGGACCGATCAATCGGATATAGATCGCAGCACCATAGCCGGTCTCCGAAGCATCAGAAAATGCGTGCAGCTCAGTCTTACAGTCTGAAGCAAATGGTTTGGGTTGGATACACCGTGATATGCGGATGATTTCTACATTTTGTAAATTCGGTAACCAGTTCTTCCATTTAACGTTTCATTTTCAGGCATAACAACGTCCCAGGAAGCTTTCCTATGACAGAGCTCTTGAATCAGGCTCTTTGCTGGCAGTAGTACTGGTGCAACCTTCCCAAGGGGATCAAACAATGAAGCTAAGTAGGACAGTAAAGCATGACTAGTGGGGATACCTTCCCAGCTTTCAACCTTGAAACAGAAACAATCAGTCGTATTTTCCCACAATACACCCAACGTTCTCCTTACGTAGTCTGGTTGACAATCTAGATGGAGTAGTATAACATTAGATATTTCTGCGGGTACATCAAAAAATACTTCTTCTGCGTTACTAAAGAAACCTGTAAGATTAAATCCACCAGATGCTAGGGCCTCTCGAATTGCTTGGCCGTAGTCCTTACCGCTCTCTTCGTGGTCAAACTGATCAGGCTATCATCGACGGAGAAGGATTAATTGGCTAATTTTACAGCTCCGTCTTCGTAAGGGGTCATGTAAGGTTTAATAGTCTGCCTTAGAGCTAGACTAGCGCAAGAGGGCGATGGAGTTGCTCCAAACGGATGAACAGTCATGCGGTAGGAAAATGTATAAAATATCTATATTTTTATTCTTGTCAAACTAACTGTATGATCCCGTGCTAAGGCCGTGAGTTCAAGGCAGGGAATTGGTTAATTAGCCTAAACGCACGATCTAGGTGTCCTATTTGTCAGGTAACTTGTAGTCTAATTCAACGTTGGACGGTCAGTAATAATTGCGGCGAAACCGAATTCTGCGAACTTCACCCGCGTTTGTTTTCAGTATTCGCAATTGGGCAGCAAACAATATATTGAATTAGACGTGGGCAGACAGTATAGACAGGTAGACCGTGGTTCTATAAGAAATTAACAGTAAATAGTGAGCAGAAATAAAGGAAAGCCTACAGCTAGATTGAACCTTGGGCAGTTACCAACACAGGATGGTACGGAAAGGGCAGTGTGCTATCGGACAAATTAAACGGGCAAACTTTTGTTCAGTTCAAAGTTTTGTTTTTGGCCCGCCACCTTCAAATCCTACCGACCTGACCTTGCTCGATGTTCTCTCCAAAAAAAGCATAGTACCTGTGCCTCCCTGCCCGTGCCGGTTTAGTGATGACTACGTCTACATCGGATAACGCCCCCGCCTATGACGCTGTCCCTTTTCCCAAAATCCCTGTGCCCACAATCTCCGCCAGTCATGCCTTTATTCTGACTGTAACCTGATGATCACGCCTGACGGCATGCCACCCACAAGTTGGGAATAAACATTATTATTATTAACAAACCCAGAAATGAATCTGAACAAATCGATTATAGAAAAACAGTTAATATAGAGTTGACTTTGTACAAAGTAGAATAGTTCAGTCTTGAAGCTTCAGCAGTCACCGAAAGAGTACTGAATTAGTTTGAGGAATAGGGAAACATAAATACTTACGTCACGTAAGCAACGCTCACCTTCCAAAATATTAAATAATAACTTTGCACGCCTTTTTTCCGCTATGAAGCAAATAATCCTCTGGGTCGCGTTCATTTTCTGGCTACCTTTATATTTGCAAACGACTTTCTTGTACTGAGGGATCCCGTAAGAATATGCTTGGCTTTGCGTCCACTGTTAACTACTTCTACTTGGGGCAATGAAGCTCCTCCCCCGGAGGTCTCACCTTGTTCCCGTTTTATACCAGGAGAGAGTTGGCTCGCCAGGGACTTGGCTCTTGATTTTACCCTGCATATGGTAGCTACTGCCTGGGTACATTAGAGGAATCCAGGATGAACCATCATTTGCTTCGCAATAATCGTCGACTTGAAAACGCAACGTCGACGAAAATCTATAGAAAGAGCTAGACTGGCGTTGGGGGTGAGCAGGCCAGTTTATGCACTAAACGCAAGCAACGGCGGCTCCTGGAAGCCCCTCGGATCGGCAGTCTGCTAGCCAAATACTGCGTGCTGTTACCCATGGAAAAGAAATACCCTTGGCTCATCTCCACAATCAGCTATTCGAAGCGTTTTGTCACAACCAACTTATGGGCCTGTGGGGGCGCTCAGAAGTGTTTGGACGCTGCAGCGCGCCTTTAAGCCGAGGAGATATAGAAGCGCGATGCCGTTAGAAGTATACATGTCCAAGATCTACGAATTTAAAAACGGCCATATGAAACCAGTTATTCTCATTTACAGAGGACAAATGAAAACAACTCGCGTCCAAACTTTTTTAAAGACCACCAATGGGCCAATTGATCCAAAAGTATACAAGAAGTAGGCAAAGTCTCCTTCTATAACCCTGAGTTCAAAATAGAGTAGATCCATCATCTCTGACGGCCTCTTGTGGCTGAGTATGCTAAATATTTCCTCCGACCTTGAATTTATAATAATAATGGTAATATTTATTCCCAACTAGTGGGCAGCACACCTTTGGACATGATCATAATGTTACAGTCAGAATAAGACTGGTGGGGTTTGTGGGTACTGGGAATTTCGTGGAAAAGGACGGTGACATAAAGAGTGGGTACTACCCGAAGTAGACTTGGTCATGCCTGAGGCGGCATGGGTAGGGAACCAAAATTACAAGGGCTCTTTCTTTCTTATGTGGAACACATCAGATGAGACAAGATACTATCGGTAAGGCTTGAAATTGGCGGGCAAAAACAATACGAGGGAGGGCATAACAAGAGTCATCCTGCCTGGTACGTGATAAAAAAACTTCAAACTGCAGAAACTGTGGAACCAGAGTAACGGATCTGGAGAGGCAGCAGAATTGCCACGGTCTGGCCGGCCAATTTGAACTAAAGCCCAAAACCTTCACTGAAGCTTCGTGGCCTTGGGTTGTTGGGCGTATGGCCAGGGTCACGAAAAGCGAAAGTGGGGATGGAGAAGTAGGCGAATTTGCAGTATGGATAAATGGTAGCAGTTTCACTGTGTGCACTGAAACTGGAGGGACTCACTAGTGTTGCTGCTGGAGCGGAGTCGGGTGTAAAAGTTCCTTGGGAGAATGAGTTCACGCAAACGCACAAGAAGGAATGCGAACTGCACGGAAAATGACTGACTTGGTGAGGAGTACAAAGTAAAGGTCACCGAGACGTTTAGATCCAACGGAAGGTTCAGCAGATTGGAACGAAGGCCTTCCGGAGGCGGCTGGGGGCAGACGAAGACTTTGTTTGTGGTTGCAGGTAAGGCAACGAGTGGGCGAGAGGGCGCAGTCAGTGTAGGAAGTGGACAGTTGCGGGTATGCTATAAAACTGGGTATGGCAGTGCCCTGCTGTCACTGCACTGAGATACTTCAGTTTCTGGACAGCCCCGTGACAGACGTCGTGATTAAGATAGTTGGGCTGGGATCTGCAATTCTGTGAGCAGCGGGATGTTGTGGGTTTTCCAGGGGAATCCTCAAGGAGAGCAAATCCAACACAATATCGCAGGTAGTATTTTTTTGTCCGGTCGGGGATCTCTTCAGGTGTAATGCACAGATCGGGTGGAGTGGAGAACGGCCAAACAGGACGTCCATGGAACGTATTACCGCAGGTCAAAGCTTCGAAAGAAGATAAAATGGCACGACAGCGATAAGGCCTGGAGAGTTATAAGAGTCATCAGACGGGATATAATCCTTTGATACAGAAAAACTGAACGTTTGCCACAATTAGGGTGGTCACAACAAGTGGTTTAACGAGACGGGATAAAAATGGATCTGCGCTCAGTAGTCTAGCCATCAAAGTCAAGCTAAGATTGCCAATATATGCCATCATACTACCCGAGACGGGGGAGTTTGATATAAGTAGGCAGATAGACGGCGTGGTAAGGGAAACCAAACACGTAAGGACTGACGGGGGTGGAACTTCTGAGATGGTGGACTAAATTTTCTGGAGGTTATTAGTGATTCGGACAACACTAGAACAACCTAGGAGGAAAGCCTAATGTAAGGGGAATTGTCACCAGTTCGCAAACCACTACTATCAGCTTTAATATGCAAGTGGTGCATGGCGAAGAAGACTTTCGGCGCTAGCCTCGCAAGCTGGTAGTGTAGGGTTTGGAGTCTCACTATATATATATATATATTGTATGTATCTACTCCTGCGAGCAGCAGGTAGGTGTGTATTTTGTTTGAATGACGAGGTGGGCTTTGGTGCGGTGTAGCCTCGATTCTGACGAAGGCAGCTACAGCTATGCACGTTGATGTAGGCCATGGGCATCGCAGAGTATCTTCAGGCTATCCGAGGTATATTGTTTTTTTGACAGAAAAAGGGCAATTTTTTCACCTGTAGTGGGTGGCGCTGCCAGATTAACTCAGCCAAGGTGAGCCCAACACCAGCAGCAACAAACAGAAGATAGCAGCGCTCTTTTTTAATTTACTGAAGTTAAGGGCCAGGCTCAGGACCACCGGCGATGGGCGATGCACCCCCATTGTTACTGGAGGGGTGGCGGGTATATTCACGGATTCACGGATTGATACACAGGATCGAGGCTTTTGCCCAAGTTTCCCGGGTCGATTTTGTTCTCGTCGTTCAGCGGATATCGTACACTTGAAAGGCACACCATGGTGTAACGTAACAGGGCAACCCTCCCTGCAGGGCGTACCCGTCCACCACACGAGGTTTTCATCCCTCGTGCATGCTACCAGATCTGCAAGGTGGAAAACCTTCCAAGCAGTCATAAATGCGGTTTGTGCATTAACAAAATACCCCAGCCACCAGTTTTTTCCGGTCAAGGGGAAAACAAAGCCAGTAAAAACAGCTCAGTCAATTCGAACAGGCAAACGGCAAACAGACGCTGGCTGGCAAGTCGCGGAGGAGCCAAGTGAAATGACAGTTGCCAGTGGGACAATGGGAATGAAATGGTGATATTCAGGGCGAATGCACTATGGCTAAACGGCGACTGAGCATTGGCGAGCTGCCATGTCAAGCAGAGGCGTACCGCGATGCTGTGTTTAGTGAGCTGGGGAGCAAATCGTCAAATGGATATGATGTATAGGTATACATATATAATGGCGTATAGTAATGAAGAAAAAAAACTGACTTTGGTTTTTTTGTCAGTTAGAGTTAGGCCGAGAGCACCAATAGCTAGACAGAGCTGATAGAGTAATCCGGGGTAGTGACTTTACTAGAACGAGGTATAATCAGGATATTTTTCTTGCCCACTAACTGTATCGTCGCTAGACTCAAATGCGCATTGGACCCGATTCATAGAGGAGGTCGGGGGGTAGTTGGGTATTTAGTAAGGCGGCAGCAGTTTCACAGGTAAGGAATTTGTCCACGGACTGAGAAAAAGTATAATGATGCGTGATGTTTCGCAGCCGCTCAGGAAGGCTGTTCCAGATGCGAGCATAGTAAACTAGAAAGAAGTAGTGGCGTAGGTTTGTACGAGCTGGAGGACACACTAAGAGGTTGCAGGAGTTACGGAATCTGTAGCGAGGACGAGGGTTTACGTTTGGTCTAGCCTCTGCTATAAAGGCGTTTTTGTGCAGCAGACGGTGTAAGAGAGTTAGATTCATCTTAAACCGTCTGAGCCACAGTGGTCCGAGGCCTAGGATTTGACAGCGGGAGCGGTAAGAGAGAGGGTTGGACCGAGGGAACAGTTTTTTCGTGAATGAGCGTTGGACGCTTTCAATTGCAAGTCTACAACTTTGGGTATAAAGGGAGGAGAATGAGGGACAGAATTCCACGATTGGTCGTACGCATAGCTTAAAAATTGCAACCATTGTGTCTGGAAGGTGAAAGGGGCGTAGTATTAAAAAACTAAGCCTGCGTGCTCGGGCAACCTGGAACTGCACCTGGTGGGAAAAGCTAAACGAACAGGAGTATCTGAGGCCAAGATCTTTGATCTCCGTGGAATGAGGGATAGGATTTCCATTAATTGTGAAAGCATCGGCCGGGAGGGAGCAGCGGCAGGAAGTTATGCAGGATTTCGTGGAGGAGAAGCTTAAGCCAGAGTCGCTTGACCAGCGAGTCAGTGAATCTAAGTCTTGCTTAATCTGGTGAAAGGTAAGGGCTTGTGCGGTGGGGGGGAATGTGTACGCGATTTTTATATCGTCCGCGAAGAGGAAGACCTTACCATGGGATATGGCTCCGAAGACGTCGTTAATGTACAGTAGGAAGAGGATGGGGCCTAGCACACTTCCTTGAATGACTCCACTGGTGATCGATAGTGGAGATGATTGTATGCCCCCGATTTGTGTTATTTGCGTCCTGTCCGATAGGTAGGAGGCGAACCACTTAAATAAGGTTCCAGTGATGCCGACGGTACTAAGTTTATGTAGCAGGGATGCATGGGGGACCTGGTCAAAGGCTTTTTGAATGTCCAGGTAAACTGTTACAGTGGAGTAACCAGCGTCGTAGGCTGCTGTGATGGTCTCAAAGAAGTGAAGCTGGCAGCCACTTACGGATCTTTGAGACAGGAATCCATACTGTCGGTCATCTATGGCATTAGTAGCCAGGAGGAACTTGGTTAATGGCTTTTTGACGAGACGTTCAAGGGTTCTCATTAGGAGGGAGGTATGGTGTATTCCCCTGTAGTTGGACGGAGTTTGTCTAGATCCTGATTTGAAGCGCGGGTGGATTATAGATTTCTTCCACTGGGAGGGGACGATTCCATGGTTTATAGAGTGGGTAAAAAGACTTAATACAAGGATTCCAATATCTTGTCCGCCTTGTCTCAGAACACGGGGTGGAAGGCCGTCAGCCCCTGGCACAACAGAGTCCTTAATCTTTAGAAGAAGGGAAGAAACGTCGGTTAAGGAGATGGTTACGTTACTGAGAGTCGGGTGTTTACCCTGACCGTTGAGATTTTGGAGATATGCAGCAGCGGGTATGGGTTTGGAGTTGGGAGGAATGGGTAAGTAGCAGCTGGCAAAGTAAGCGTTCGGATGGTCCGCTATATTGACAGTGATAGGGCCACCATCTGTGAAACGCAAACAAGCAATTGAGTGGCTGTATGGGGTACAACGCCTACGAAACAGTCGGCTGAGTAAGTTGGAATAGGAGGAAGCTCTGAGGACGGTGTTCGCTTCTCGGCGTTCGAGAGATACCCGCAAGGATTCTCGGTCAGTAGAGAGTCTATTGATGAGAATTAGTAATGAGAAATCCAGAGAGTTCCGATATTTTCTGCTGGACCGGTGTAGTTTAGCATCTAAGGTTTTTGCTAACTTATCGTGGCCGTAGACACTGGAGTGAAAACGTTTTACAGGAGAAACAAGGTGAAGAGCAGTCAATAGGTTTTGATAAAAGATGTCAGAGACGCGGTGTGTATTTGTCGAGAGGAAAAAGTCGTCCCAATCCCGGGAAACCAGCGTAGACGAAAAAGCTTGTAAAATGTCCAGAGAGAGGAGATGAATCAGGGAAAGACTCAGAGGAACAGTTTGGCTATAACTGACTGCTTTGCAAGAAACGACGCAGTGGTCACTTTCTGGGGAGCGTGGACCAACTGCAGCTGTAGCCAAATGGCCATCGTTGGAGAATATTAGGCCCAGGGTATGTGAGCCACGAGTACGGCTACGTACAATTTGGGACCAGCCCTCCACACCAAGTTGGGCAAGCAGTGCGGTATAACGGGCGGGGCCCATAGTGGGAAACCAGGAAATATCCGGTAGGTTAAAGTCACCCAGCAGAAATGTAGACGAATGAGGAAGGGCATGTGCAGTGCAGAAAGGTCAGCAACAGAGGCGGAGGAGGGGGCGATGGTAGATAGATACAACTCACTAACACGGGTTGTTTGGCCTGTTCTGCAGATATCCAAATGTTCTCTGGAATCACTTCCACGAAAGAATCATCAAAGAGGGTTGCACGAAGTTCTGATTTGAAATAGGTGGCACAGCCGCCGCCCCCTGAGTTTCTTCTATCAGAGCGGTGAATATCATAGCTGGGGATTGAGATGGCCGTGTCAGGAATTTCATCTGTGAGCCATGTGTCAGCCATACAGATCATACTTGGTCGTACAATAGCGCTAATTGCTCGTAGATTATGGATTTTGGGCAATAAAGATAGCGCAATAAACAACATTATCGACAAGCTCATTGGCGAGCAAACCGTACTAAGTAGGAACTCCGCTAACCTCACTCACGGTGGGGTTTGTACTGGGGGACTTGGTACCTGGAGGAGGGGTAATAAGAAGCAGAATTTGGAGTCTGGGGAGAAGTATTCAATACCGGTGGCAGGTGGGTAAATAGCCAGTGAAAAAGGACTGAACCCACAGCAGGAGGCACTTTATCAGGCTCAGTATAGGGTACGGAAGGACGTTGGGAGGAGGGCGTGCAGTTAAAGGCAGAGTTGTCGGCAGTGTAGTGTTCTGCATCGTCAGGCGTGGAGGGGGTGGGATGAAAAACGAGGTGGTGGCTGTGAAGGGATGGGTGGCTGCCGAAAATGATGTTCAGGTGGGACGAAAGTTGTTGGATTGGGTAGTGAAAACGGATGAGGGTCGAAGCTTGTCACCGGTCGTATTGGATACGAGTTTCTTCCAGGCACTTGGTGTGTATAGCTTGATGTGCATTTTAAAGGTCGTAAAGGTGGAGCCATATGTGGCTTTGGAGGAGACAGGGTAGGTAGCGTTGTAGATAGCTGCCGAATAGGGATCTCAGGTAGGTAGCATGCGGGTGGCTGGGGAGGTAGAGCTTGATAAGGACTAAAGTTAGTTAACGGTGTTTGTGGGTTAGGGCTGTCCCAAGGACAAGGCTAGCATGGGGTGGGGGACCCCATGTATATTTATTTACCATGCGGGGTATGGTCAGGTTTGTAGATGAAGGACGAAGAGTGGGAATTCGGGGAGTTTGTATGGACAGGGGCGTTACAATACCAGACTTTGCTAGCAGGTGTTTGAGCCCAAGGACGCGCTTTGGTGGAGACGGGCGAAGTTTCTTTAGGTCAGGGGGTCTGGAGCGAGAGACTGTCTTGGATTGCAGCACCGGAAAAGGGCTGGTGAGATACTGCATCTGCCATCTCAGTGGTGGTTGAGGTCAGAGGTGGCATAGGCAGGTGTCCAAAGGTAGAAGTGGAGTGCTCATGGTCACCAGCAGGAGATGTGGGGCTGGAGGCCGTCATGCCGGTTTGCGTGGTATCAGGCCACAAGTTGGCCTCACAGTATGGCGAGCTTGGGTGTGGAGCGACTCCAGAATAATTAAGATCAGGGAGAGGATCAGTGCTGCAGCATCGAGCTTTAGGGGATAACACGCCAGCTCAAGCAATTGGGGGGGCAGCTTCAAGTCCGACCGGTTTAGAACAAATTACACTGATGTCGGGGACGGTTGGGTGCCCGATGAAACTAGAAGGGGTTGTAGAAGTGGCCGGGACAGTTGGCAGATTCGGTAAGCTGTTGTTTCAATCGGGGGTTCTCCGGCAGCTATGTGCACAGGTGCCATCGGTGATATGACTGGCGCAGACTTCCAAGGGGTTGGGTGCATGGGAAGTCCGCGATTGGATCACACCGAGAGTATTTACTGGTATAGGCTGTTGAAGGGAAGATGGATCCGTTTGATAGTTATCAGTAGTCGCCTCTAGAAGTTCGGAAAGCGAATTCCTTGTGAGCTGTCTTTGTAGTCGAGTGCGGGCAGCTTTGACCTTTACGGTCTGGAATGTTTGGGTAGAAGACAGAAGGACCTGGGTTGTTAACCGGTGCGTCGCATGGTTTTCACCTCTGAATTGCATTAGCATTGGGCAACGCAAGGGTGGTTTTGGCTTTCGCAGCCGTCGAGCTGTACAGACTGTGTCATGCATGTTACACGTTGTCATGATGGCGGCTTTTTTATTTTCCACCGGGATGCGATCGGGAGCATTGCATATTACGACCTGTTCACGGCATTCCATACGCCGACTAGTCTCGGAGGCGTGTGTCAATAAGGACTGACGCTTTTGTAAGATCTGATGGATCACACGTTGCGTCAGGAGTTAGAAGGCAGGATAGTGGTTGCATGCTGCGGTAGGATATTGGTTCGCTCTCCATCTTTTGCACACGAGCACTGAGATTTGCCAGGTCAGTGTAGAGCTGGGGTTCTTTTATTAAAGAGGGGGGAAGACAGCTACTGAGTGGGGCAGGAAGGAGAATGTCGGTTAGCACAACTGGGCAGTCTGAATTTAACTGGGGCACTATATCGACCAGCCTTGAGGAGTGATGGGGTTGAGTGCTGGGCCTTTTGCCTGCAAGGCGCTTCTTTGGACACAATGGGGGAAGGATTGTGAGGAATCAGGGTCTAACGACCGCTTAGAGGAAGATGGGAGTGGTTGCATGATCCGATTTGATTTAGGTAGTAGTAAGCCTCGCCGGAATGGTGCTGGCAAGTTTATAACTCAGGGAAGGGTTGGAGGGGTAGTTGAGTGCGATTAAAGATGAGGTGTCCTAAGTAGGTAGCTAAATGCTATACTAGAAGTAAGTAAAACGCTACGGTCGGGCTAGGGTCCAAAAATATTTTTACAACACCTGACCTTGAGATTCCAGCGGCGCGAGAGCTCATTTGTTTGGCCGCAGTCTGTCTCACTCTTTTTGACAAGCCCTAATGGTGGACCCGACTGGAGTAGCACCACCATCTGTGACTGCGAACTCAAAGTTGGCAAGCTCTATGTATCTGTGACACTATGATCTCGGTTATCATAGAGTTCATTCTCCGGTCAAAGACAAAGTGCAAAAAGCACAGTTGACGCTGGAAACTAATTGAGTGTGGCCCTAGTGAGATGTAGAATCACCGTACGTCGAAGATGTGACCACTGAACTTGCGTTCGCTTGCCACGCTTATGAATCCCATTAATAAAAATAAATCGCTTTCTACAAGTATAATGCTTTGCCAAAAGCAGAAAAATTGCCATTCACTTTGAGGAAAAAATTGTCAACCTGCGAAGGAGGCAGAAGCGCCGAGTGAAGCTTGCGGAGATTATCACGTAGGTTTATAGTCCTTTCCAGACACGCCATCGCTCATCGTCCACGGGAAAACATTATGAGAACTTGCAAAATCTGCTGTATGCGGAGGAAGGCATCCGTGAAATTTTAGGCATGACAGATCTCACCAGCCGATGGAAGTGCACAAATGTCTTAAAGGTACTTGTTTTATTTGTATTGAGCTCTTTTTCCTCCTTCTTCACCACACGCTTGATGGAGACACTCTCCCCACCCAAGAATAGGCAGTCGTCGCTCCACTCTGTAAAAGGAGCGAAAATTCGTCTCCCGATAAGAGAAAAACCAAAGAGCAAATATGCTTTTTTGGTGGCCGTTTTAGGAACCCAGCCCCAGATTTCCATCTTGAACTCCCACACGCGCCTGTGGTGACGCGAAAGCGGTCTTGGTTGCCCTATTAGAGAGCTGCTTTTTATTTCTTGGCAAACAAGGGACCAGGGGAATGCGCTAGCCTTTCGTTTGGTGAAGAAACCTCGTTGCCATTTTTGTCCAGTTTGCTACGTACTTTGACTTAGAATACTCAGAAGCCTTCAAAAGAAGTCCAAGTGTGCACTCGGGTGCGCCGAATAAAGAGGAAGGAGGCACGAACTGACCGAATTACTCACGTGTAGGTTGCACATGAGTGTGACTAATTCAAAACAAATGACCGATGAATATGTAAGTTGACGAGATAATTTGTTGAAAATTTTCAAGAACGTAAGTACCGCGAAGGAAAGAATTTACTGTGAACTCTCCAGACTTTGGTTTGTTGTAAAGCTGAAGAATTGGAGCAGTATGAATTTAAGGTTGGGGTTGTTTGGCGACGTAATTTGCCAGTGTAGCTAACGCTTACAACTCCGAGCCTTTTACAGTGAAAAGCCTGCTGAAGACATTCCACGACAAATCAAAAATAGCATGGAGGTGGCCGCGGTCCCACTTGGTGCCCTGAGATGCTTCTCCCTTCCGGTTGAGAACCGCGCACCCTGATGAGCTCTAGAGTTAATGGCACGTGACCACTACCGCTGGTGGGCAGTCTGTTACACCCCTGTGGGGCCGACAAGCCTACAGTTACCCAATACGTGGCGGGCTCGTGTCGAGCGAAATTTGCAAAGTATGTTGTGTAAAGCCCCTTAATGAAGCCCTACTTCCGCACAATGGTCAGATGGGTTTACCCAGCTGCTACTTTGAAGCGCCCTGATAGCCTTCGAAAGGAACATATTATTGTTCATAAAATTGGGTCATTTGCTGCTCTCTATACTCCCCTTTCTTTCTCACAGTTACATGACACCCAAGCATCCTATTTCACATCGGATTGCTTGCTGCCAATGACGAGGCTCATTGATGTGCCAGGCATCACCCTGAATACTGCTCGTGGGCATGGAAATTTAGCCTCAAATGACGGGCTAAGGCTGTGTGATTGTTTTACGCCCTTTAGCCCAATTGCACTTAGGCTGTTAACACGCTGGAAGGGAACGTTGAAAAAAGCACCTTCTTCTACTGCGGAGAGTGAACTGAAGTGTCAGTCAGAATTAGGGACAACTGTGCACTATGTGGCTGAACCCTGTTGGGCGGTCGTTAAGTTCCACTGCAAGTCCCAGGAAAATTTGACGAAGATTGCTTCTTCTGATTAGTTCTACTTACAAACATGAATGTTTTGAACGTAAAACCTCACTCCTAGGTTCACAAAAAACTCTTCGACAGCTGTATACTTAAAGACACATTTTCCGTTATGCGTTGTCTTTCTAAGCACGGTGAAACTTGGTTCGCTACGGAGGATTCAACAAGCGTCCACAAAGTTACAAAAACCGGGCATCGCGCTAGGGGGACTGTTATTGCGCAGTGCCCCATGTTAGTTCGCGACTACAGTGAAAAAAAACAGAAGAAAATCCATGAAGCTGCCGTCGTTGAAGCTCATTCGACCGTTGGGTCTCACAGCAGTAAGAGGTGGATTCTTGTTTATCTTGTTTGCCAACTTGTGGCCGCAGTTTTTACTATATCCCGGTCAAGGTAACGTGGACGAGAACCAAATAGCTCATACCTCAGCCACTCACGAAATTGCAGAAAAGGGATTACCAAATTGCATATTTATCAGCATGGATTTATTCAAGGTGAAAACTCCTGCTTTCCCACGAATTAGAGATTGATACACAGGATCGAGGCTTTCGCCAAAATTTCCCGGGTCGGTTTTATTCTTGTCGTTCAGCGTCTCTCGTTCACCTGAAAGGCACAAGAGAAAGACGCGTGTAGCACTGCTCTTTAAGTACTCAGCGCGGGACAGTATGACTGCCAGCGCGAGGATTCGCATAAAAAAGCGTCTAATAGTGCTTTGGACTAGGTACTAGGCAGAGCGTAGACAGCCGTCGAAGGAAGGTTGTTCCACGCAGCAACCACCCGAAATGAGAAAACATTTTGCCTAATGAAAGTGCGCGCTCTGAGCTTGAAAATCACCTTACCACGTCCCCGCCGTGTGTTAGCTTAGTCAACTGTGAAAAACCTGTTGGCCAAGCCTTGTTTAAACAGGGCACAATCAAGTATTATGTCTCCCCCGGGGCGACGCCACTCTGGGGGAAAGAGGTCAAGCACCGCGAGACGCGTTTCATAGTCCATGGATTTAGGGCCGGCAGCGATTTTCGTAGCAGCTCGTGGGACATGTTCGATTAGGGTTATATCCTTCCTCAGTCCTGAGCAGACAACTTGCTTGGCATATTCAAGAGGCGGTCTGACGTAGGCCCCATAGAGTATTTGGAAGTCCATGCGAGTAATGCGGGAGAAGGTGCGCCGAATTATCCGTAGAACGGCGAATACCTTTTGGGCCGATTTCTCATGGTGCAGTGAGAAGGACGTGTTTAAAGAGGGTCAGATTACCAAATCCGTTTTGGTATCTATCCTCGTGATGTCTTCTCGTTCACTCTCACCATGCGCGAATGACATATTGGGGCACTTTTCGTTATTCAGAGGTAGGTGCCAGTCAAATGACCACTGCTTCGCAGCGTACACATCCATTTGGGGGGCACTGGCGTTTGAACGCCAGAATTTCAAGTCGTGCGCAAAAAGTAGACATGAACTTGAAGGTCGTTCGAAGGTCATCTGGAAGGTCGTTGACGGAGTTCGGAAACAGCAGCGGTCCCAAAACGGAGCCTTGAGGAACTCCAATGGAGACCGGCGCCGGAGAAGCGTAGGTCGAACCTAAATTCACGCGAAATGTTCAGTCTGATAGAAACGCCTTGATCCCGCGTAGAATTTCCCCTTGATTTCTTTGGGACTCCAGTTTTTGGAGCAGCGGGACGTGTGGGACTTGACAGAATGCTTTTGAGAAGTCGAAAATATGGCATTTGATATGATTCCTTCGTCCTTGGCTTGGGTTAAGCTATCTATAAATACGAGCATGTTTTGTCACGCAAGAACGGTTCGGGAGAAACCCGTGTTGAACTGGGGATATCAAGTTGTTGGTAGTAAGATGATTTAGGATGTCACTCTTCGGAATGCGTTCCATCACCTTGCACGGTACGCTAGTGAGGCTAATAGGCCTATAGATGCTAGGTGATATTTGGTCACTAGTTTTGTAGATTGGCGTGAAAATCGCTCCCTTCCACGCAGAGGGAAGGTTATCTTCGTCGAGCGACTGACGAAACACCAGGTACCAATGCTTTGCAGGTGTAAATGACGTTTCCTTCAAGAAACTCGGATGGACCTCCTCTTGCCCCAAGGCTCAAAACATGTTTGTCTCATTATGATAGGCACGGTGATTATTTGTACCTCATCCAGAATAGTTGGGGCATCCTCTGAGGCAAAATAAATGCTGAGAGCATTCAACTTCTGACTGCCGTTATTTTAAGGCTTTCCTCGGATGGCGCCGTAAGAATTCTGCTTTGAGGCGATCCTCTCCTGACCACCAACGATAGTTTTGTGGTGTTCTGAGAGCCTTGGAGACAAACCTACTCCAGCATACTTCAAAGGTTCTTAATTGCGGTTCTTTCTGATGCACTTATTACTCAAGTTGAATTGGTGGCCAAAGAGGGTAACCGTCACACACATCCTGCTCATAAAATCCATGTTTAAAAACCTAAGAAGCGAGAGACCTTAGTATATGGAGGGGTAAGTGCGTGGGTTTAATTGGTAATCCCTGTCCCTCTAGGCTGGTGTTTTCCGCAAAGGAACCACTAAGGGGACACAGAGCATATCAAACGAGTGAAGAGCATTTGCAGCTTGTCCTGTATAAAGGATATATGTGAACGAAATTATGGGTGCTCGGACTCCCGTCACATCAGCAACCGGCTTCAGCAAAGACTGGAACACAACCAGCTGCTAATTTAGCAATTTTTTGAGCCTAGCTCGCCTTGTTGCTGGTCTCAGCTCGAGGTGTGCGCCGCTGTACCTGTAACGTGACGTTTATCATTTTTCGCTTAAGAGACGCAAGGTTATACCGTGACGCCGCTTGAATCACCTTAACAATTGCTTTCGTTGTGTAGCAGCTACTTTGCTTTCACCAGTTAGCGTCATGCAAGTTTCGGGGCCTCCATCAGCAGATGACGCTCTGTCAGGCAATTTTGGGTTTGGCATCACCTGACGTCTCTCCAGGGACCCTTGCAGAATCAGATCTACAGGTCTTCGCCCTTTGGATTCCTGAAGCACGCTTTATGGCATCAATGAAGTCAAACATAGCCATTCGTATATTGATGAAACGTGACGACGCAGATGTGTTAACATGCGCTTTCAACAAAACGGTGCATGCACAGAAGAAATGGACTGATCGACGGTTTAGGGCACAGTATCCCCTGGGGTTCCAGATCGGCTGCTTACTCCTTCCTGCTTCATCATAGCAGTGGCAGATCATTGAAGGTTCTGCCGCCAATTGCTTCGAGCGATGACACCGATCAGTGGCTAGATTTTCGTAGTCGACGTAGAAGCAAGAGCCTTGCCAGCGAGATCGGATCATATCAGCAGTTGCTGAGAGGATGCTTACCATTTCCTACTCTAATTTATCACCGTAGGTCCCAAGGCATTCGCTGTGGACACATCTCCGGTTCTGGTCCGGTTAAAACAATCAGGCTTGGCAGCGCGACCGTCTACCTTGGACTTCCAGAGAACAGGTACGTGAGGTTGTTGTCATATTCCAGAAGCAAAATGGCCCAACACTGGGGGCTCCAACGGCGTATCAGAATTTCCTTCTTTGGGCCGAAAGCAAGGTACTGTTTGTGGTCGGTCTTTAATGAAAGATTAAGACAGTAAAGCAGTATATGGAGCGTCTTGACGGCAAGGACGATTGCTCAAGCTTCCACCTCGACTTAGCTGTGTGTGTTGGGCTTGTGTCAGAGGCCTGACCGCATGTGTAAAACGTTTTGGCTGCCGACCGAAAAAGCTTCCGATATCAATGCATCAATGCCTCAGCCCAAAGTATCGGACGCCACCATGATTTATGCAGGTGGATATTGGTGTGTAAGTGGCATGGCTTTGAATGACCCTGAGAATCCTTGGGGTCCAGATACCAATACCCACCTGTGTGCTGAATTGTGAAATCAAGAAGCCATCTGGTAGTTACCTCCTTCGATGTGTTTGCGGGCACTTAAGTATTGGTTTTATGAGCGATATCCTCACTAAGAAAGGTACGTCCTCCACCAATCGCCCGAGGTGTGCATTTTCTCGGCCATCACTGATTTTATGGAACGAATACGACCAGGCAAGGAATTGCGGAGCTGCCGCCATTTTTCGAGGCTGGAGCCCACGACGGTCTGATTTTACCAAAAAGATGGAAAACCAGGTAATCCTTCAGCACTGTATCAGTGGTTTATGTTAGTATCACCAACTTTGCCTCGACGCCAAACTGCAGTTTAGTATGTCGAAACAAGCCGAGTTGTTCATTGACAGTCCAAAAATTTCGGGAATTCCCGGTGAATTTGGCCTGCTGATGCGTCCCCACCAAACCGATGCACGCAAGCTGTTTTTCTCCAATTACTTTCGCGAAAAAATCAAGTTCTCTCCCAAGTCCGCATGCTGCGTTGCATTGTCCGGCAAATATATCTCAAAGAATGGATTTCTGCCGATCTAAAATTTCGTACGGAAAGGAAGTTTAGTGTGACAACTGGTAATTGCTTGTTGCTTTTTGGCATTATTCACTTTAAAATAAAAAATACATAAAAATCAGTGGCTATGTGTCCTTGCGCGCTAGATGACCAAGCGTATTCATAATAAATGACTTTATATTATGCACCACCTCCGTCGTTTCCTGGAATAAGTGAAATATAATATCGAGCAGTGCAAAGCGTCGCACCCTTGTGACGTCGTGAATGACGGGCCAGCCGACGCC
>SJOL01002930.1:136560-152052 GCA_004794785.1 Opisthorchis felineus | reverse complement strand
TTAGCGAAATACACTCATTTTCAAACAAATTTGGTTTTGCGAGAGACTCACCTGGAACCCAGCTGAATCTCTCGTTTGTGGTGTTTCCAGGCAACTGAAGGTGCTGCACCAGGCCGCCTCATGTTTCAGTTGCTACGATATTCGAAATATGGCGACACATGTATAGACGTGATACACTAGTGTTAGGGATGCTGAAAATTGTTCGACAGCCTCATGAGTAGTATATTACGTCTATGCATGTATTGCGCTATCTCGAATATCGTGTCAACTGAAACATAAGGCGGCCTGGTGCAGCACGTTCAGTTGCTTAAAAACCTCATAGAGGAGGGATTCAGCTGGTTTCCAGGTGAGTCGCCCGCAAAACAAAAATGGTTTACAAATGAGCGTACTTCGCTATAAGTGGTGAGGTTGATTGTCATCGCCCGTGTGTACGGAAGGCGCGCAGCTAGTTCAGAGCTGTGATCCAAACCTCTTACATATTTTAAAAACCTGCCGGAAAATGAAGAAGGACCTTTCGGAATTTAAATCTTGTGTTTAGTAACGAATGATTTTCTCACTTCCGACAAATCACCGGGCACCGGTGCGGCAGATGACGGTCCTTCAGCTCGTCCGTGGTTATTTGCCCATCTGGCGGCAAGCGATTGGCCAAGTAAACAGTTGTTGTGAAGTAACTGGTAAAGAGGAGTCACAAGAATAAACTTTGCAGCAACGTAGAGTAAAATGCCCCTCGCTTCCTGAACACGTCATCAGAGTGGTCTTCTCAAGTGGTCTACGCAAGAAGTGCGTAATCATCGAAAAGCATGTCCACCGAGCTCCTGTGATGTTGGTTGTACGCCTCATTTCCACTGAAAAGAAAAAAAGAGCAGAAATGGTTCAAGGATCGGAGTGTCCAGTTTTATCAGATTGCAGTTTCTTCACTTTGGGTAAACGTGTTAAATAACCTTCCCCGATGGTTGTTTGCCCTGCATCTAACACACTTTTCAACTTTAGTTTGGATACTTTTTATGCGCCCCTGAACTGGAGTCTAACTGCCCGGTGCCAAGGACTCCAAAAGTGGTGTTACACTCGTTTTCGCTTCTGCATTTCAGGTGAATAGAGCCGTTCAACGACAATAACGAACCCTACTCACGAAGCGCCGGCAAAGACCGTGATCCTGTGTATCACTTCGTGACTGCATGATCCTGCACAAGGGATATCCATACTTCGGAAAGCTGGATTCCCGAATTCATGGAATGATGAGAACTTCACATGTGTCAGGCTGAATCCGGCCCAGTCTTAAAAAAATAAACACCCGTCGTAGAAAAAATAGCTGAAATAAAATAGGAACTTCGGTCAAATGTAGCGGTAATTAGAACTTAGGCAGCAGAATGAAAATTCATAAACTATTTACTTACGTGGTTGAAGTAGCTGACACATGAGACATGGAAATGGAACATTTTTATACCAGAGATTATGACAAGGATAAACGCATTCAGGTTTCCGCAGTATAAGGATAACAGTCACGCAAGAGTAGGGAACGCGAATTGGCTCTTTGCCATCCATCTGAGCTTTGAGACCAGTCATTCCCTATTGGAATCGTTGGTAAGCATGAAAAAGGTACAATCATCCCTGTCGATTAACTTGAGACATTGGTCACTTGAGACAGTATTCAGAAGTGGTGTTGTTGGAATCTTCTCTGCCAGTTGAAGGAATCGTTGTGATGTAGTTCATATCTCTACCTTTTCCTCTTAATCTGGCGGTTCCGGCAGACGGACCACTGAGGCTACGCAGGGTGTCAAACGCAAAAAAAACAAATAGAAATGCATGTACGGCACTTCGTATTTATAGTGCACGTAGGAAAACATTTCGGAACTTCGAACACCTTGGATCCCTTTGGAGCCTTGGACTCAAACCCGACGTACAGCTAGTAAGTTTTCTAACCTCTCTGGTTACACGTCTCTCGGCTCCTCACCTTCGGAGGCAGCAGAGACAGGGTTGAAATNGACCTACTGGTCTGCCATGTGCGGTCATGGTACCTAGCGGAGTGCTAAGGCGGTCTGACCCTATGAATCCGTGCTGAGGGAGACGAAAATGGTCAGGTTAGCTCGCAAGCAAACTTTCCTGTGATTGATTGGCCAAGGAACCTGATAACATGCATCCACTGGCTATTGTGTCCATTAATGAACGAGCATATAAAAGTATGATTTAAATCAGCCTCTGCTCCAGTGTGATCGTCAACGCCTTTCAGTTGTATTGTAACCATTTTATTTCCACTCCCGGTTACAAGACACGACGAGCGGTGTGGAGATATTCTAGCGGAAATTTCCGCTACCTAAGTGGTATCAATGGGAAACGGACGACAAACCATTAGCAGGTATACCTGCTAAACGTTCAACGCATCTTCTGACCACCTGTAGACCTGAACTACTCGCTAGCAGTGACTCTACAGAATATCTGTCGGCTAGACTACCTTCGTCTGAACCACGCCAGTCTGTAAGAGGGGTAGACTGTCCGATCCAGCTGACTACTATCCAGTCACAATCCCGCCGGCGCTCTCCGCATTGCTGGAATCCATTGTGGTAGGTCATTTGCGAGCACATCCGGGGTGGCAAAGTACTGTCGTCGGAGTAGCGCGAGTGTAAGTACAAAAGATTCTGCCCCATGAACCTCTTACCCCTCGAGTATCGCCGCTTCCGAGGAGACCTAATTCTTACTTATGCCCTGTTTGAACAAGGTCTGGCCAACAGATTTTTCACCGTTGACCCAGCAAACACGGCGGGGACATGGTAAGAAGATTTTCAAGCTCAGAGCGCACACTTTTATGAGGCAAATTTTTTTCTCATTTCGGGTAGTGGCTGCGTGGAATAACCTTCCTCCAACCGTTGTCCACGCTCCTTCTAGAACCCAGTTCAAAGCATTATTAGACACTTTCTTATGCGAGTCCTCGTGCTGGAAAGCATACTGCTCCGCACTGAGAACTTAAAGAGCAGTGCTACACCCTTTTTCGCTTGTGCCTTGCAGGTGTACGACAGCCGCTGAACGACAAGAATAAAATCGACCCGGGAAACTTGGGCAAAAGCTTTCATCCTGTGTATCAATCCATGAATCCTTGACTCCGTGAATGTGGTGCTGTCAACCGGCATTCGGCGGATATTGAAACATGATTGGCTGTTGGTTCCACGTTTTCGAGCAATCACAGCTCTGCTTCATATTGGACCACGTAGCTGCCTCGACCTACTGGTCTGCCATGTGCGGTCATGGTACCTAGCGGAGTGCTAAGGCGGTCTGACCCTATGAATCCGTGCTGAGGGAGACGAAAATGGTCAGGTTAGCTCGCAAGCAAACTTTCCTGTGATTGATTGGCCAAGGAACCTGATAACATGCATCCACTGGCTATTGTGTCCATTAATGAACGAGCATATAAAAGTATGATTTAAATCAGCCTCTGCTCCAGTGTGATCGTCAACGCCTTTCAGTTGTATTGTAACCATTTTATTTCCACTCCCGGTTACAAGACACGACGAGCGGTGTGGAGATATTCTAGCGGAAATTTCCGCTACCTAAGTGGTATCAATGGGAAACGGACGACAAACCATTAGCAGGTATACCTGCTAAACGTTCAACGCATCTTCTGACCACCTGTAGACCTGAACTACTCGCTAGCAGTGACTCTACAGAATATCTGTCGGCTAGACTACCTTCGTCTGAACCACGCCAGTCTGTAAGAGGGGTAGACTGTCCGATCCAGCTGACTACTATCCAGTCACAATCCCGCCGGCGCTCTCCGCATTGCTGGAATCCATTGTGGTAGGTCATTTGCGAGCACATCCGGGGTGGCAAAGTACTGTCGTCGGAGTAGCGCGAGTGTAAGTACAAAAGATTCTGCCCCATGAACCTCTTACCCCTCGAGTATCGCCGCTTCCGAGGAGACCTAATTCTTACTTATGCCCTGTTTGAACAAGGTCTGGCCAACAGATTTTTCACCGTTGACCCAGCAAACACGGCGGGGACATGGTAAGAAGATTTTCAAGCTCAGAGCGCACACTTTTATGAGGCAAATTTTTTTCTCATTTCGGGTAGTGGCTGCGTGGAATAACCTTCCTCCAACCGTTGTCCACGCTCCTTCTAGAACCCAGTTCAAAGCATTATTAGACACTTTCTTATGCGAGTCCTCGTGCTGGAAAGCATACTGCTCCGCACTGAGAACTTAAAGAGCAGTGCTACACCCTTTTTCGCTTGTGCCTTGCAGGTGTACGACAGCCGCTGAACGACAAGAATAAAATCGACCCGGGAAACTTGGGCAAAAGCTTTCATCCTGTGTATCAATCCATGAATCCTTGACTCCGTGAATGTGGTGCTGTCAACCGGCATTCGGCGGATATTGAAACATGATTGGCTGTTGGTTCCACGTTTTCGAGCAATCACAGCTCTGCTTCATATTGGACCACGTAGCTGCCTCGACCTACTGGTCTGCCATGTGCGGTCATGGTACCTAGCGGAGTGCTAAGGCGGTCTGACCCTATGAATCCGTGCTGAGGGAGACGAAAATGGTCAGGTTAGCTCGCAAGCAAACTTTCCTGTGATTGATTGGCCAAGGAACCTGATAACATGCATCCACTGGCTATTGTGTCCATTAATGAACGAGCATATAAAAGTATGATTTAAATCAGCCTCTGCTCCAGTGTGATCGTCAACGCCTTTCAGTTGTATTGTAACCATTTTATTTCCACTCCCGGTTACAAGACACGACGAGCGGTGTGGAGATATTCTAGCGGAAATTTCCGCTACCTAAGTGGTATCAATGGGAAACGGACGACAAACCATTAGCAGGTATACCTGCTAAACGTTCAACGCATCTTCTGACCACCTGTAGACCTGAACTACTCGCTAGCAGTGACTCTACAGAATATCTGTCGGCTAGACTACCTTCGTCTGAACCACGCCAGTCTGTAAGAGGGGTAGACTGTCCGATCCAGCTGACTACTATCCAGTCACAATCCCGCCGGCGCTCTCCGCATTGCTGGAATCCATTGTGGTAGGTCATTTGCGAGCACATCCGGGGTGGCAAAGTACTGTCGTCGGAGTAGCGCGAGTGTAAGTACAAAAGATTCTGCCCCATGAACCTCTTACCCCTCGAGTATCGCCGCTTCCGAGGAGACCTAATTCTTACTTATGCCCTGTTTGAACAAGGTCTGGCCAACAGATTTTTCACCGTTGACCCAGCAAACACGGCGGGGACATGGTAAGAAGATTTTCAAGCTCAGAGCGCACACTTTTATGAGGCAAATTTTTTTCTCATTTCGGGTAGTGGCTGCGTGGAATAACCTTCCTCCAACCGTTGTCCACGCTCCTTCTAGAACCCAGTTCAAAGCATTATTAGACACTTTCTTATGCGAGTCCTCGTGCTGGAAAGCATACTGCTCCGCACTGAGAACTTAAAGAGCAGTGCTACACCCTTTTTCGCTTGTGCCTTGCAGGTGTACGACAGCCGCTGAACGACAAGAATAAAATCGACCCGGGAAACTTGGGCAAAAGCTTTCATCCTGTGTATCAATCCATGAATCCTTGACTCCGTGAATGTGGTGCTGTCAACCGGCATTCGGCGGATATTGAAACATGATTGGCTGTTGGTTCCACGTTTTCGAGCAATCACAGCTCTGCTTCATATTGGACCACGTAGCTGCCTCGACCTACTGGTCTGCCATGTGCGGTCATGGTACCTAGCGGAGTGCTAAGGCGGTCTGACCCTATGAATCCGTGCTGAGGGAGACGAAAATGGTCAGGTTAGCTCGCAAGCAAACTTTCCTGTGATTGATTGGCCAAGGAACCTGATAACATGCATCCACTGGCTATTGTGTCCATTAATGAACGAGCATATAAAAGTATGATTTAAATCAGCCTCTGCTCCAGTGTGATCGTCAACGCCTTTCAGTTGTATTGTAACCATTTTATTTCCACTCCCGGTTACAAGACACGACGAGCGGTGTGGAGATATTCTAGCGGAAATTTCCGCTACCTAAGTGGTATCAATGGGAAACGGACGACAAACCATTAGCAGGTATACCTGCTAAACGTTCAACGCATCTTCTGACCACCTGTAGACCTGAACTACTCGCTAGCAGTGACTCTACAGAATATCTGTCGGCTAGACTACCTTCGTCTGAACCACGCCAGTCTGTAAGAGGGGTAGACTGTCCGATCCAGCTGACTACTATCCAGTCACAATCCCGCCGGCGCTCTCCGCATTGCTGGAATCCATTGTGGTAGGTCATTTGCGAGCACATCCGGGGTGGCAAAGTACTGTCGTCGGAGTAGCGCGAGTGTAAGTACAAAAGATTCTGCCCCATGAACCTCTTACCCCTCGAGTATCGCCGCTTCCGAGGAGACCTAATTCTTACTTATGCCCTGTTTGAACAAGGTCTGGCCAACAGATTTTTCACCGTTGACCCAGCAAACACGGCGGGGACATGGTAAGAAGATTTTCAAGCTCAGAGCGCACACTTTTATGAGGCAAATTTTTTTCTCATTTCGGGTAGTGGCTGCGTGGAATAACCTTCCTCCAACCGTTGTCCACGCTCCTTCTAGAACCCAGTTCAAAGCATTATTAGACACTTTCTTATGCGAGTCCTCGTGCTGGAAAGCATACTGCTCCGCACTGAGAACTTAAAGAGCAGTGCTACACCCTTTTTCGCTTGTGCCTTGCAGGTGTACGACAGCCGCTGAACGACAAGAATAAAATCGACCCGGGAAACTTGGGCAAAAGCTTTCATCCTGTGTATCAATCCATGAATCCTTGACTCCGTGAATGTGGTGCTGTCAACCGGCATTCGGCGGATATTGAAACATGATTGGCTGTTGGTTCCACGTTTTCGAGCAATCACAGCTCTGCTTCATATTGGACCACGTAGCTGCCTCGACCTACTGGTCTGCCATGTGCGGTCATGGTACCTAGCGGAGTGCTAAGGCGGTCTGACCCTATGAATCCGTGCTGAGGGAGACGAAAATGGTCAGGTTAGCTCGCAAGCAAACTTTCCTGTGATTGATTGGCCAAGGAACCTGATAACATGCATCCACTGGCTATTGTGTCCATTAATGAACGAGCATATAAAAGTATGATTTAAATCAGCCTCTGCTCCAGTGTGATCGTCAACGCCTTTCAGTTGTATTGTAACCATTTTATTTCCACTCCCGGTTACAAGACACGACGAGCGGTGTGGAGATATTCTAGCGGAAATTTCCGCCACCTAAGTGGTGTCAATGGGAAACGGACGACAAACCATTAGCAGGTATACCTGCTAAACGTTCAACGCATCTTCTGACCACCTGTAGACCTGAACTACTCGCTAGCAGTGACTCTACAGAATATCTGTCGGCTAGACTACCTTCGTCTGAACCACGTCAGTCTGTAAGAGGGGTAGACTGTCCGATCCAGCTGACTACTATCCAGTCACAATCCCGCCGGCGCTATCCGAATTGCTGGAATCCATTGTGGTAGGTCATTTGCGAGCACATCCGGGGTGGCAAAGTACTGTCGTCGGAGTAGCGCGAGTGTAAGTACAAAAGATTCTGCCCCATGAACCTCTTACCCCTCGAGTATCGCCGCTTCCGAGGAGACCTAATTCTTACTTATGCCCTGTTTGAACAAGGTCTGGCCAACAGATTTTTCACCGTTGACCCAGCAAACACGGCGGGGACATGGTAAGAAGATTTTCAAGCTCAGAGCGCACACTTTTATGAGGCAAATTTTTTTCTCATTTCGGGTAGTGGCTGCGTGGAATAACCTTCCTCCAACCGTTGTCCACGCTCCTTCTAGAACCCAGTTCAAAGCATTATTAGACACTTTCTTATGCGAGTCCTCGTGCTGGAAAGCATACTGCTCCGCACTGAGAACTTAAAGAGCAGTGCTACACCCTTTTTCGCTTGTGCCTTGCAGGTGTACGACAGCCGCTGAACGACAAGAATAAAATCGACCCGGGAAACTTGGGCAAAAGCTTTCATCCTGTGTATCAATCCATGAATCCTTGACTCCGTGAATGTGGTGCTGTCAACCGGCATTCGGCGGATATTGAAACATGATTGGCTGTTGGTTCCACGTTTTCGAGCAATCACAGCTCTGCTTCATATTGGACCACGTAGCTGCCTCGACCTACTGGTCTGCCATGTGCGGTCATGGTACCTAGCGGAGTGCTAAGGCGGTCTGACCCTATGAATCCGTGCTGAGGGAGACGAAAATGGTCAGGTTAGCTCGCAAGCAAACTTTCCTGTGATTGATTGGCCAAGGAACCTGATAACATGCATCCACTGGCTATTGTGTCCATTAATGAACGAGCATATAAAAGTATGATTTAAATCAGCCTCTGCTCCAGTGTGATCGTCAACGCCTTTCAGTTGTATTGTAACCATTTTATTTCCACTCCCGGTTACAAGACACGACGAGCGGTGTGGAGATATTCTAGCGGAAATTTCCGCTACCTAAGTGGTATCAATGGGAAACGGACGACAAACCATTAGCAGGTATACCTGCTAAACGTTCAACGCATCTTCTGACCACCTGTAGACCTGAACTACTCGCTAGCAGTGACTCTACAGAATATCTGTCGGCTAGACTACCTTCGTCTGAACCACGCCAGTCTGTAAGAGGGGTAGACTGTCCGATCCAGCTGACTACTATCCAGTCACAATCCCGCCGGCGCTCTCCGCATTGCTGGAATCCATTGTGGTAGGTCATTTGCGAGCACATCCGGGGTGGCAAAGTACTGTCGTCGGAGTAGCGCGAGTGTAAGTACAAAAGATTCTGCCCCATGAACCTCTTACCCCTCGAGTATCGCCGCTTCCGAGGAGACCTAATTCTTACTTATGCCCTGTTTGAACAAGGTCTGGCCAACAGATTTTTCACCGTTGACCCAGCAAACACGGCGGGGACATGGTAAGAAGATTTTCAAGCTCAGAGCGCACACTTTTATGAGGCAAATTTTTTTCTCATTTCGGGTAGTGGCTGCGTGGAATAACCTTCCTCCAACCGTTGTCCACGCTCCTTCTAGAACCCAGTTCAAAGCATTATTAGACACTTTCTTATGCGAGTCCTCGTGCTGGAAAGCATACTGCTCCGCACTGAGAACTTAAAGAGCAGTGCTACACCCTTTTTCGCTTGTGCCTTGCAGGTGTACGACAGCCGCTGAACGACAAGAATAAAATCGACCCGGGAAACTTGGGCAAAAGCTTTCATCCTGTGTATCAATCCGTGATTCCGTGAACCCCCTGCTGACGAGAGAGCAGAAACAAATACCCGTACGCTTGAATTGGGGTGGACGTCATCTACCTGAACGTAAGACCTTTGATGTGATATGACACCACGTCCTGCTGGCAACACTGGTCGCCTGCGTTGTGCGGGACACTACTGCTTTGGCTGGATACTATCTAAGCCAACGAACAATAAGTCAGAGTGAGTGGAACAATGTCAGACCCCAAGCCCCTCCACTGCGGCTTACCACAAGGTTCAGTGGTGGGTCTACTACCGATGCTTGCTTTCATAGATTGGTCAGACAGTTCTTCAGCCACAAACCGTGTGCTGAATTTCGTTGGATGGAACTGCTACAGCTTCGTTCACAGAAGATAAGGAGAATAAGTGACCGAAAGCCCAGCTTTGTGAGGCAATGGCCAAGTGACTTCGTTGACGTCTTATGGCTGTTTTTCTGGTATGGTATGGCGGGAAGTGAAATAGCTTTATTACGGGACCTCCAGTGACTGTGTGACATATCTGCCATGGTCGCCAACCGTTGGTTTATATCGTCTCAAAAAGATGACAATTATCAACACGACTGAGTTGATTGGTAAGGGCTTTCAAGCTTCGCTGCCAAGTCATGGACTGAAAACGTATGCAGTGAAGTCTCCGCGCAGGTAATGAGATCAGCACCTTCGTTACCCATTTCGCGACTCGATTAGTTCTTTCAGTTCACTCTTGGTCCAATTGATGATTTTGATGCAAGCGATGGCTTAACCGCCCAAGCAACCAGTTGGTTCTGGACGTCGCTTGCAGTTCTTGCGGATTTCGTTGTTTGTTCCACAACACGCGCAGTTTTCCGCGGACATGGATAATCGAACAGTGAGAGGCTTTGGACATCCTTAGCTGAAGTAAGCCAGGTCTCGTGGACGTACAGGAAAATCTTGTGTATGCACCCTTTCAGCGTGACGTTAATGTCTTGGTGATATCATAAATTAAGTAACCTTGTTGATCCATCGGATCACTCCTTCAATTACACCGTTGTCCCTGGAATAACTCCTCAACAGTCGCAAGCTTGCTTTCCAAAACGAACTGTGAAGCTAGTTACCATCAATCAGCTGGCATACTTTGTGGTTAGAAGGAGCACTATGTACCCTAAAGTACTCAATCAAGGTCATAAGATCATCCAAGATATTTTGTACAGTTCTAAGTAAATCGCTGTTGGAGGAAGTGTCATGTACTCTCGTACTATCTGAGTTTCGGCACCGGGACGCCAGCAGTAGCGTGTTTTTGTTTACCCACCCCGCTAAATGCAGCAAGTAAGTCGACCCGGCTAATGACGCAACGGAATGACAGTATTTTCACTGGTGACATTCACGGTTGTACTCGGTCTGAGATACTGTCAGGGCGTATACATCTGGGAAGTGGGGTGATTAGGGTTCTCATTCAAGGTCTTCGGCTCTAAAGCCTGACTGAAAGGCAGCGCATGGGTGCTGACATACTGCTACAGTAGTCAGTCGGTCAGTTTATCAGCAATTAACCGTTTACCAGGGGTAGGTTGGTTCCAGCTGTTATAGTTTCGCTCACCGGAAAGTAGGAGGGTGTGGAAGATAGAGCCTAGCATTGGAAGCGATGATATGATCAGTTAGTCCTGAAAACTGGGCAGCTACACATCGAAGATGATAGTTTTGATGAAGGAGCGCCAGTGACTGCGTGACTGAGCCGCGTCTGCTAGTGTCGTTAAAAAAATCAATTTATCAGCTATAAACGTGTACCGTAGGCACATTGGTTCCAGCTGCTACAGTTTCAATCACCGAAGAACGGGACAGTGTGGGACATGCTACGCATTGAAGGCGATGGCTTTGATGCACGAGCCCCACTGGCTGCGCGATTGGGCCATTTCTGCCAGTGTCATTAGCCACTGGTAGCCCTGGGGTCCCCATCCAGGGAAGCGGCAGTTGCCGACCCGACTAAGTTTACTGGTTAGTGTTTTCGTACTTCGTTGTCAGGTCATACACTGTCCACCTCTCGGTAGCTTCCACTCAGAACAGGCCGTCTGCGAGGCAGACGGTTTCCTGGCATGCGGAGTACATGTCCTAGCCAGCGTAACCTATGAAGCGTGAGTAATTCATCTGTCACGGGAGAGTTTCTTTTTCCTAGGACCATCGGGCGTACCTTAGCATTAATAATCCGATGTTCCCACCACACCCGACCAATACTTCGGAGACACCGATGGTCAAACACTGACATCTTCCGTATGTCCTCCGCGCATAGAAACCACGTTCCTGATCCATAAAGCAGTATGGATCGCACTGCCGCAGTGTAAAATCAGTCCTTGACAGACAAACTGACGTCACGTCGGCGTCATAGGTGGCGGAGGTTGGCAAAAGCCGCTGTGGCTTTTCCGATTCGAGAAATAATCTCATCTCCGGCTAGTCCACCGGAACTTATACAGCTGCTCAGGCAAACAAATTTATCTACCACGTCGGTTGGCTCGCCTGCAAGCATGAGGTGTGGATTTGATCCCACCCAGTCTTGTAGCAGCACTTTACACTTTGCAGGTGTGAAGCGCATGCCAAATCGTGCGGCAGAGTTATTTAGGTTATTTAAAATCATCTGCATTTGGGAAGGATCTGAACCAAGGAGAGCAATATCGTCTGCATACTCAATATCTGTGAACGAACGTCCCAGGGGAATTTTGGACTCCCGAGTTTTCAGAGGCAGGTAGAGGAATGTCAAGCAGCACATCAATGACAAAGTTGAAGAGGAAAGGTGAGAGAGGGCAGCCTTGTCTTACACCACTGGACGTGGTGAAGTCAGGCGAAAGCTTCCCGTATACTCTTACGCGACCACGGGAGTTCGCATACAGTGCCCTTACATGATATATAAATTTGAAAGCGAAACTTTTGGTCGCCGGACACTGCCAAAGTTTTTGACGATCGACAAAATCAAAAGCAGCTTTCAAATCCACAAAAACGACCAACGTGGGTCGTCGGAAGGAGTGGCGCTGTTCAAGGTAAAGATATGGCCGATGCATCCTCGACCAGGGCGAAACCCAGCTTGATTCTCACGAATGTCTCTCCCGATAACCCATCAATTTGCGCAAAATAATCCCAGAGAGCACGTTCGATGCGACGGATACCAGGCTGATACCATGACTTTCTTGCGCTCTTTTTAAAGACTGGGATGACGGTCGAGGAGCTGCATTCAGCCGGTATTCCGTTTTCGTTCCAAATCTGCAGTATGGTTGTCAGGCTGTTCACCAGGACGTCGCCACCTTCTTTGAAGAGTGCGGGGTGCAGACCATCCGGGCCAGGTGTCTTACCGCACTTCAGGATTGATATCTCCTGCTGGATTTCGGTTGACAATGGTGGGTTGGTGTCGATGTTCCATTCAGTTTCGCTGGGTTCTTCCAGCGGCTGCATTGAAGGAGACCAGACCAGACCTTTGAAGTGCTCAGCCCACCGTTCAAGACGACGATTGAGTGAATTGCCGTTCCGTCTTTTTAGCATATTGTTTCACTGACACCTGCTTCCTTTTGACCCGCTGATCGAATCAGTTAAAACAGGGCGCGGCTGTTGTCCGCAGCGAAAGCCTTCCCCATCTCCTGGGCCTTCAAAATCCACCAGCGTTCGCTGTCATTCTTCAAGCTCCAGATTATCCGGTATTTGAGGGATCTGCGTGCGCCATCATAATCTCCAGTTTCTGGTATGACCTTTCTGACAGCAGTATGATCTGATTTTGACGATGTCCAGTGTTCATTTAGTCGAGCCAGATGGCCTGAACAAACAGTTCCGGAAGTTGAGAGCATTGCTTCTTTAACTCGCCCTTATTCAACCTCCAGACAGTCTTCTTCATCTGCATGACTGAGTTTCCAGTAGCTTTCTAGCCAGATCATCTCGATACTCTTCAGCTGCTGAAACTTGTCGAAGTTGATCAACGGAGCTGCTCTCTTTTGGCACGCGCAAAGCGAAGTACCAACCGGGCCCGCGCGTTGGCGTGATCAGAATTAGGTTGCGTACCCCAGAAGGAACGACAATCCTTGACTGAAACTTTCCATCGGTAACTGATAGCCACATGGTCCAATTGGGTCCATAGCTGTCTTGCGGTAGGTGGCCTCCAAGTAACTCGGTGTGAGCGTTTGTGTTGAAGTTCGTACTGGCCAGGAACAGACGATGACCTGCACACAATTGAACAAGCCGCTCCCCATTATCCGTACGTTGAGCATCTACTCCAAATCTGCCACTTAACTGTGCTTCTTCCGGACTTAGTCGTCCAACTTGGGCATTCATATCACCCGCTAGGATTTCAATATCCGTGCTTCTTGATAACCGAAGCAGTCGTGACAAATCTTGATAAAACCCATCCTTATCAGTCTCAGAACTGCTGTCTGTTGGGACATGTTCTGATACGAAAAATAGACACCGTTTATCGCATCCACCTGCATTGATTTTAATTGAGCCAGACAACCGCACAGGCGACTGTTCACTGGGATCCAGTCCAGTAAGACGCTTTCAGCCCTGGGGCTGAGTGCAACCCCTACACCGTAGATACCATTGCGTCAGGATCACGGGATACCCGAAGAACATCTGAGCTCATCCTAAGCGGCTTGAGGTGCACGATCGAAGTGGGGTCCTGTATGCGCGTTTCGGAGACAAAACATACATCGACAGATTTGGAAAGCAAGGTTTCAGCAAGAGGTACCTGTTGCTCAATTCGACATAGATTACAGACATTAAAGGTGCAACGTGGATCAGATCTTTTGAGGTTAGTAAATGATTATTTTGGTTTACTTTTCTGGGCGAAGGTTTAGACACGGAATGGTGGCTAGGGGAGTGGCAGATGGATTGATTGCACTGCATTGTACGATGGGGATGGTGTTTGTGAGAAGGCTGGTGAGCGAAGAGTTGCAAGGGCCAGTGGTACTTCCAGGTTGCCCAGGTCGAAGAAGGGGGTTTGGTTGAGGTAACCCACCTTGAGCCTTTGACTCAAACGTCTGACCCACAAGGCAGTGGGAGGATGTAGGGTTTTGTTCGGGGACCCTGCCCTTAGCCTCTGACACAAGAATCTTGACCGCGAGACAGCGGTTGCTGGAGTTTTCTTGGGGTCCCTTCCCGGAGCCAATGACCCAATAGTCTGACCCGCTTGGTTGCAGGGGGCCGGCCTGGCCTGAGGGCACAGGGAGTAAGGCATTACTATCTCACTCCTAGCGCAGTTGCGCATAGCAGGTGCCTTTTGAGCAGTACTAGACTCTTTGGTTTTAAAAGTACTTCGACTGTAGTGAACAATGCGCCGGCGGTCACGGTCAACTGTTGGGCGATCGGAGTGTGCGGTTTTTGGGGCCGACCTTTTCTAACCCGTCCTCCCTCGGGAGAAGACAGCATAGCTGCTTCCATAAATATGGACATGCTGGTCGCCCAGGGGAAACGCCTTACTGCCTTCACATTCCTGCCGTGGAGGACAGTACGACTTTACCTCCAGACCTCCTCGTAATATGATTACTCGCAGTACGGGGACTCGTTCTTCTTCGTCGGGCTGCTCCCCTCTGGCCTTCCTCGTATGCCCTTAGGAACTGAGTTCCAGCCAGTATAGCCCGCAGGATCATTGCAGCACACAAGCCCGACCACCACGACAAAGTGACGGCTTTAGGACGGGCTAGTATCGTTAACCATTGGTGAGTTGAGTTCTCGGAACTCCATCTATGGAGACGGTGGTTGTCGACCCAACCGAGTTTACTGGCTGGTTGTCCACCTCTCGGTCGCATCTACTCAGCACAGGGCTGGACGCAAAGAGCTCTGTGAGGCAGGCAGAGTACACATAACCAGCGTAACCTATGAAGCGTGATTAACTCATCCATCATCCTCATCCATCCATCCTTTCTCCTAAAACTATGTGGCCTACCTCAGCGTCGCTAATCCGATGTTCCCACCAGACCCGGCCAATGCTTCGGAGACGCCGGTGGTCAAACACCGTCAGCTTTTGTAGGTCCTCAGAGTGAAGAGGCCACGTTTCTGATCCATTAAACATTATGGGTCGCACTGCTGCAGTGTATGCTCTGCCCTGGACAGAAACTGACATCAGTGCCCCATAGGTGTCGGGATTTGGCAGGCTACCCTGGTCTTCCCGATTCGAGAAGTAATCTCGTCTCCAGCCAGTTCACGGGAACCTGCACAACTACCGGGTAAACAAATTTATCAACCACATCGATTGGCTCGTGTGCAAGCATGACGTTTGGGTTGATCCCATCCAGTCTTGTAACAGCGCTTTTTACTTTGCTGGCGTGAAGGACATAC
>SJOL01002930.1:113860-136120 GCA_004794785.1 Opisthorchis felineus | reverse complement strand
TTTTTTTAGTGCTGACCACTTAATGGAAGACGTAATCAAGGAATTTACAACATTGCACGATGAGAAAAAACATGACGCAGCTTACAAATTGATTTGCGATGCCATACAAAACCGTGGCATGAATGATCCTGAACTTCACTGGCGCCACGCCATGGCTTGTCGCGATATGGGTATGCTGTTTTTTTTCCGTGTTCCAACAGCTAGCCATGACTGCGGGGAAAACGGACAAGGCTCTGTACAAAAAGTTTGTTAACGAGGGACTTGAAGCTGCTGAAACCGGATTAAAACAGGATCCTGAGAATCCAAAATGTCATTGTGTAAGAAGACTGCTCAGCAGTTTTCAACTTATGGTTTACTTAGTGGTCAGCTATACATCTGAACTACACGGCACAGCTGGAAGGAATCAACAAACGAATTGAAAATTCATTCAAAATGAAAGAACATTGGCTGGTTTGTTCTGTTATAGGATGAAAATTCATTTTAAAAGAAAGCAATCCATGCCAATCCTGACGATTCTGTCACTTTGCACGCATTGGGGCGATGGTACGTTTTTCATCCATTGAATTGCTAGTCGCGTTTTAGGTGCTTTGAGGTTACGGACTTACCTTGGATCAAACGGAAATTTGCCCAGGCATTTTTCAGTACTCCACCAACTTCCACCTATGAAGAGGTTCGTAGATTGTCATGCTTGTGATTGCGGTCTGATCATTTCGTCTTTTAGGGTCTGGAGTACCTGTTGGCTTCTGAAAAAGGTGATTATTTCCTTCGGCTTGTGCAAAATGATTTTCTTCGTAGCCTTCCCGAACCAACTTCCAAACAATGCTCTTTATCTTGCAAAAACATACCAGCGTTTAAAGAAGAATGATTTAGCCAAGGAGTATTGTGAACGTGTGTTGAAGTTTACAGATACTGATTTGGAAACAGAAGAAGTATGCTCTTCTTGCTTATATCTTGATATGACACTTTTGTTCCAGGCCAAGAAGGAAGCCACTGATATGTTGAAGAGTCTGTAGCAACCGGAAGACTAGTGCTGTGAACTACCTTTTACTTGATTTCCTAATAATGTTTTGATAACGAATAGATGCTTTACTTGTCTTTTTCTTTGCTTGCGTTAAATGCCAAACAGACATTCCTTGTTGAACTTCAGTGAAACGTGGTGGCAACCACTTGTTCAAGAACCACATAACTGCAATAAATATCGCTGAGGTATCGTTAGCAGCGGTCAACGACTACCCTTCCCGAGTATCTCGAATCATTTTAATGTGAACAACATAATAAATGGCACTTCGTCGTTGTCAGTGCTTATTTTCCACTGAAATGCGAGATAGGACACCGGTTATCCTGGTTGTCAATGGCTCGACTTGCGGAAGCGGCTAATCTGCCAACACATGACAGTTCAGCACTTTCTCTCTAGTTTTTAGCACCGATTATTCAATTTTTCAAGTATATCAAGACCACTGGGTTACCGTTTGCAAGGCGTGTATTTTCGGATTAGTTGTATGTAGGTGACTGGTTGCTGGCGTGGTTCTTCCAGTTACGAATAGTGAAAACATCTAACATCCTTTGGCTTAGAATTTTGAAGCAAAAGCCATCAATGGATCCACCGAACCCTTGTGAAACCCCGAGATTCTTAAGTCGGACAGCTTGTGCTGGAGTAGGTCAGCTCCACTGTATCCCGCTGAGTATAATGCAGATTTTCTTGTTTACCGGCGGAACATCAGGTAGCTTTTTGATTCATAGCTGCTACTCCACCCGAGCGAAGTACAATGACCGAGACAACTTTAGGTTGCCCATGCCTCGGTGGGAAGAAAAGGCCAGGGCAAGAATCGAACTGCCTGATCTCTTGGTCAATGGATAGCGAACAATTATTGTGCTGTCACTTGTATACGCTGGTGAATAAGGAAAACCAATGGCTGCACGCAGTTCGACTTCTTTGAAGGTCTTTCTATGAACTCTCGAACGTAGGCACACTGCTACTGCATACGATGTTGTGGATATGATCAAACCGTTCGCCGAGAGAATTTGCCGGTGTTAATTGCGCATCAGTAATCGTTTTACTTGGAATCTTTTTCACACATGATGGAGAAATACCTAATGCTTCTGCCGAACCCAAACACACTGAATTTGATGGCACTTCGAATTATACAGTGAGTTTACTAGATGAAAAAGTCCAACATTTCGACCGCCTACGGTGACCTTTTTCAAGGAACAAATGACAGGCTTAGACGTCAGACCACCGTGTTTCCCATAAGGCTTCTTTCATCCGATCCTTTGATGGCTGAAAACGACCGGTGGTCGGTTAGTCTGTGGCTTAGCAACGATACACGACAGTCATAACCAGTGAACTCAGTCGGATTGATAACTTATATCTCCTTGGATGGGAACGTCAGTGCTTGACACACTAATCACTACTGACACTGACAGACATGGCTCAGTCAGCCAGCATGCTGCTATAACAAAGACACCATCTTGTGTGCGTTTCTCTCCAGTTTTGCAGACTTCTTCAACATTAGTCAACCGATTAGGAAATGGCTTCCGGAGCTTGATCATTGGTTCCTGGTTCTCGCATTCTTCTGTTAACTGAACTGCAGTAGTTAGAACCAACATACCTTGGTGCACGGCTTATCAACTGAGCTGGACTGAATCGTGGTGTACCATAGCTGGATTGAAGGGTTTTTCGGGATCCGTAAGCTGCGCAAGCTAAGCCGTCTATTTCTTATGTTATCCCACAAGTCGCTTGTGCTGAGCTGCTTGGCAGATGGGAATGGTTTAAAGTGGTCAGACCAAGTATGTCAAGATTCGAGGGCTTGGTTCATCCACGGACTTAGCTGAAGTGCCTAAACGTTTGCGGTTTTTAGGGTGCGGGTCAAGATCTATGGAAATTTTCGCAGGCCCATGTAGGAATGTGACTTTTGTACAAATCAATTACTCAGTCGGTAGGACTCAGATAGCGAGACCTGCGTCAACGGACGAAAACCTCGTTCCACTGTGTCTTGCTTATTAATCAAACGCATGCTGTATTCCGTCATTAGTAAAAAACTGCACTAACCGTCTATAGTAATAAAGTGACCAGATAACCTTATCACTCTCCAGTTTTGATGACCGGGACATTTGTTAGGTCTGTCCGCCACACAGTGGTGAAATTGAGGAGCTGAAATTGAGTGACCTGTATAATCGCGGGCCTTCAGACATTAAAGTGTATTACGATGTCACTTTTCATGAAAATCATTTCAAGACACGTTCGGGTCGACGGCATCTAAGGATTAGCGATCACATTTTCACTGTAGAAAAGATGGTTTGAGGAAAACTGAGCATGGACCCAAGCACAGATAATGCAAACGAAGAAACGTAGTCTTTGGATTGGACTCGAACTCGTGGCCTCTCACTTACCTGGTGAGCTATGTACCAGTTGAATTAAGCGGATGCTGTCTCACCTCACACATGTACACTTCAGTTTCACAATGATTCACTGCACCTCTGCCTAACGGTTGGTGTTTTTAGGTGCCACTACGTAGCCTCTTCGTGTGCCTTCCAGATCCACAGATTTCTACGCATACAAAACTGTGAATTGGATCATTTTAATAATGGCGCCACCTGGCCCTGATGATAATCCAAATGGATAGGAAAGCATCTGTCTCCTGAAGCTGGTTTTCATTGTTGAGGTGGCTGATTTGAGAAACAGTATCACAGTAACAAGCTGTACGTCATTCGGACTTTGCGTTTTTGTGCCTAACCCTGCCAAGTTGCCGCATCTGTAAAATACTATTTATCTTCGCTCAGGTCAACAAACAAACGCTACACCAGCTATTTTTATCTGCAGCAGTCAGCAATTTAAAATAGCTCAACTTCTCATCATACCATCAACCTTATGCGAATACCAACCAATAGTTTGGATGCATTTACTGCTGTTTTGAAAACTTTGCATACCGATTCACGATGACTGCACACTTCTAGGAATAGCACAGAATGCCAAAATTTTGTGTGGTATGACAGACATTGTTAAATTCTGCTCACAAGTTTGCGTGGTACGCATATTTTGTTCACAGGCTGCTTCTCACATTTAGAAGACCCGCAGCTCTGCTTTACCCCACGGTGGTTGTGGATGGCCTACAGTTTTTACTCACTATTTTCTTTATCTCTCAATGGTGGGTGGAGGTTGTCTGCTTGGTGGTTGATAGCGTGGCATCGAATTTTCAGCATGTGTGCTAGCCTAGTCGCTAAGAATGGGTGTCCTGGTAGATGTCGCAATAGTAAGTGTAGCAATTTGTCCTTCAGTTGTCTGTCTAGTTGACGACGATAGATACGAATGGGCATGGGATGAATATTGCTTCCATGCATGTGATTCCTGATACCATGTCAAAAATTTAAGCCCGTCCAACTGATTTCGTTATCATCCGGCATCCTTCGCAGCATGTACCGACGTGATTAAGGCGCGTATTATATTTGCAAAGAGGACTTAAAGGCCACTTTGTTTATTGATTTTGCATTTTGATCGGGGTTAAAGTGAATCCTATCCTCACAAGTCATGTATACTTTGGTTTTCATCCGTATGAGGGAGGAAGTGATGTTGTTTGGACGTCTAGTGTTCTATCGAAGCATACTATGCCAAACTCTGGTCTACTTTGCTAGTGTTCCCATAGTTTGAAATGATTTTATGGAGGCAACTGGTCATCGGTTAGCTTGAAGGAAACTACCCACAAATTTGCTGAAAACTTTCCAGTGGAAAACCGTGAGAGATTTCTTAGGCCGGACCTGTACAAGATGAGGGCGGTTTGGACAAACTGTTTCCTGGAGACCTCACGCAAAGCTAATTCTTCAAGGTTTCTTAGTATATGTCCAACCTCCGGGCTCCACCGGTGCTACATTCTCTCTTTAGTAGAAAAGGGAAGAAAAAGTGAAAATAACGAGGATGGGATTCATTAATTGTAGCAGTGAGCTTTTCAATCACCCATTACTCGTGTGGCTTTAAATAATAAGGTAATCCTCCGAGCAGCGAACCAAAGGCTCTTGGTGTATCCTGTTGCTGACCTTGCCTCAAGGTGATCTGGCAGCAAAGTATGGCTGACGAAGACCAACCTACAGGAAGCAGCTTTCTCGCAAATCAACATTTTCGTCCAAACATGGCCCTCCGCTGGATGTCCTTTCAGCAACTTTTGCACGAGTCGGTAAGCTTGGGATACGTCAAGTGAACCACACAAGAACAATGCTTAGTTCCTTCGGCTGAACTCAGCATTTTTATTTGCGATACATCACAATCTGACCACAGTTATTAGTTCTAAAATGCACGCCCTCTAGTTCTTATTATCACTTATTCTATAATAGGAAATCTAAAGCTGTCTCCATAATCATCCTAGTTAATGGAACGTGCGCCATGGCGCTGTTCCGGGTGCGACTGAAGGCTTTGTTAGCCACAGTAGAAGTAGTGTGATTCACCTCCGGAATCTGTTTAGTCATGAGGTACCCACATGAGAACATAGCTTTGGTCCAAATATTTCCATTGTTAATTCCTTTTTAGGATAAACATCCTGTGCAAGAAAATCCTCAGACAGCTCGCACAGTCTCTTGTGAAAAAGTGCCGTCCTAGCACACTTCTCTCACCAGCAGGTCAGGCCAATGGTTCTCAGCTGTTTTCGCACTTCATTAACCTATATAATTGTACATTGTGGTTGCAAAGAGGATTTACAGATAATACTATTTTTTACTAATATCGAGTCTTGGTCGGTGTTCTTCATCGTCAGAGGTGTTAAGATCAGTGTTGCCAATGTTGCTTCAGAGCTGTACATTCGTAAGTTTTATTTACTTATTTAAGTTTCTAAACTGAAAAAGAAAATGATAGATGGGGAATGTTGGTTTCGAGGTGCTCAACGAGTTTGCTGAAGACATGCACAGTAGTTGTTGCTTAGGTTGATGCAAAGCGAAAGACGCTTCCGATCCTAGCGTTCGAACCTTCAGGGGGGGAGATGTCAGCAGTTGGAGGTTTTCGCTTTCCCGCCCTGCTGTATGCAGCAGGTTAGACAGCCCAACTGACAGTATCACCGGACGGCTGATGTGGCGTGACGGTATCTGTGGTTGTGAAGTCCATGGCTATATGCAGACTGGGGTACTCTGATGGCATTTGCACCTAGAGATCAGGGGGATTACAGCCATGAACCAAAGCTTTTGACTCAAAAGCCTGACCGCAGTGCGACAAATTGATGGCATAGAACTACCGCAGCACATTTTTAAGAAAACGAAAGTCGCCGTAAATGTTCCGGCTACCAACTTGCAGAAGCAGGTACGGGGTTCATCGGATCTCTAGCTTAGGAACCCGGTACGTGAAAATCTGTGAGACGCAAAGTGAAACCCCAGTGTAACCCAAAAGGTCACAGACGGACACATGGTCGTACCACGGAAAGGACCATGGCCTTGCACCGGACCGCCCGTACTAATCATGTATATTTCAATTGTTACCTGTTCAAAATGGATGCGATTGAAAGTGATGCCTTTAACATTCTTGACGTCCATTAATTTAATTATTTTGCTCCTGTTTGCGCACGACCAACTGTTTTTCTCATTAAAATTCCAGACAAACAGCTATCCAGAGTGTATCGTATTGACTATGAATAATTGCCAGTACGAGAGGCTGTGGTATATCTGTGCGCTCAAGTTGCGTCAACTTTGTCAAATGGAGTTAATAAAACTCGTTGATGGTATACTCTATGGAAGCATCATAAAATAAGGTTGGTCTCTGAAAAATGTGCTGTTCGCTCATAACAAACACGATAAGCATAATAACAGGGTGTTATCCTAACCGCGTCTTAGTCATGTGCAAATAGGAAGCGTCATGATTTATCAGCAAGTTGCCGGAAAGCGCAAGCTTAGTAAGCCCGAACCAAATATTGCTTGTAAGCAGTACATTTCCACGCAATGATTTGACGCTTCGATTTCTACTTCGATTGAATCTTCATCGAATTCAATGCAAGTAGTCAATAACGCAGTGGTTTCCAACCTGAAGGTGTGGAGGCTGATGTTGCCATAGTTAGCTTTTCTCGACGGACAGTAAACAGCACAAAAAGCCACTAGGCAGTCAGGTGAACTGATGGATCTGAATTAAAATAGGGCTTTCGGACAATTCGAATTAACTTGCCCTTCATTGCAGAATTTTTCAACATGCTTGCACCAGTACACCGGCTACAAGAGTTGTACACGTACATTATCGAAATCCTGGAACGCAATAGGCCGCGTAGTGTATAACTTCCTAAGATGCAGTAAACCTCCCGAAAGTTTCCCTTAGCAATAAGGCAAACTACCACAGCCCGCACGATAAGTGGCGTTTACGCACAACATGGGGTGCTTTGTACTGTTATGTTAACCTTCTGACTGTACTCCACACTTGTCCAGTCAAAACTGAAGGGAAATAGCGAAGGAAGACTGAAACGTGCTGTTGGTGGGGCCATTCAATTCATCCATGCGCACAGTGACATAAGGATTGAAAGTAGCTGGGCAAGACCTGTATCGTTGCCTTGCTACTAGCTATGGTTTCAGTCAGTCACAGGAACAGCAAGTCTACTCAGTTTGACTGGTTAAGAAATCCTGGTTGGTCGCTCGGCTTCTGGTCGGGTGGTCACGTGTGACGCTGCAATTTAACTAAGGGTCTGAACAGTAATTTTCCTGCTTGGCTCCTGTAACGTATACGTTCGACGGTATGTTTGCCCGTCAGCACCCCGTTTGGTTGGATGTATGAGTTTAGAGCAAACTTCGCTTTAGTTGGTGGAAAAGACATTTCTCAGCCGATGCTTATGGTGCGTGCGTTTACAAGTGAGGGTGTTCCGCTCTCAGACTACCGGTCAACAAAATCCATCTGCTGAGTGCGAACACAGAACTTTGTTTCACTTTATAGAAGATGCATTATTCGTCCGGCCTCAGTGTTCCGTGTGTTCGGGGTGGAGGGAGCGAAAATGGTTGTTTAAACAGCACCGAATAAATGGACTGGTGATCCATGCGCAACTTTGACACATGACTTCATTTGGTTAAATTTCATCTCTTGGCGAAATGCACTAACACACTCGCGACTTATCCAGTCACTGACGTTGCTCTAATCAGTTGTTAAGTACAGGGGATTCGATTGTGATTCAAATGGGTTGTTTCTTTTTTGATGTTCTTTAAGTAAGGGGGTGCAAAAGCTGTCTGGGGATTCACGTACACTGATGTTAGAGATATCGAATCAGAGTTTCCTTTATCAGCAATAAGACCAGTGTTAGGTGATACTTTACCGGACATACGGAACCTGATTTTCTGAGGCACAATTTTAGGAATCTTTTCAGTGACAGTTTAGGGACGGTTGTTAGTTATTTCCGAAGAAAATACCTGAGCATGGCGAACAAACCAACAACCAAGTAGCGCAACCAACCTACATATATTTCGCAATAATTGTGAAAAGTTTCCGGTGGCCTACGCTTAAAACTTCTGCGCACCTCTCCTATTCTACTTTAAGTTTGTTCTACGGTCCAGTCCTCTTTAACTAAGAGGTACTACTCAATGTAATCTGAATCACATTCAGGTGTATAGTGTTGTACTAAAGTCTTTATAACCACTCTCGCCTCGTCACTGTCACCAAATCGTTGTCTCCAAAGGCCCCTTTCATTGCCGTGCACATCGAGGTCAGAAGGCCCCAGATCCGTGCTATTTGACGAATTTGTCGGTCGCCTGATTTACTGCCAAAGGTGCGTGAGGTCATGCATCATCACAGTAAATTTGGGTGCTTTTCAGTGTTTTGTTCTGTCTCTTCCCCACCCTGACTCTTCTAATCTTTTGAGGAGTTGCAGTTCACCATTCTCTGGCCGTGGTATGGTCAGGTACCGAGAAATCAAGGAGGTCGACACCTGTGTTGTACAGCATGTTTAAGGGTTGTGAATCACTTGTCCACGCGAATCAGTTCGTTCACTTGCTGACGATTCACCTTATATCCACAAACAATTATTAAGCAAGCAATAATTCATCAGTAAACATATTCTGATCTGTAAATGTTTTCTCATGGGGGACTGTCTTTAACGCGTACGACTCTACCCGGCTTGCCCCTAAAAAGAGTTCAGACGAATGACGGGCCTCTCACCTGAGGAAGCAAGACAGAGCACCTGAATGCCCCACGAAACGGTCAACCACAGCGTAGGCTAAAATATACCTCAAATTTTAACGTGAGCTTTGTGGAAGATAATTTAATTATCCAAGTTCTCATAAGTAATTTCGAATAAATCGTGAATCCCTGTACTACAGTTAGTCGACCCCATTTTCACAACTTTTAATCTCCCACCTATTCGGTGTTAACCAGGAAATGTAACCCCATGACGGTTGCGTGTGGCCCGATGGACCGTTGGTAAAAGGCGCATAGTAAGGCGTACCCTAAGAGGTAGCTAGTTTCTACTCCAGGGTTGGTCTTACCCATCCTCATCTATTGCTTGTATAAATTGCGCTTTAAGAAATCACTTGTCTTAGGAAGCCCAGACGTGTAATCCCTATGGTTTTCTAAGGGATCGTGTTGCTGCAAAGCTGTATCGCATCATGTAGTATGGGCATGTTGTTCTTATTGGCTGACAAGTTAATCGTACGAACGTAAGTGATCGATTGATATGCGCAAGAACATCATCACCCAACACCATCCACTGAGATTTTCACTCCGTTTTTTCTTCAGCTGCTCTTCGGATCTGACAGTATCTTTCTGGCCTGAAGGTGGAATATACAGAAGGGTTTGAAGGAACTGAGAACACTTCAAAACGCGACAGCCTAATTGTCCGAGGTGTTTCAAACAACAGTGCAGAATCAATGAGACAGCGTAGATTAATCATTGAGCTGCATCCAAAATATGTGTTACTAGCCAGAGAATGGTGAATTGCAACTCTTCAAAAGATTAGAAGAGTCAGTGGGAGGAGGAGACAGAACAAAACACTGAAAAGCAAACAAATTTACTGTGACGATGGACAACCTCACACATCCTTGGCAGTAAATCAGGTGACCGACAAATTAGACTGTTCAATGACCCCCATTCGCCAAATAACACGGATCTGGGACCTTCTGACTTCTATGTGCACGACAATGAAAGGGGTCTTTGGAGACTGGTTTGGTGACAGCTTGGTTATGAAGACGTTAGTACAACACTATACACCTGAAAATTTTCGGATAGATTCGAGAGTTGGGATCAAATTTGGTGCAAATACGTCGCTATTGACGTAGGTCATACTGAGTACTGAAAAACCTTGATATACAAACATGTAGATTGTGAACGGCGTGTGTGATTTTACAAAAAGGTTCTTCCAATTTTCGCATTAATTTTAGTTCAACCATCTTATATTCCTTTTGTTCAGAACATGTATGAGAGAAATAAGCAGTTCGTCATGATAGCTCAACAAATTTGTGATTATGGAAATGGAACCAAATCTACTGCTGCGCCCTTATGACCTAATCAGATAACTTCGGGGCGTTTGACATCATCACCTTTTGCAAGAGGTATTCAACTGGAACATGTGCTCCTAGACCTTTTGTTCTGCCTTATTGTCTGCTCGGCCGTATCAATCGACAGTTCGTTAGAAAGCAGCAGAAACTGTGTATAGACGTATAGACGACTACATCATAAACAAGGAATTCAGTTGGACTCCAGGTGAGTCTGCCGTCAAAACCAAACTGGTATGCAGATGAGTGTATCAGCAGAAACTTTATTCACTTGTTTTTCGCTTCGCTCGTAGCGCAGGAAATCAAGTTTATCAGGAAGTATATTTTGTTTAGCTACGGTGTTTATTGACATAAAAACAATCTCTCAAATTATTATGGAGCATTTAAATGGCGACTACATAGAAGCTCAGCAGTGTGATGGAGAGTGCCGTCAGAGGAATTGGAGATCTCTATTCATGGAGTATATTTCCTGGTAACCGACTCCTACCCATGTCTATTGCTTGTGCTTCCCCTGCGGAATTCTCCATGATAGATTTTATGATAACTAATTCATATTACTCTTCTACTCTGGTAATGCAGTGTTTCAGTTCACGTGATGCACTTAACAATTAACAGCTGAGGATACTCAGCTGAGAATTTTCAGTGCCCATGTCAAGATAATGGATGGCCAAAGAGTGCAAAAATGGATGAATTTGACTTTGGCTCAACATACAAACAATTGGAACGTTCGACTGCCCAGAAGGCGGACAAACCATAAAGTCTATGGAATTGAAGGATGAGGGTTCCCAAGCCGTCCAAGCGCATCGTGGTCATTATTCCACCTCACAAATTCTCACGTCTGATCCTATCCTTTTGTTCTTTGTTAAGGGACATGTTTGAACCCAAGAAACTGTAGTTTGGATATTTAGACAGTTGCCCTTTCTTATGGTTACTGACTTTTTCCCCACCTCCCCTTTTTGGAGAGGGAAATTCCGCTACTTTAAAGGACCGGCCACCACCGGTCAGGCCAGCTGACGCATTTCCCAACCTCATATCAATAATCTATTGAAGCAATCCTGCTCAGATTTTCCAACCACGATTGCCTGCGTTAGAAGAACCTTAGGCTTGTGAAATAGTAATAGTTTTATTCAAATGTTCGTGGGATTGCTGAGATTGCCTCCGATTTATCTGTGTTACGAAGCAAATTTCGCAAATAAGGATATGTCGGACAACAGGTGCACTGTTCAGTTCGAACACACTCCAGCTATGATCTTGTGAGACACAAGGCCAACGGAAACGAGATAGCCCAGCTATTGCTGTTAGCGCATTCGTAGAAATTCGTCAAATCACCTTAACCGATACATATCTTCCGGATGCGGGCTTCAGGTCGCAAACGAAATTTTTGTGCGCCGAATCAACAGGAATAAACCTGCGTCCAATTGTATGTTAACTTAGGCGTCAGAATTAATGTCCCATCAATCTGAACTGGTTACGTACGAAACCACAGAACAATGATCCATGCTGATACCTGTGGATAGGACTCAATCACTTCTACAATATCTAATGCAGCTGATACCTACATATCCACGCAAAGTCTTCCACTCGCCCAACTAAGTAGCCAGTGCCACCGTTAGAATATCTTGAGTGATATGGATAATCCACTAAGGAAAGACCGTATTTTCCAAAGTTGTGACAACTCTGGAACAAGGTTTCTTTAAACGAATCGCTGCTCGACTTGGCCGATTAGTAGGCCACTGTGTCCGACCCCTCAAGGATACATACTGATTAGCTGTGTAAACTGTACAGCTGTTGTTTGAAAAATGAAAATGTAAAATATTCATTTTTACGCCTCACTAACAAGTTTTTATATGAAGACTATCTACTAGAAATACACTCATTTGCAAATCAAATTGGTTTTTGCGACAGACTCACCTGGAACCAGCTGAATCTCTCGTTTGTGATGTTTCCATGCAACTAAATGTGCTGCACCAGGCCGCCTCATGTTCAAGTTGCTACGATATTCGAGATATCGCGATGCATGTAATTTTGCGCAATGTACTACTCATAATTTGCAAATGAGTGTATTTCTTGAAAACAGTCCAATTTGGGTTCAAGAAGAACATAAGGTTGACGAAAACTCGGGGACTGCGCCTGCCTGATGAGCCCCAAAAAGAGCGAAATCGGTCGTGGGGTGAGCAATCTTATGGGTAGTACATTGCGCAAGACTCTATCTAGTCCATACCATCATACGTCCCTCAAACTCGTCCATCATCCCTTGATTAACTTCGAAACACATAACTTTATCTGTTCATTGCAAGTCCATTTGATAGTACAGTATGGCGACAACCACGATAGCAGCATTCATGGACGCATATAAGCACTGCACGGAGGAAGCATTGCCGCATAGGGCTATTAGTCACCGGGTTTTACTCCAAGCAGTTTTATTAGAATTTCCTGCATTTATTTGCCTGCTGACCTCGTTTGAGGAAGTTCATCTGCACGGAAGTATCATTTTGATGATTAATCATGACTGTGACTGCGTCGTACACTCAAAACACAGACGCTCCTCCCGGCTTTCAGATCATCCATGTCGCACGTCACATTTTCATACGAATGTACGCAAGTATGCACCTGCATTGGGTGCACGCATTATCGCAGGATAGACGATACACGTCGCTCTCCAGTCGGGATAGTCATTGTTAAGAAAGTTGTTTAAGAGTATAGTAGTTCCAGGCCAGCTGTTCTCGGATACTTTCAAACAGAATGAGGGCCATGTGGGGTATAATATGGAAAGTTTAAAGTCAAAACGCAGCGCAGTGGAATAAGAGGTCATAATCTGACGTTTCGGGTTTCGTGGGCAGTCCTCTTTAAGGATTTCTACAATCCATTGGGTAGGTGCCTAGTGCAGCTTTATTTGGGTTCAGGAGAAGTGATGAGCAGGCAAGTTTGCCTAAAGTATTAGACTCAAACAACCTTGTATACAACCTGTGCAACAGAAGCTTATCTCACGATGAAGCACAAGTGTTAAAAAGAGGTCTGAGTTTCAACTTTACCCAGAAACCGCTAACTCCCAGTCAAGAAACCCCTGCTATAAAGCCCACACTCTCGAAGAACTCAGTAGAGAGATCAGAAGCTGGGTTACGTTTCTGCAATATTCTAAAAAAGCAACGACCAATCTGGAGTAGCTTGTCACGAGAGGGTGCATTTTGTTCATCATAGAAGGATAAGTCGATCGGTGAACCATTATTTATTTATTAAATCCAACAGACTCGGAAGATTGTATGGGTTGCCAAAAATACACAAAACAGGCACTCTATACGTCCCATCGCGGACTATCCTAATTGTTCAACTTATCCGAACACCTGAGCATATTGTTGAAGCCCCATTATCGACTGGTGGTAAATCACAAGAATGACTCTTGATTTGTTCTAATATTCTTCAGTGCATCCGTAACGATGATTACGAAGCAACAGTCAGATTTGACTCGACAGCTCTCTATACCAGTATGCCAATCAACGTCTTTACCTCTTCTGATTTCTGTTTTGTGCGAAAATATATCTCTTGCACAGAGAACAACCTTATCCCTTGTTGAAATTTTACTGGTGTTGAACTCTGTCTAAGCACCTCTTGTCCCACCTTTCAAAACATATTTCATAGACAAACTGATGGTTTCGCTACGGGATGTCCAGTATCACCCCTAGCGGTTGTTCTTTTCTTGCACCACGTTGAAACTAAGACATTACGTAACTTCACCCATCCACCACATACCTGGTTCAAGCGCGTTGACGGCATATTTGTTATCGTATCAGCCACACAACGGCAAGCATTCCAAAACTGCTTGAACGAGGAGTGCAGTAGTATAAAGTTCACGATGGATTATGATATAACAACATTCTTCTGAAGTGATAACACCTTACAAGGACACCTGGTAAGGGCTAAGGTTCCTGTCGAACCGAAGCACCGCACAGACTGCATCTACCGAATTTGCTATGCAGGATGGCCAGCCAAATATACAGGCCAGCCGGCCAGGCAGTTCCGTGTACGAATAACGGAGTAAAAGGACATGAGCATTTTCCTTCACGGAATCCAGATAAGTTTTTAAAAAATCTTGAAAGTGACTGAGCCATTGCACTTCACGTACTTGAATCAAGCTATAAAATCAGTTTGAATGGCACACTCCTGTCAGGCTTCAAGTCACACGTGAAACAGACTGAAGCACTACTGAACAATACAACTGACCTGTGTCAACCGTAGTGATGAAGGCAGCATCCTGTCTATCTGTCTTAGACTTACTGCGCACCTTAGTAGACATAGTGGCCAGAGTTCAAGCAGGAATCTCAACAATGACCCATCGCAGACATGATATAGGACCTGACTTGATCGTAGAAATCCTTGAGGAAGTTTGCCCACGGCAATCGGAACGTCGGATTATAACACCCCATTCCACTATGCTGTGCCCCTAATTAAAAGTTTCCACATTGTTGAAGAGCGGTTCGGTATCCCGTTACATATTACTGTTATCCTCATTAAGCGATGCAGCTGAAAAGCATGCATGCCGCGATATCTCGAATGCTGTACCAACTAACACGTGAAGCATCAACACATTCAGTTGGAAAATATGATAAATAGGAGATTCAACTGGGATTTATTTGAGTCCACCATTAAAACTGAATTGGTATGCAAATGAGCACAGTTCGCAAATACGCAAATAATATTTCGTACTCTGCCAGGTGTGAACAAGTATTCAGGAAGGTATATTGAACGAACGAATAAAACTTCCACCTCCTTCGAATTCTCTCGCATAACCCCCCAACAGAATCGACAGTTTTCTTCATAGATTCAGCAATGTGAAAAGCGGACTGACACACCTTTCGGCACTGTGTGTTCCAGGGCTGTCGAAGTGATTCGCAGGGTAAATGGTGAAACAGAATGTCGCCCAGGTCAAAATCCTGCGAACTTACGGATACGACATCAATCTGCGAAAAAAGCTTGCATGTTCGGCACATCAGAATATAAAATACGAGTAATGCCAAAGGTGTTGCTTTTCCTCAATTTGCTGGAAATGTATCTTAGTAGACTGCAATGTGTAATGTCAGTCTGCTAACGGACGTTTGTCGTACACTATCCCCTTTCGGTGTAGACTTTGATGGCACTATTCACGGAATACAACCTACATTAGCCAGGATATCCGAAGTAAGTATACGTCTGTATCACGTGTATACTACACGGTAAGCTGGGTATCCTTCCCCGCGGGAATCGATTGGATGTGCGAATCAAGGAGATACTGAAAGATCCACTTCATTCCAATAGCTAAGTTCATTATTGGTGAGCAGTTCGTTGTCCTTGTATAAGGTGTCCTGTTGGTGGATAAATGTGAGAGTTTCGAGGGCCAAAATTAAGACACCAGATTTTTGTCGGTATTCACTTACGGCCGATAAGGTAATGAAGGGCTGAGCTAATTCGTAGTTAGTGACAGCTGAGGGTAAAAACAGAATGTGTCAGCTTTATGTTTGCGTGAATGAACTTACATGATGTTAGACATCGTGGAAATCAAACAACCCATTATCTCAATTAATCTTTCGTGACCACTTAAAATTCGGGTGAGGTTTCTCCAAATACTGGCTAGTTATGCTAAAGCCTTTAAACAACCGCGAAAGCTTGATTCTGTGGCATTAGTTGTTCCTCTGACCTTAAAACTACAGCAGCCTACCAAAATGCATGTCATGACTAGTTTCTATTCTGCACGGACCATTCTTTGATCGGAACTTGTCACGCAGCTGTCAAACACCCTTTTCTGTGATTTAATATGCACTCAGATCAGATTTTCTTTTAATCCATCATACACTCAACTCTCTCATCGCGTCAGTCAGGACTGCGGGCTGTTGAACTGTTACAACTTCGCTGTACCAGTTTCCAAGCCGTCCAAAAGGTTGTTCGGCATGTACCTCACCCTCGCTAACGGAGAAAACTTACAACATTAGCTGTTAGTTTCGCCATCGCGAATTTTCACATGATGCCGCAAGGCTGATATTTTATCTTTCGCGTAGATCAAAAATATTTTTGGCAATCTTAGGAGCACCGGAAGCCATTCTAGTCCATGATAACAATCGCTTTCAACGCTTAGCTCCCGTGATTCTGGTTCAAGATTTTTGCATAAGTTACAAGCCAACATCATCTAGTTGCCAGGCCGGTGCACCACCTCAGGAAAATATTAACAGGGAACACCAGGATACTGGCTGTGTCAGTACCCAAAACAGAGCGAAACCCAAAGCTCTTTTCCGATTCCTTTCAGCACTTACTCTCTCTGTTGGAGTAGTTATTAGTGCCTCTCTGATCCAAAGCGTTATACAATGTTTCCGAAATGCGTCGCCCTATGGAAGTAAAGAGTGAGTGTCAACAGTTGTTTCTTCGCAGAGGGGCATGTCCAGTGTTGGACGATCTTGTTAGGATATCAGAAAAAAACCAAACCTCAACTACTGGAAGAATTCCAGAAGGAAACAATGGGATTATCAGAGTGAAAAGCGCTGTGCTGTGTGACGACTTTTGCGTCCAACTCCAGTGAACGTTGAACGGCTTGTCCGTAGCTGTCGGCTATGTGCAATTTTATTCTAAACCACAGTGAATCCCAATGTGTTTTCTTTGCTGAAGCCTAAAAATTCATTTTGTTCTGAGAAGACATAATTCTGATCGTTATCCATGCTTTCTCATAGTGTTTAGAGGTGTCTTATAGTAAGCCGAGCTTCAGCTGCATAATTGTTATTCATCCAATTCGATTGGTTTACACTTCTATAGCTTCTGGACACAGACAATTTAGCTCAGCTCACATATTATGAGTTTGCTCAGCATTTCCGCTTCTCAGGACTTTAAATTTTTTGTAGATCACCCTTCCATCTGTAATACAAAGATCGGGCTGAATGCTAATCTTTACGCATTGAAAGGGCCTGTAAAGTTAGAAGACAGGAGAAACAATAAACAAAGTTTGCACAACTTTTGCGGTCATATCGGTACCGTACCTGCAGTTTCCAGGCGAAGTATTCTTAGAATTGTGTGTGAGTTTGTTCCCAGAAATATCGTAGTCCATTAGGTTTATTTTTAGAAGAAAATGAGAAACGGAGAAACGACATGGGACACAATCATGTTCCTTCATATCTAGCACTCAAGGTTGCGGAAGACGCTTTTGGGAAGCGTAGACACCTGGGATAATTGGGCATTGCATGGGAAAACTACCACATGAAGTTTGGAGTCTTCATCTGGACAAGCGTTGTCAGCTAACAATACCATCTGATATCCTATTATTCGTTCTTGTGTTTGGAGTGAAGACGACGCAGGGATGGTAAACTTAACCGTCCCTTCTACATCAAGCCACATATCACTGTAACAGACATCGCTTACGCTGCAAGCCACCTGTTACTAGACTTATATCCACTCCTTGTTAAAAATCACACGATGGGGAGCTTGATTTTTCAAACAAATTTTTAAAATAGAATGTGTGCGTAGTGCTCTTGAGGGCAATCGGTTTACACGGCATTTGACCTTATAGTGCTGTGCGTTCATCGGCTCCTTTATTGATTATTGTGTTGCGGAGTAAATCATGCACTGCTTCCGTACCTTCTTCCTTACACTAGCTGGGTAATAGATCTATAACCTGTATTCAGGAAGGACTAGAAAGAGACTTAGGTTAAGGGTGAAGGAACATGCTCCTAACTACACTGAACTGTTGCGGGTAGTCCAATACGTGTCTTTATACGCTCTGCTGGAATCCCGCTTCTTCCACCGCCAAGTATCTTAGCAACTGCAGCGACTAAACTTATACTTATTCAGCCCTTAAACTCGTGACACCAAGTGCACGACCCCATTTATTGACCTACCTTCAAGCTATGTCGGTTATACTATTAGGGCCAGAATTTATACGAGCTTTGAGACAGACGTTGTGTCCATCTCTGTCCATTTGGTCGCACCTGATTTGCTTTCCGATTTGAATTAGGATATGAATTAAGAATTTCACATATTGCTATTTAGTTCGCTTGTTCGTTACTTGTCTAACGCGTACTGTGGTTATTAAGACAGTCCAAAAGTTATATCATCCCGAAAAAGTTGTCTAAGTCTCTATTGCTGTTTGGATGATATTTTCACTCGACCTAATCGCAAATAGCAAAACTGGAAAACATTAGTTGTGAGACAAGTTATGCACCCACGTACATTCCACCATCTTATACAGTGACTGTCTTGATGCCTGTAGCCTTGATGATTCGTGTAGACCTTTCTTACACTCATCATCATCATCTCGCATACAAACACTCTCCCCAAATTTACCGAAAATTCTCCGGCTGTGTACTTGTATGTCTCAGAACTAGATAGTACTACATATACAATGGACCCATTTGTATCAGTCGTCACTCTGAAAATCGACGTGATCGTGCAGCTACGTGCTATTACACTGGGAGTTAGCGGAGCTGCTTTAACGATGACAAAACAGTGCACGCTTCAAATCCGCAGCATCACCGCTGAACGCAACAGTCACGCTAACCGGGAGAAACGGCTGAGTTTAAACATGCACGCTGAATGTCCTATTTTATCTATTTACATACATTAACCACAGTAGTAAACACAGATCAGACAGATATGGATCCGCCGATCATCTGGTTTCGACTTCAAATTGTACGCATCTGCTTGGTTTACCTAGCATGTGCACTCTTGTTTTATTCTGCCTAGAATTGCTGGCTAGTAAGTTCGTCAGCCGAAACGAAAAGTCTACGGGTAATTCTAGCAGGTGGAGTGTACATGAATGCTGGAGCCTATTACTTCAAGATTGATATTACTCTGACGTACTCAAAACATGCCAAATTATTGTATACCGGTCTTTAGACAAACTGGTCAGGGCGCACCTTTCCCGTACAATTTGAGTGGGCGGTAAGAAGAGATGACTTCATATTTTATTGGATTCATTGTTTTCTCCTCTGTGTTTCGCCCCTCTCTAGTGTTTTTATTCCGATTGCGGCCTAGTTTTATAAACGCGCTACTTGTCTTTTTCCACTGCACATTTTTCATTTCCGTTTACTGCGTTTGGGGAGCTCTAGGGACAACATGGATCGTCCGGTAATGTTGACACAGCGTATTGAGTACTTATTCTATTGTGCAAGCCTGAGATAATGACACGTAAGAATAAGTTAACCAATACCAATCATAATGTCACCTGTCTTCAGTTTTAGCCCGTACAAATTACAAACAAAGATCAGAAGAAAGAAGTTATACCACGAATTACATACTGTAATCAGGTGTATATACTTCCTACAGAATTTTTAGACATCTTTTCAGTTGTCCTCTCAGTTTATTATCCAGCGAGGAACCGGGAGTGGTACTCTGACCAACCGAGCCGCAGCCAAGGGATTCCATAATATATGGAAAATTAACATTAATCCATTGGAAATGACTTTGCAGGGAAACCTCTCTTCCACATCCCATAGATACTCCGGTGCAGGAAACAGCAATGACATTGGGTACGCAATTAATATGCCCCTAAGGTCTGAACCTTTCCAGTCATCGAATCGCATTATTTCCACCTGTGTTTGGAGCCACACATAGCAGTAAAATGACTGGCAACAAGCGATCGCACTTTATTACTGAAAAGATCTTAATCGTTTTCAAAGAAGCTTGCTTTACAACGTGTTCAATCTAGATTACTACAACTAGTGAGAAAGCCACAGACCAGATTGATTACTTGAGTTATAAAGGCGCCTCAATATTTCCATATGCCATCAATCTAATCGGAGTCTTACTTCTGCTTCGCCGAATGCATCCGGCTCTTGTAGTAACTTTGGGAGACGCTACTGGTGGAATGGCACTAGTTATTCAGAGCGCTTGGAGTCCAACTTCAACCTTTTTGACTGCCTCTGATGTGCACAGTAAAAACCCCAAAGTGAGTGAAAACACTTTTCAGTTGCGTTAAGAAATTTCAGCACTTGCGAGTTTACCTAAGCTTTGACCATATTAAATGAACCAATCCTTACACCCAACAGAATTTTTCGTTTTCTTTCCAAGCGGTTTCATCCCGTGTAGTTATCACATACTAGGTAGCACTTCTACAGTGGGACAGAATGTACTCAAAATGTTAGTTACGGTACGATTAGCAGAACTTCAGAACCAGCTAGCGCTGGAAGTAGGCCCACGACAAGATGCCTCTGTCTGCTTTCGTCGACTGGAAGCTCTTGAGCTGCTTTGGTCACCCTATGAACGGGCTCATCGGCCCCAAACATATGGCGCTTTTGTCTGGAAACGCTAGCTCCATTCAAGTGGTGTGCCACTCCAACACCTAGGCCACTGTCAAATACATTAATTCATTGAAATAAAGAACAGAAAGGTAGCTCTTTCGTTACACTCCCTTACTTTCTGAAGGAAGGTGAACGTAAAGTGGCAAACGAAATGGCAAATGAAAAGCTCAGCATTAATATCTAGGAACAGAAGTAGATTAACTTACTGCTTACTGATTGCTGCCAAGACAAGCAAACAAATTAGAGTGGATTGTTCTTTGATGATCATTGGCAAAAATAATTACATTATTGGTAGTAATCATCGTGATTTTTTAAAATCAATTTTGATTCATTACCACTGTTACTAGGTTCAACTACATAAGGACGCAGAGGGACATGACGGGTTTTTATTTTATATATTCGCTTTGTTGCAGAATGGTATATACGTAAGTCTTGGTTGTGTATCCGTATGTTGTGAACACGTCTTTCTGCAGTGGAACATGAGTTTGGGTAACAATCTGTTTAGGCTGTGTGTGATTATCATCTACCGACCCTTCGACTTGAAGTCGACTACCAAATTTCTTTTGATAAACCAGCACTTCAGATACGACAGACTTTTATAAGCAGTGCCACCGTGATCCAGTTTGCCACGGCCTCACGGCGGAAAGCGAAGCAGTGGGCCGCTATTCGAATACCATAGTGGATATTTTCAAGTCCCAAAGGTTAAACTATGTTGTACGAAGAAGGTTTGGATGGTATTCGGCTAGGTGGTGAACATGTGGAGTGACTACTCACATTAGTTCACGTAGTTTACGCCGTAGAAAAACTGTTTGTGTTAAAATATTAGTCCTCATATCGTCTTTGTTTGCTCAATTTGGAGTTGTTTGAATGTTCTGATGTCATAGTCATCAAGACTTATCGGTGCCAGCTGGACATGTTCTGAGGTGGAAGTCATGAGAGACTTGATCTCATTTGAACATTTAAGTGCGATTTTAGATTTAGATTCCGGTTTGAAAATTGGAAATGTGGACTTTTGGGAATTTAAATGTAATCGGCTATTCGGCAGTTATGCAACGGATATCACTCTATGGTCTCAACCTGCTTTCACATTCAATGTGGGAGAAAGGGAAAACGAACCTTCGGGATGTCGATATACGGGAAGACAATCGTTACTCATCGCCATTTCCATGCTCTGTCGGATGAGTAGTTGTGTGCGATTAGTATCTTTTTCTCTGTTTGATTGGACAGTCAGCTGCGTCTGTTCTTCACGAAAGCATTTACTGGACAATACGAAATTCACTGGAGAACATGGAGCTGTCATTGCTACCTGTTCCAGATGTAAGAACACACACTGTCAGACTGAGGTCTACGGTAAGTTAAGTGCTTTTTAATAAGTGTGGGACCACTTGATTAACACGGCGCTCACTGTGCATTCAGTCATCTTGGCAGAATGGTTTGGTAGGTAGATGGCCTCGAAAATTTTTACTTCACAACACGTGGTATTGGTAGAGAATATTCAAAACTCCGCTTTGACCGGAGCGCCTACAAGGCACCCGATTTCCCTTAGCATTGACCCCGCATAGGAGAACGATGAAACTAGTTGTTATGGCTA